>CM034298.1:17297496-17759396 GCA_019925795.1 Dendrobium chrysotoxum | reverse complement strand
TCTCCGCCTTACCATGTGGACTAAAGGAGAGACACTAGCAATACCCAGAGAGGACTTCGGGGAGTGGATGTAGGTCAATTTTTGACCGAACCACTATAAAATTTGATGTGCTTGTTCTACTTTTTTTCTTCACTTTATTTTTCTTGCATCTTAATTTTTTGCATGTTTATTATTTCTTCACATCTGTGTTTTGATTATCAAGCTTTGGTTGTTTTGATTATTGTTATTGCAAAAATCAAAAGTGCAAAAAATTATATTATTTTTATTAAGTTCTTTTGTTTATGTTTGTGTTTAATCTTAAAAAATTCAAAAAGGACTTATTTGAGAAGAATTCTTAAATAATCAATTCACCCCCTGTGGTGTTCCTAGGGTAGTTCACGAGGTTTAAACCACCTCTCTTGAACTTTCCAGTCCCGACTGATTCAACCTGTCGATCCCCTCTACTATGCTGACCTCACAATCGACCCGAGCCTTCTTTCTTGTGTAGCCAAACCAACAACCCCCTCTCATTTATCCGATTCTTCACTGTGCTAAATACTCGACTTACCTGATCCCCCTTATCTATTAAGCTCCTCATCTACCCACAGTCTTCACGTGAAACCACCTCAGCCGCAACCTCTCCAAGCAGCCTTACAACCACTTTGTTGACTAATTCTCTGCTATCTAGCATTTGGCCTATGAATCTATCCCCTTGCCACCTTGTTATAGCTGAACACCACTCAACCCAACACTTTCTCACAGTTCTACTTACAGCAGCCCATTAGCCCAATAAAAGTAGCCCACTTCAAACAGCCCATTACCCTCACATTCTCCAAATAACCACCAAAAATAGCCCACTAAATCAACCCACTACTTCAACCCATCAACTTACCTCCATCTACCAAGGAAGCCACTCTCTCTCTCTCTCTATCTCCATCTCTCTCTATACTTATATATATATATATATATATATATATATATATATATATATATATATATAATTATATAGTAAAATAAAAAAAGAAAGAAAGAAGAAAAAGAAAAGAGAAGAAAAAAAAGAAAATATTTGCACATTTTTGTCGTCATCATTGTTGTCCCGACACTGTCGTAGTCATCATCACCTCACGAAGGTATAATTGATTTCTCAAACTCAAGATCCTCCCTAAATCTCACTTTTGGAGCTTGCGACGCACCGAAAAATCACCTATACACATCTTTCTCTAGCATGGTGGAAGGAAATCCAGTGCGACGCTTACGGCGAGGCGAGTAGGCCCTGTACATACTTTTTTTAGCGTGGCGGAAACACTCCTAAGTTACCGTATATGTGCTCTATGCCTGTGGGGAAAAACTGTGCATTTTAAACATGTACCTTTGAAGACCTATACATACCTTTCTTTGATGTGATGTGATTAAAGACCCACGGCCGGATGTTGCTCGACACCGACCATACATGTCTTTTCTTACTATGGTGGGCAGGCTAAGAGTCTCCAAATTTCACCTAAATGGGAGAGATAACATGAGGATGTCGAAATTCAGACTGAAAATGCACAGTACTTAAAAAATTATAGGGGACATGAATTCAACAGGACCGTAGGGAATTTAACTTGAACTGAACCATAGGAATTAAACTTGCACAGCAAGGAACTAGACCTAAATATTTAAATTGAAATAATAATTTGAGCAAGTTAAATACAAGCAAACATGCAAGAGTTTGTGATAAGATAAAGAAGTCCAAATGCGAGCTACTCGCAAGCAAGGATCAGGTGAAAAATGTAACGACATGCTTACAATCAAACAATACCAGTGATCATGATGACCTGAGACGACGGAACTATGGGATCTTGATCGGGTTTATCATTATTTCCCCTACTGTCCGCCTTTAAGTTCAGGGTGGTGAATTTCTAATTTTAAATATTAAATTTTCAAACACCAAATCATGCTGCTACTATACATCAGATATTATATATATGTTTGATGACTAGCCTTAATTGGAAGTTCTCTCTCGTTATCGAGAGGGGTAAATTTAGCCATAGGGGCTTGCACCTATAAGAAACCTGAACTCAGATCATAAAGTCCTCGCAAAATGAGGGCAAAATTTCTAGGTAATGTCTTATTTAAAACCCAATCTGCCTTCTAAAAAAATTACCTTGGAACTTACTTGTTAAAACTCTCTTCGATAACCCCGAAAAAGAGAAAGGGTCTGCGCAGAGGTTGCGACGCGAATTTTTGGAGCCCACAGTCACTAAAGTCATCGTATTCTCACAATCTTTATTGAAAGTTTATCAAAATATCCCATCCTCCTTTATTGAATATCTTGTTCTAATAACAACACTTTTTGAATCTTCATCCTTAATGCACTTAACTTGAATTAAATTTTTACTTCTCCTATCTCTTTACTTGGTTAACTTATATATTCATCTTTTGCACTCTTTAATATCTAATATATTATATAAATCATTAAATTTTTTGCATAACATATTATTTTCATAGATTCCTTACGGGCTTCTTTATATCTTCCCCAATTTTTCGAGTTTTTAAATCTAAACTAATTTTTTATAACAAAACTTCTTATTTTAATTTTTTCTTGCACATTTGATTCTACCAACTATTTTTACTGTTAAGAGCTTTTCCTTTTAATACTTCAAGCTTATCTTTTGCAACATTCTTAATATCATTAGGTACTTTTTCCAACATATTATTAGTTTTCTCATGTACAGTTAGAATTTTAAAATCTTGAATCTTACTCTTAAAAATATTTTTATTTTTTTAATACCCTTATCTAATCTTAGGATAATATTTTATTTAATTTTTATATTCCGCCCCCTTTATCTTAAAGTTCAAAACTAATAAGTGATATTTGGTATATAAACTTTCACTTAGAATAACTTATAAACTTTGTAATTTAAACAATCTATTTTTCATATAAAAATATAATCAATCTTAGTTTTATTATATCCATTATTCTAAATGATAAGATTCTCCTCTTTTTTCTTAAATAGGGTGTTAGCAATTATAAAATCATAAGCTAGAAAAAAATTAATATGATCCTACCATCTTTATTAGTCTCTCCAAACCTATAACTATCATTAATGTTTCTAAAATCTTTTATCTCTCTACCAATATGTTCATTTAAATCTCTTTTAATAAAAAACTCTTTCTTTAAGAGGTATCTTTTGTATTAATTTTTTTAAAGTCATTTTAAAATTTTAATTTTGAACGCATATTCAAATCGACTTGAAGGGCATAAACACTTATAATATTAAGCATCAACAATAATATTTAAAACTATAATTATACCTTCAATTCTATTAATTTATGCAACATTATCCTTTAAATTCTTATCTAAAATTGTACTTATACAACTTCTAATACAACTACTATCAGAATACTATAGTTTAAACCCTAAACTATCATTCTTCATAGCCTTCTTTTCAACCCATTTAGTGTCACACCCCACGATGCCTCCCACCAATAATGCAGGTTTGTTTATAACATTCTTAACATTCAACATTTAAAATACTTAATCATATATATATATATATATATATAATCAATCCACCTTACAACTTATTTTCTATATAACGGAAACATATAAATAATCTCACTTCATAAATATAATTACAGAGCCACTAATAAACCATAACATTACAATAATAATAGTCTACAAACCTTTGTTATAAACTCACTTACATAACTGACAAAAGAACATAAAGTTTTATTGAGCTAATCATAATCTACTTCCACTTTCTACTAATCTTTTCCTGTAACATCAGCTAGTATAAAAACTAATGAGTAATAAAGGTCAACGAGTCATGCAATTCTAATAAGAAAGTTACTTGAAAAAATATAAAAGGATATAAATGAATTCATAATTGATATAAATTCATAAAGAAAACTGCAAAACAGTTAAAAATATATTCATACTCATCTAAATCATTTTACTTATTTTCTATACTACTTTTTATTATTCATTTTATTTGAAGCCTGTGCATAATATCATAATTAACTATCTCAGGCTCTAACCATCATTTTATATATAGTTAGTTTTTATAGTTTTCATAATAATATTTAATGGAGCTTAGATAAATCCGACATTATCCTTATTGAACTACATTGAGGTCCCTTTTGCCCCACTTGCACATGTATTATATCATTGCATTGTCAACCTTCACTAATATGATATTCATTAGGCTTCAAACTTATAAAACTCATACTTGACTTGTCATGCTTCATGAATTAATATGAAAGATATTTCTACTATAAGTCTTACATAAAAAGAATAAGTACGCAATACATAACTTAATGTTTTTCTTTCTAAAATATTACCAATTAGGAAAATATTTATGTGATTATATTATATCTTATTTTAAGATTGAATTATTCAAATTTACATGTATTGTTCATACCCTGAATACTTGACTGTGAACTCTCTCAACAAAATGATTACTTTAATGTCTTTTTCCCTTCTATTAATTCAAATATAGATGTATGTGCTTAGAATTAATAACATTTTCTTTTTTTTTAAATTAAAATTGCATTTCTTACCTCTATGACGAGTTGTCTCCTTGAATTTGACATATTGTGCTCTTTTTCCATTTGTAAATTACTTACAATTCACATTTTAATTTCTGGAGTTTCTTCAAATTATTTGTCCAATAAATTGAATAAAACAATTTATCCCAAATTAATAATTTATCTCGAAACCTCCCCTCTGTAATACTAGTTGAATCCTAAAACACAATTGAGTATAATCTTCTTTTAGAAACTTTTACCAATTTTTGGGAATCTAAAAGATAACTATAACATTATAATACAACCAAATTGCTTACCTTAGTTCCTTGTTTCCTCAATTTCTCTCTTCCTCTTCTTCTTCCTTCTTCTATTTTTCACTCCAACGAGAAAATACTGCTCCCTCACGTCAATTTCCTCTCCAAAGTTTTGCTCACAGAACCTGCAAGCAATGCTTCCCAAACAAACCCTCTGCTTCACATGTCGGCTCGACCCTTTCTTTCTATGTTGGTGAGAAGAGTTTTAATGAGTTTAGGTTCCAAGGTAAATTTTTAGAAGACATATTAGATTTTAAATAAGACACTGCCCAATGATTTTTCCCTCATTTTGCGAGGATTTTATGATCTGAGTTCAGGTTTCCTATAGACGTAAGCCCCTATAGTTAATTACCCCTCCCGATAATGAGAGAAAACTTTCAATTAAGGCTAGTCATTAGAATAGATACTTAGTACCCAACATATAATAACAGCAATTTTAGATATTGAAAGTTGAAATTTATCACCACACACTTAAAGCGAATGGTGGGTGGAATGATGATGAACCCGATCAAAATCTTTTGATTCAGTCATCCCGAGTCTACTTAGTCAGAGGACGTAGTCGACCCAACTTGACTGAAGGAATCTTGTCGGCAGTCATGGGTTACTTCGTCCAAGGATACTTTATAGACTTGTGATGAATGTTTGCTTGAGG
This sequence comes from Dendrobium chrysotoxum, assembly GCA_019925795.1. Classification (NCBI taxonomy): domain Eukaryota; kingdom Viridiplantae; phylum Streptophyta; class Magnoliopsida; order Asparagales; family Orchidaceae; genus Dendrobium; species Dendrobium chrysotoxum. The sequence continues at coordinate 17,753,939 of CM034298.1, read as the reverse complement.
GGACATATTTAAGTCCACCTTAGCTAAAAAAGGGATTTGTGCCCTATCGATTATACCCTATTGATTTATTACTCAAATATTTAGAGCCATTGGGAAACATATCGGTTCTCGCTATGATCGTTATTTAATGGTACCATATGTCACGTCCTTACTGGCCAAAGATGGTTTGAGAATGAATCTTTGTGGTATTATCGATTGGACATTCACTTTTTTTGAGCTGAAGTGATTTTTAAATTTATCCACCTAAACAAACTATTACAGAGGGTGGATGAAGTTTTGCTTTAAGTATTTAGGTGTTTTATTTCAATTAGGCGTTTTTGAATTTTTGAAAAGTAATAAATTTTGAAAATTTTATTTATACTTGACCGGAAAATTAAATTTAAGATTTGGGGGCATTTCTTTAAAATTTATTTGAACCCTTCCGGTTGAGATTTGCATTCAACACGGCCATCATCGGGGTGACATTGTACTTAGTTATTTGAGAACTTTGTCAACTCTATTCACCCGCTATCTGAGGATCGAGTTCAATTATAAATATTGTAAGTTATTTTACAAATGTTGAAAAACCGAGGGTTGATGATGCATTTCATATAAAGAGCCTTTGAAGGTCTAATGTGAACTTTAAAATTAAATATCTCAGTAAATTTGTGATTATGTGTTCGTTTGTTAATTCAAGTTATGCCAACTTCAGTTCTTTAAAGGAGGAGGATAAAACTTGAATATTTGACCCGCTCAACATTCTTACACCTTAAGATCAGGAGTTTAATGTAGCAGTCAGAGCACATGTAGGTATTAAATTCATGTGCACGCTTCCCAAAGTAGTAACTCGCTTCTCGAGGCAGTAGCATATTTATGGGGGTTGTCGCCTGCTTCCCAAGGTTGATGTACATTCTTAAAGGTGTCGGACATGCTTCTCGATGTGTCACATTTAGATTTAGGAAATTTTAATTTAATGCATGAGGGAACATTTAAAATATTTAAATATAATTAATTATGCAAGTGATTATCATTAGAAAGTGTGCAAGATTTGAAATTCAATAAACACTTTCTGTCCGCTTGTACGAATGTTGCGGATTCAGTGGTGTGAAGGCGTATTAGCTTCAATCATTGTGTATAGGAGAAATATTGCCTAGTTATCTTTGCCTCCTCTAAGTTATCATATCATTCAAGCTAGCTCATAGGGGATATCTATTCAATAGAAAAAATAAGAATGTGCTCTTGCTTGAAAGTAAGCTATATTATTTTCTACAAATCTCCCATTATCATTTGCAAGTAAACTGATTTGTTTGGTATGACAGCTTGGCACTACGAATTCTCTACTTCTGCTTACAGATGAATTGTAGTGTTCGTCACATGTTTCTTATCTTCGCCCGCAAATAGACTGCTTTGTGCGTCAAGAATCCTTCATTCATACCCATAGATAGTATATGTATTCTTTGCAAGTTCATCAATATTGCTTATAGGCAAGTACTAACCATTTAAAGTCATTGGCTATTTCCACAAGTCCCCTGCATACGCCTGTAGACGAGCTTTCACAATCATTGCATGTTACATATTCGTGCCCATAGGAATATTGTTTTGTCCACTGCAAGTTCATTTAGCCCTTTTTATGTTGCAAATTATATTTAATTTCATTCTAGTTTTTAAAATGTTAATTTAGGTCCAGTTCCTGCTGTTGCTTACAAGTGGGCTTCATCACTAGTCTCCTCTCTTCTTCAACAAGTGAGCTGTCATGCTTATTAACAAGTAATCTATTCTTGCTAACAGTCATGGGTGAGCTATTGTGTCCATTTCATATTCACTATTCTTTGCCCCTAGATAGGTTGTTGTATTCATTGCAATTTCCCTGAACATGTTTGTAGAAAAGCCATCATATTCATTGCATATCAATTTTCATTACTTGCAAGGGATTAATATGTTCGTTTGCAAGTTTTTTGATATTGACTGTAGGGTGGGCCTTACATTTATTGCATAACATTGATGATGAAAATGAAGCGCTTTATTCAGAGTTAGTCATTGTCGCTTCACGAGATTCATCTACAGGTTAAAAATCACTACCCAACCTCACTTGCTCCATTTATGATTCTATATCAAGCTCTGTCTCATTTTTATTTGAGAAGTACAAATCTTCCTCTGAACTATAATTCATCGGCAACACCATTAAACAAGACTCAGAAGTCGCTTCCTCGGCATTCCCTTCTTTTATTGTATATCTGATGTCACCGAAATGACCAAGTATGTCTCCACAGGAAGTGAATCTTCATCCTTTTCTTTTGTTTCAACAATCTTAAGTTCGGACATAAAGTCAACGACCTTGACGAGTCATCTCATTGTCTGATAATAATTATCCAAACTGTCTATAACCCTTTAGATTGCGGTCTTTTTCTCTTTAAGCTTTTTCAGTTTGGTCTTTCTTTTAGAAAGATTTGAACTTATTTTGCAACACTTTGACAAACTAGCTTGACTAGGATGCAATATGGAAGTAGATGCACTTAAAATTGGCAACTCTTTTAAGTCTAGAACCGGTTCAGTAGGAGATTTCTACTTGACACCAGGAATTCCTTCAAGCTATTCAGCATTTGCATTGTCTTTCTCGAGATCATAGTTTCCCATTGTTCACTGTAAACCAATTCTTTTTCCGCTCTCTTTAGTCAGGGGTATGGAGGAGGACGTGATCACGCTTGTTGATTCTCTCTTGGGATGAAGTAAAATACAGTTTGATAGTGTAAACTCTCCATTTTGGTATTTTCTTTCTAGCCGATCCTTGAAGACATAGCAATCCTCAATAGGTGAGAATGATTGATTACCCGATGATATGGATAATAATTTGGATTGTCAGTGTGATCAACCTCCTTGGGTCTCTTACATTCTGGCAGTTTTAAACCCGCTCTAAGTGCTTACCGAAATAATTTGGTAACACTTTCCCTCTTGAATGAATACTCTTTATTCATTTTGTCTTTGAGTGATGGGAATGTTCGATCACCGGTTCTCACCATTTGCTTTGGACATTCTCCTCCGCCAAGAAAGGTCCAAGGCTTGCCATTTCCTCCGAGTATCAGCTTTGGTTGAGATTAGGATTGGTTGGCTGTTTCCCTCTGTCTTCTTTATAAGCAAGTTATTTTCCTTTATCAACATTATATGCCTCCTATTTTCCCTTATTAACCCTGAAAGAGAACGTTGAATGAGCTTCACTCTTCCTATCTAGAGCTTTATCCTTTTTGAATTTATCTGAGTGGCCTTCAGATTTTGATAGATTTAACTTTTCAGACTTTGCCACTCTATCCAGTAGGTCCTAAAATGTGATGTTAGAAGCCATATATAAGATTGATAGCATCTTGTCATCGATGTTTCCCATTAGCAGTTGAATAGCAAGCTCTTCTTCTAATTGTTGCTCACATTTCATGCTCAAATTACACCAGCGAGTTATGTATTTAGTCACTGACTCGTCTCTTCTCCGCTTCTCTAAGACAAGATTAGCAATAATGGTCTTTTCGGTTGCGCTTGCAAACCTTTTTACAAACAAAGTTTCTAATTATGCAAACATCTTGGCAGAATCATTCAGTAGCTCAGCATGTCATTCGAAAACAATCGAGGTTAAGGTGCTGAATAATTGTCGGAAGAGTAGGGCATCGATACCTCTTGTATTACCATAGGTGGCCTTGAATTGGGTAAGTACTATTTGGGATTACTATTACCACTGAATGTGTTAAACTTTGGGATGGAATACCCATTCGGATACACACCTGGTCGTATTCTGCTAGGTATGGGCGACCTTAGTTTACTAATTTTTTTGCCTAGTTAGTAGCTATGATGGCTCTGATTTTCTCATTAATAATACCTTCCAACTATGCAACTAACACATACTCAAAGGTGCTCATCACATTCTGCGGAGTGAGCTGAAGGATTAGGTTATTGATCTCATTACCGCCTTCAGGTGTACCCCGTACTCTTAAAACTTGGGGCATTGGGAGAGTTGGCAGGCTGATAGGAGCACTATTCGAAGCATGATTGATAGGCAAGGCTGGCATAGGATTTGTAGTAGCATTCCTTTGCATCATTTGCATCATCGCAGCCATCCGCACTATCATCTCAATCATTTTTTGCATTTTACTGAGAGATTTTTTTATCTTTTGCATTTTGCTGAGAGATAGGAGCACTATCACTCTCCTTCGTTCTTCGAGGAGCCTATGCCTTTAGACTGATCATATTGTGATAGGTCCTCGTGAGGAATGGTGGTTCCAACACCAGACGTATTGGCTCCATAATGTCACTGGTAGACTCTTAATGGAGGTGGCTCATCATTGTGCCCCACCATATAGACCACTTTAACCTCCATGGTATCTTCATTATCTTCATCATTATCCTCTTGTATTTGGATCTCTGAGCAGCGTCACCACTGAATATCTGGTTCATTACTCGATACAAAAAACTCTTCGATCCGCAGGCTGCGGCCAAAGCTAGCTTCTTCTTCAGGCGGGATTGGAAAATGATGGGATCCCCTGGAGGATTCTCCAGGGTGTCGACCATCGAACATATATTGTCATCGTGGACCTTCTTTGGGACCCATTTCTAATAGTTTTTATTAGTAGGGGCAGATCTCTGGGAAGCTGCACCAGATGTCACGCTCGTACTTATTTTCTTCTCAGGTACTCCTATTATGAGTGGCTTTTGAAATTTTCTTTTCATCAGCCCCTTCTCTTTTACTACCTTCAAAATTTTATGCACTTTGGCAGATATAGTTTGTAGGCAGAAGGTTTGATTGTGCAGTCTATTGGGAGTTTGTGCTCTATCGTGGATGGTTGTAGGCATGCAAGTGGAGAAAGTTGCTATAGTAGTTGGTGTTCAAATAGAGTGCTACTGGGAGGTGTTCATGGCAGCAGGAGTTTGGCTATGTCTGTGAGAGTTGCAGGTACTCACATGAGAGGAGGTGAGGACGGCTGTAGTGTAAGATAGGGAAGAGAGATGGAGAGTGCAGCCTGCTCGTCGTGAACTGCTGGGGGTTTTCAAGGCAGTTAGAGGTTTCTTGGTGTTGGTCATGTGAGGGAGATGTATGAGGGACTGTCGTGTGGACCGGTTGCATGTGTGGGATTGTAGACATGAGAGGAAGAGGAGGCAAGGAGTGGTCAAGAGCTAATTTGCTAGAATAGAAAGAGCAGGAGTATGTGAGGGGTATGTTATGTGGAGCCGAGAGGGGGAGAAGCCTGGTGGGAGTTGAACAGAGAGGGAGTGGGATGGACGGGATGAGAGGAAGTGGCTATGGGGCTACGAGGTTGTGAGAATGAGATTTGGGAGAGAAGTGAACTGGAGTGGGTAGGGGAGGAAAAAATGGTATTTCATTTTTAGATTTCCCTCCCCATGACAGGATATGGCATTGGCAGCTAAAGTCAGTCAGGATATCTCGCAGGATAGAATATTTTATATGTATATATATATATATAATCCTATATAAATAGAATTGAGATATTATTGCACTAACATTACTTGAGATAATGTGAATTGATCCCCTCATGATTCCTTGTTTGACACGCACCTCGATTTGTGTGTCATTATTTCGAAACACGTGCTGATTTCACATTTTTACTAGTGCAAGGACCCATGCAATACTAATGCAGTTTTTAGGTATTTTTGATCTTCCGGACACAACGAAAAAGTCAGATTTACGAATAGGCGGTGTTCGGGTAATGCCGCACAACATTTCATATGTGGTCTATTGATTTTGATAACCTTCGATGGCATAAGCAATAGTATAGCATTTTTTATGTGATTTCGACGTTCCAGACACAACGACGATGTCCGTTTTGTGAACGGATAGTATTCGGGCAACATCGCATATTTTTTTGTCCGTAGTGCATCAATTTTGATCACAATCGATGGCATGGGCGATATTACAACTCTGTTTATATGATTTCAACGTTCCAGACACAACGACGAAGTCCGATTTACGAACGGACGATGTTTGGGCAATGTCACACAACATAGCGTTCGTAGACCATCAATGTTGGCCACCTTCACTCAATTCAACTGTGAAGGATCCTCCCCGTAGGTAAATTTGATGCTCTGATGGCATCGGTGTAGCCTGTTTGACCATCGGATGTCATTTCGGTAGTTTGGTGAAGTGTCGAGCTTGCCAACAGTCATGCTCGTTATCATTTCGAATGATTTACGCACGAATGACTCTTCTTTAACTAATTCGATGTCCTGAGCATGCATCAGTGTGATGATAAAGTTCTAAGTTATTTTGATAGTGATCGACGTGTCCCGATGCTTGTGATAAGCGATATATCTGTTAGTCGCCTTCCTCTATGCACTCGATTGATCGTGGAATATGTATAGAGGTCAACATCGTGAGCTAAAATCGAGAGCCTTGCTAATAGATGCGTGAAATGTCCAATGGAAAGTGTAGTTAATAGAATTCTCTAATATGCTAAGGCTTCAAACATTGTAGCCTTATGATCAGCCATTTATCGATATATGCTTTTATTAGTGGAATAGTGAGGCTTACTTTAACAGGGATAATGGAACATTTATTGTTATTGCTTAATTTAATTAACATTAAGTTACTGTTAGTGCTTAAGTTAATTTAACATTATGTTAATACGTAAATACGTTTATTGCTAGTGCTTTGAGTTAATAATTTAGAATAATAAATAGTAAGTTAATAATTAAATAATTTAATAACAATAATTTAATAATTTATAGTAATTAATAGTAATTAAACTTTAAACTTTAGTATAAATTTTTAGGTGAATTTAATCAATCCAAATCTACATTTTTATCTAAAACTTTTGGTTATTATATTTAGTTTCTTGAATGCATAGAATATTTATCTTTCTATGAATTATAATATCTATTAGTTCTTTTAATTTGCTTGTAAAAGAACCTATATTCTAAGTTCCTATCCTAATTCTAGTTTTATGGACTAGCTTCTTTGCCCACATCCGTCTATGATGTGGGAACGCTTGCCTATTTAATACTATACTCGGGTGTCGGTTATTGCTATTGCTTAATTTAATTAACATTAAGTTGCTGTTAGTGCTTAAGTTAATTTAACATTAAGTTAATATGTAAATATGTTTATTGCTAGTGTTTTGAGTTTATAATTAACAATAATAAATAGTAAGTTAATAATTAAATAATTTAATAAATAATAATAATTTAATAATTTACAGTAATTAGTAGTAATTAAACTTTAAGCTTTAGTATAAATTTTTAGGTTAATTTAATCAATCTAAATCTACATTTTTATCTAAAACTTTTGGGTATTATATTTAGTTTCTTGAATGCATAGAATATTTATCTTCCTATGAATCATAATATCTATTAATTCTTTTAATTTACTTGTAAAAGAATCTATATTTTAAGTTCATATCCTAATTCTAGTTTTATGGATTGCCCACATCCGTCTATGATGTGGGAACGCTTGCCTATTTAATACTATACCCGGGTATCAGTGCAGCGACCCTTGCAAACTTCTCACTGTATTCAGGTCATACAGTGTGTCACATTCAGAGAATGACCTAGCAATAATTATTAAAGGATTCATGTCATAATTATTTGATAAATTTTACGCTGGTTGTTGACTATCTAATACAACCCTCTACTTTTTTCATCCAAGACTTGGGACCTAACAATAACAGTGTTTCAAAAGCGTGTGATTAAACACTTCTATTGGCAATTTTTGTTTTAGGAGTTGGACTAAATTATTTTTGGGGGGATTTACATACATACCAAAATTCTTACATATTTTATATCTAAAACATAAATTTTTATATTTACTTTTATAATACCTTAATACCTAAATATTATCAAAATATATGCATAAGAGGTTGTGTTTCAATTAGATAAATTAATATTAGTGGCATTTTTTATGTTATTTAGATATTAAGCTATTATATTAGTAAATATAAAAAATTAGATATTAGATATATAAATATATGAAAATTCAGTGATATGCATGTGAATCCCCCATTATTTTAATCAGCACTCAGCTTGTTCCAATATAGTGCTTAATGTGTTTGATCTGTATTTGTTTTATAGAAACTTGCTTCTTACCAATTGGGTTATTATATTTATTTTGGTTGTAATGAAATTCATCCACCCTCCTGATTTATTCATAATATATTACTATTATAAAAAAAATATTCCAGCTCATCATTCGATCAACTTTATGCTATAATCTGATAATATTTTTTGTAAAAACCAAAGCTTAAGGTGACATTTAGGCCTTCTAATTGGTAACTCACTTCTCATTTTTATGAAGTCAAGTTTGAAAAATAGAAAATCTGTTTCATTCACTTTCCATTAAACAAATGCTTGAGCTCACTTCCAATTACTACCATCTACTTGCCTCAAATCAAACTGGCCTGTAGTTTTCTGCTTTGTTGAAAATATTGCTAAATTTGAGTATCTCATGTGGATCAGTATTATGTTTTTCTCAATTGCATGGCTAGCTTTCCTAACTATGGATTTGCACTGTTGCAATCCAATTGAATCCCTTTATTCCTCATGCTAGTCTGATCTTTTACAGTAATTCTGAACTGCTGTTAATATGAATGTGATTGTTATCATTCAATTTTTATGGAATAGCATTTCTTTGGATTTTTTGAATTTTAATGAGGTATTATTCTGACTTTGTTTTAGGTATGGTCAGTTTGACAGCGCAAAAGAGACTTATGAGGTAATTTCGGACTTTGAAAGCATGCTAGATTTGTTTATTTGTCACTTAAACCCAAGTGCAATGCGGTGGCTTGCTGAGAGGTTAGAAGATGCTGCAACTAATTCTGAGCTTCGGAGGTACTGTGAAAGAATTCTAAGAGTCCGTTCTACTGGATGGACTCAAAGCAGCATGTTTGCCAATTTCGCTGCTGAAAGTATGGTCCCCAAAGGGCCTGAATGGGGAGGTGGAAACTGGGAGATAAAGACAACAATAAGTATCAAGAATATTCCTCAGTGGGAGCTAGCAGGGGAAGTTTCGCCCTACATGAAGACTGATGATGGTGGCATTCCCTCCATTATAGCAGATCATATTGGTGTCTACTTGGGTGCAATTAAGGGAAGAGGCAATGTGGTGGAGGTAAGTGAAAAAAGTTTGGTTAGAACAATCACAGCAACTAGCAGCGAAAACAACAGTTCAGCGGCTTCTACGGTTATATCTTTGAAGAATAATACTGGCAAAACAAGTGATACAAAAGTTGGCTCTCATGTGGATAGTCTAGATAAACCATTGTCAGGTGCTGGCGCTCTTCTAGATGAACAGACAAAAGCAGAAGAAGAGTTCAAAAGATCTTTGTATGGTGAATTCAATTGTTATAGTAGCGATGAAGATGAAGCAACATCAAAGACCAAGAAGATCAATATAAGAATTCGTGACCAGCCAGTTTCAGATTCTGCAGTTGATATCAATAAGCTAAAAGAAGCTACAAAACAGTTTAAGATTGGTGATGCTCCAATGAGGAGTAAGTCAATATCACGAGGAAGCCAGGATATTCCACCTCTTTCACCATTACCAGCTCCTAACACCACTACATTTGCCTGTTCTTCTATGCGATCACCACCTGCTGATGCGTTTAAAACTGATGTATCAACACCTGCAACGCAGGCAAGCTCAAGGGTTGGGGCCATGGGTGTGTCTGCAGAGCCTATTCCAGAAGACTTTTATGAAAATACAATATCTGCTATCCATGTTGCTGCTTCATTGCCCCCACCTGGTTCATACTTATTGAAAATAGATAAAAATTTTCATGACAGTAAAAAAGGAGAAAAAATTATGCCGAATCAAAACATTACAACCAGCATTAGCCTTGCGGATGGCGGACTGCCCCCTCAATTGTCTCAGCACCCTGGTATTCCTCGGGAGGGACTTGGTCTATCTGATGGTGGAATCCCATCAAAAGTGAAGCTTCTTTCTCCTCATTTACCTATCTCTTCACAAGCAATTGATCTTAGCTCTCTTGAAGCTCTGGGCTCCAATGTCATGAAATTCTCCCAACGTTCACCATCTACACCTATTGTTGTTCCTCCCAGCCAGGTAGTACTTAGCAAGTTCCTCTGGACATGCAGACTTATGTTTTGCGTTTATCTTTAATATTTTCCTGAATCAATTTCTATTGTTAAGGTGCCTCGTGGTGTGCCAGCTTCAATTTGCTTTAAAACTGGCCTTGCTCACCTTGAGCAGAACGAGCTTCCTGATTCCTTATCTTGCTTTGATGAGGCTTTTTTGACCCTTGCTAAGGATCATTCCAATGGATCTGATATCAAAGCGCAAGTTACTATTTGTGCACATTACAAGATTGCTGTAGCCATACTGCAGGTACTGTAAATCAAAATACTAGGTGTTCTTTTTTGGTTAGCATTGCCATCGCACATTATTTACTCTTTCTGGTGCTGAATTTGGTATCACATCAATCACTGCAGAAATAGAATCTGCAATTCTCTAAGTGAGCACCTTAGCTTCTTTTCAAATTCAATAACAGGTTCTTCCATACATGCTATTTCTATTACACGTACATAACGTCTGAAGTATGAAACAAGGGTGCACTTTCCTAATCATAGGAAATGGATAAAGGCTTTACTTGGAAGTGTAGGAAATGGATCTTTATTTTTGTGAGTATATGCTAATGTTTCAGCACGCCAAGCAGTTTTGGATAGGTTCTGCAAAAAATTGGAAGTATCTTCGTTCATGAAATGCCCCTTGTACACTGAAAGCTCAGGAGCCGTTTGGGATCACTATTTGTTTTATTTTTGAAAAATAAATATGATTTGTGCTTTTTAGCTGTTTTTTTTCTCTCAAAACAAATCAAGGTATTTTTGAAAATTCTCAGACAGTTTTTTTTGGGGTTTTACATTTTTAATGAAAATCATCCAGCCATTCGGCACTGCCACCATTGGTCGTCATCGCCTTATACTATATTCAATAAAAATAAAAATAATACTTGTTGCGGTATCAAAATATTTTTTATTTCATACTAAAACATATATAAAATAAAAAAGAAAATATGAACAAAAAGTAAAAACAAAGAGTTATTCCAAACGTGCTTTAGAATTTGTTTCTCTAGTTGGAAAAAAACTTCGCAGTTTTTATTTTGCTGGGTTTACTTTTTATTTAAAGACTACTTATTTGTGATGGCATAATCATGGAATAATTTTATTTTATTTTTGTCAAATCTAATATGTTTGGGTTAATCGACCAAAGTCCATCTAATTTGAACATTTATTTAATGATTTTGGCCAATCTCAAGCTGTGTCAAATGAAACAGGAAGTTTTTGCTCATATCAGCTGATGCTTCTTCCAATGGAGGATGCACATAAAACTACTTTTCTTTGGATGAGAACTGAATATGAAACCTTGAGGCTTAAAATGAAACCTATAACTAACAAAGAAACTGTCATACTCGGTCCAGAGCTATTATTCTAATATATCTAGTTGTCATTAGACATTTCTATGCCCCTCATTCTTTCTTGTTCAGATGACAGTATAAGATACAGCGACTTAATTTTTTTTTTTTATGATTATATGTCGGTCTTCAGCTTATTGTTTTGGGTGAGGGTTCAGATGGACACTTTACCTCCCAACTTAATATCATAATTCACATATTACATATCATATGTTTTCTTGGCAGTTCACATGCAAAGCACAGCATGAGGTTGGTCACTGGTCAGCAACTGAAAAAACTGTAACAAAAGTAATAAAATATTCCCTGAACAAATAGAAAAAACATTCTTGTTACACCAGCAGCTTGTATCTGGGTGAAGGGTTCATTCATCATAACAAATGATGCTTTTATGCTAATTTCTTGCCTTCTTTGCTTAATTGCCATTGCAGGAAATTGCACGCCTCCAAAAGGTACGTGGATCGAGCACAATCAGCGCAAAGGAAGAGATAGCAAGGCTGTCTCGCCATTTAGCCTCCCTTCCACTCCTTGCAAAGCACCGCATCAACTGCATACGCACGGCCATCAAGCGAAACATAGATGTTCAGAACTTTGGCTATGCAAAGCAGATGCTCGACCTCCTCCTTGTCAAGGCTCCCCCGAGCAAGCAAGATGAGCTGCGAAGCCTCATCGAAATGTGTGTGCAGAGGGGACTTTCTAACAAGTCAATTAACCCACAAGAAGACCCCTCTCAGTTCTGTGCTGCGTCACTTAGCCGCCTCTCCACCATTGGCCATGACATCTGTGACCTTTGTGGCTCAAAATTCTCTGCTCGGTCCTTACCTGGATGTATTGTCTGTGGCATGGGTTGCATCAAGCGATCAGATGCTGTTGCAGCATCTCCTGCACCCTCTCCATTTGGCTGATCTTTTTTCCTTAACTTGTCATGTTACATTGCGCATGCATGATTTTTTTGCTTCATTGAGCATATAAGTGTATTTGTTCTTCTAATTGTCGGTGTCAATTTCATTCATTTATTGTAAGAATGAATAGTATTTGGTTACAGAAAAATTTTAAACGTTTACAAAACAGAGATGGAATCTCATTTGTTCATACTTCTCTCATTATAACAGTATCTATTGATTATTTCATTTAATAAACGAACATTTTGTTGCTTATTTCATTAATTTGTAGTGTTTGATTCGATTTTCATTTTATTTTCTTTTTCAAGATCATGGGAAAATGAGTATGGGCAGCTTCAAGAATTTGAGGGAATGTTACTGAGAGCTTATTAAGTTGAGCAATGTGCATAATTTACTGAGCAATACTTGGAATTAAAACTTTTAAGCTAAACTGAAGCCAGTTTTCCATCATCGGAGAATAATGCACTATAATTAAAATTTCACCCTTTTGATTGGTATTTTTATATTTAGCTCTCAATCAAGTACAATTTATGCTTCTTGAATTTGGCATTTATTGAAAAGTAATAAGATAAGTGAATTCTAAAGGTTTTCATCAAGTTTCACATAAATGCTTTTCTTGAATTCTAATTTATTTGTAGATAACACTTGATCTTACTAGCAAGTTAACTTTGAGAGTATGATAGGAAAATTTGTGTAAGAACGAAGAGAAAGAAAACAATTCACTAGCTCAAATATATGTAATACAAGTGCTAACAGATGATCACAATGCTAAAAAGATCTACCATAGTCAAAGTGATTCAAAATGCTCCTCTTCACCCTTTGTTTATAGGGATTTAAGGGCTACAAAGAAAGCTACATTAACAAAAAAATTAAAAGTAACACTTTGGCTAGTTGAAGGGGGAATGGCCTTCCTTGAACCTGGTTTGTCTATCTATGGGTGAGCTTAATAATGCCAAGTTTGTATATGGGAATAAGTGTAGGTGAGTTGTATGGCGTGTCTTGCATGGTGAGAGCTGGTGCGGGCTAGTGCCTTAGAATCATTGGTGATCTGTGCTAGAGTTCTATGGTGCCCTTTTTTTTATAGTTCTATGGTGCCTTGTTGATAGAGGTGAGTGAGCTTAGGTTGCAAGGTTGATGAGCTACAAGGTTGGATGACTATGACAAGGTGAGTTGGGATCTTTTGAGTAGGCATCTTCCTTATAGTTGAAGTGGTGAGCGAGATCAGTTGTACTTCGATGCGAAGGATGGTTAGCAGTGTTAATGACGAGTTCTTCTGGGAGGGGCGAGTGGTAAGTCAGCTTCAAGCATTTGAGGTGAGTGGCAAGCTATTTAAGTGGGAGGTGATTCCCCACTGAGCACATTATGGAGTTGGATCTCATGACTTCAGGAGGAATTCTCATGTGACTTGAAATATATGAGTTCTTCTGCCATAATCCCCTCATTGCCTATTGAATCCCTAAAAAGGCATATGCAAGTATATTAAGTTCCTCGACTCACTTGACCCTTTGATGGGAGAGTGACGAAAAGGACAACTAACATAATGATGAGTATTAAATAAGGTTACCAGACTATATGACAAAGAAAATGCAAAGCTACTACCCTATTTTACTGTATTCTCAATAGCAGCTTAGAATTTCATTTTGAAATTCTTTGCTTCTTTGAATTTTTGACTAAAATAATTGAGACTTGTAAATGTAATAGAAATGGATATTATTGAGTTAGCTTTGTCCAATGTAAAACAAGAAGAGAAGGCAGCCTTTCACATAGGGAAAGGTGAAAAGTCAAAGAGGGGGGTGAGTAACCCCCCATCAAGTAAAGAGGTTGAGGGTGGTTCCCAAAGTTTGATGGGGTCCACTAAACCCATTATTGTTCCTCCTATAAAGAGAGTGAAGTTCAAGCCTGGGGTGGCGAAGGTGACTGCAATTCTGCCGACTAAGGAAGTGGGACCAACCGAGTCCGCCAAGGTTGTTAGTGATATGGAAAACCCTATAAGGATTGACCTTGCTTTTGGCACTTTGATAGTGTCCTGCTTAACTTGATATTATCAAAGAAAATGCCCCTAGTGCGCCTAGTGGAAGCAGTGCAAACCAAGGAAGTATCCTCCACTCAAGTTGTATGTGTGTTGACATGGTTGATAATGCTTTACAAGTTGATAAGTTTTTGAAGAAAGGGATTTTTATATATTCTTGCACTTATAAAAGATGGAAGTAAACCCCTTAGTGTAATTGTTGATGTCGAGAGTTTCTAGATGTATTTTTTGAAGAGTTGATGTAACAACCTCTAGAGAGAGATGGAATTTTGTATTGAGGTAATGTCAAGAACCTCTCATATTGCAAAAGCTCCATATAGAATGATACCTAAGGAATTACAAGGATTGAAAATTTAATTATAGAAGTTACTGGATAAAGGATTTATTATTCCTAGTGTATATCTACGAAGTGCACTTGTATTATTTGTGAAGAAGGAGGATGGCATGATGTGAATGTGTATTAATTATAATGGGTTTAATAAGGTGACCAGCATAAAATTGTAACCATTACATCGAGTCAATGATTTGCTTCATTAGTTGGAAGGTGCATCAGTTTTTTTAATGATAGTCTTGGGATCTAGATATCACCAATTGAGAGTGTACTCAAAAGATGAAGAAGAGATAGCTTTTAACACTTGTTATGGTCATTATGAGTTTTGGTTATGCCTTTTGATATTATGAATGAAACGACTGCATTCAATGATCTGATGAACTAAGTGTTTAGGAAATATTTAGATTAATTCATTATTATTATTTTTGATGATGTGCTAGTGTATTTGAGGACTGAGAAGGATCATGCAACTCAATTGAGGTTTTCTTTGGAGACTTTATGAGAATATCAGTTATATGCTATGTTTTCAAAGTATGAATTTTTGTTGAAGTCTAAAATGTTTCTAAGTTATATGTTAAGTGGTGCTAAAATATTTGTGGATCCTTAGAAGGTGCAAGCCATAGTTGATTGGGTAAGGCCAACTTTAGTGTCAAAAGTTTATAATTTTCTTGGCATGACGAGCTATTATAGGAAGTTAGAGGCATTTCATAGATTATGATTTCTTTGATGAGATTAACTTAGAAGGTTGGGTATTTTGATTGGACAAGAGTGTGATGCCAATTTTTAAAAGTTAAAGGATTGTTTGGTGTCAACACCAACTTTGACTATCCCATCCGTTGTTGGTGGTTTTCAAGCATTTAGCAATGTTTCTCGAAGAGATTTGGGGTGTGTATCATAGTAGAATAAGAAGGTTATAGCTTATGCTTCTAAGAAGTTTAATCCATAATAGAAAAATTATCCTACTCATTATTTATAATTGGAGGCATTTGTATTTACATTGAATATTTGGAGGCATTACTTATGTGGAGTGAGATGTGAAATTTATATAGATCATCAATACTTGAAGTGCATCTTCACTCAAAAAGAATTGAATCTAAGGAAGAGAAGTTGATTAGAGTTGATCAAAGATAATGACCTTAGCATTATTTACCATCCTGGTAAGGTAAATGTGATTATTAATGATTTAAGCAGAAAGTCCATTAGAAGGAGAACTTGTATAATCACTTTTAGGGATGCTTTAATTTTACGAAAGGAAAATTTAGAATTAAAAGTTGTTTGTTCATCTTATATGAACGTAGGAGTTCTTTAATAAATGATTACTCAGCCTTCCTTATAGGAGAAGATTAAGGGAGCTTGGAGATTAGATGATGAGTATGCTGGATAAGTTGATTAGATCAAATATAGAAAAAGAGTTGAATTATAAGTGGATAATCATGGTGTGTTAACTCGGGGAGGTCGACTCTTGGACTATTAGTGGTGAGTTGAGGAAAAAGGTTTTTCATGAAGCTCATTATTTTAGATGTACCATCCGCCCAGATTGTGGTAAGATATATCTTGATCTGAAACTGATATTTTGGGGGCTTGGGTTGAAGAGTGATGTGGTTAAAACTATTTTGAAATGTGAGATCTGCTAAATGGTGAAATCTAAACATCAAATTACAATTGGTTTATTATAGAATTTGCATATTCCAAAATGGAAAGGGGAAGAGGTTGCAATGGATTTCGCTATGGGATTCCCAAGATTGAGGCAAGGGATGATGTAGTATGGGTTGTAAAGGATTGGCTAACAAAGTCAATGCATTATCTTCCTATGAGATAAACTCATTCAATGGAGACATTGACATAACTATATGCAAGAGAGATTGTTAGACTACGTGGATTACCTAATGTTATCATTTCTCCTGAAGGCTTAGGAACTAAGTTGTATTTTAGCACAACTTTTGAACCATAGACAGATGGTCAGTCTGAGAAGATAATTTAGGTGTTTGAACATCTACTGAGAATGTCTTTTAGATTTTGGAGAATGGTTTAATTGAATTTGACTATAATAATAGTTTTCAATCAAGCATTGATATGGCCCTATATGAAGCATTATATGATAGGGAGTGCATGATACCTTTGTCATGGATAGAGGTGGGTGAAAGGAGGTTGATGGGTCCTGAGTTGGTGGATGATTCCATTGAGAAGATCAGTTGGGCATAAATAAATTGGTGGTAGCTCAAAGTAAACAGAAGAAGTATTATGATATGAAGCATCAAATAGTTGAATTTTAGATGGGTGATTTTGTGTTCTTGAAGGTTAGTCCTTTGAAGGTGTGGGCATATTTGGTAAAGAAGGAAAGTTCCAAGGTATATTGAAACTTTTGAAGTGGTTGGAAGAGTTGGAAAAATCTACTTAGAGGTTATTGCTCGATCATATGTCCAATATGCAAAATGTGTTCTATATTTTTGTATTGAGGAAATGGGTTTCTAGTCTAGAATAAAGAATTCTTGAAGTTAAAGTGGAATTATAATCTAAGTTTATTTCTAAAGAAGAAATTGAACGTTTCTTGGCTTATGATGTGAAATATTTGAGAAATAAGCAAATTCTTATGGTTAAGGTCCAATGGAAACACAAGTTATAAAGAGAAGCAACTTAGGAGAAAGCGATTGAGATGTAGCTTTATCAAGATCTTTCTGACTACTAGTTTATAGTGAAATATTGAAGATGATATTTTTCTAAGGATGGGAGATAGTAATAACCACTTCTACAGTGTTGAGTCTACCTATGATGAATCAAATTGAATCTGGTAAGAATTACAAGTTCATTGATTACTTGTTAAATTTGTGTGAATTTGTATTGTTACTTTTATATTTAATGTAGTCATTAAAGGTTATGGTTTGAAATTGAAAAAAGGAAATGTTAAGTAGGAAAAATTATCCTTGGGAGCACTACAATATTATATTGGCGGCATTGCAGTGATGCCCTCTCTGTTAGTTAGAAAGTGCTTGGGAGTGCTGCAACATAGAAGTCTGTATTTGGTACTAAAATTTCCATTGGGAGTACTATGGCATCAAACTCTTTGTCCAAGTAACTGGAAATTTCCACTCATAGCATTATGATAATGGGGATTGTAGTGTTGCGACATTGGGATAATAAATATCAAAATCCACTTACAAAATTTCATTCTCATTTGAGCCAACTAGTTGGAGAGAGAAGGAGAGGGATTTTTGAGAGGGAAAGTTGCATTTGGAGGACATAGAGCTAATTTTTCTTGACAGTCTAGTTGGAAAGGTTGTTTGACTAAATATAGGTTACCCATACCCTACTTTAGAATTTAATTTGATCACTTTTGTGGGCATTTTTGGAATTTTATTTTACTTGGGTTTACACAAATATAAATTTATGAAGATTTAGGATGCTTTGACCATGTAACTTTTGATATATGGTAGAATAGAGCATTCTGGTTTCATTTATAGAAAAAATATAAATTTTTGTCTAATATTTTGATTTGCAAACTATTTTGAGTATTTTTGTGAGTATGCTTATGTTTATAAAAGTTGCTACAAAATAATAAATAATTTAAAATGATGCTATGAAAGTTATTCGTGAATGATTTTATGAATTGTTCTATTGAATGTGTATGCAAGCTTACCCCATGCATATTGCTATTTCATTATACCTATAAAATTTTATCTATGCCAATATCAAGTTAGGTATTGCTCATGTATGTAGAAATTGTTGATATTTCTATGTTCATGTGATGAGTTGATATGATATATCCATGTGTTGGAGGATAGGTGGAAGAGGAGGGAGAAAGGAGAAAGTTTATGTAGCGTTATATACATTTATATGAAATACAAGTGGAGTTATAAGGGCTGGTGTACATATGAAATTCCTCCAATTATTTGTTTGATATGCTTGAACAGATGTGAAATGATCAATTAGAGGTATAAGTGGAAGTGGAGTTATGAGGTGCTTCAGGAAAACATGATTAAGTAGAGATATAAGGAGGCATAGGGAAAAAATGGTGGCATAAGTAGAAGTGGAGGTATAAGGAGGCATCTAGAAATGTGATACGAGTTTTATATTGACATAGTACATGTTATGTTCTATTATGTATTTCATTTAAGATATCATGTTCAAGTGAATACTCATGTTATCTTTACTGAAAGTTCTTACTATAATTTAACATGTGACACTAGTTGTGATGATACCTGACACATATGCCCATGTTACCTTATTTAAAAATATGTTTTATTTATTTGTAAAATAATCAACCTTTATGTAAATTTAATTAATATAAATATTAAATTCTTTGGTAGGTTTCGTGTAACCTACTGAGCAAGTGTTGCTCACCCATGTTACCTGCATTTCATTTCAGGAAAGGGTAAGGTCTCGGTCAAGTAAGACCAATTGATAAGGGTTGTTGTACAAGTTGGAGGTATGTTTTTGTATGTGTATTTTTTTGGCAATCTAGTGATTTTTTGCATGTGGAGTTATGTAAGAAAAGAATTATATTTTGATTATTGTCCATTATTCTTTTGATGATATGAATAAAATGAAAATGAGTATGATTACTATTATTTGAGGATTTTATAAGGTTGTGTACTATTGATATAGAAGAAATATAAATAATTCTTACAATTAAGACATGACATGTTGTTTTGGCCCTTAAGGGCCACTTGTCACACATACCCATATATGTAATTTTTGTTTTTATTTTTCTCATTAGTTTTGGCTCTTAAGGGCCACTTGTACATATAACCTTCCTTTTTATGATATAAAAGAGTTTTCGTTTTACTCATCTTGTACTTGTACTTTCCTATTTATTTTCTTCTTTAAATTTGTTTTATGTGTTAAACTGAAAAATGCTTGTGTGAATGATAAGTATGTATTAGGGCACTCACACATAGATGATTATAAGAGGTTCTATAAATTTCTCTAAGTTTCTATCTCACAAATATTGAGCTATGAGTAAATGAAGAAATTGGCGGTCAATAATTAATGAATTAACTTGCAAATAAATGATAACTAAAATAGGAATATATAGCTTGGCTATATTATAGTTTAGCCATTCAATAGTATGAAGTATAACTCATCAATTGGATGCTTAGTAGTAAGAAAAACTTGTTAAAATATTTTAAAAGAGCTCAATAGTTAATAATTTTAACTCGACAAACCTGAACTTTGTATGAGAATGATTATGATTTAACTCGATGCATGAGTAAATGTTATCGAGCTCAACTAAAAAATAATTGTACCTAGAGTCAACATGAAAGTAAATGTAATTGAACTCACGATAAGAATAATTATAATTGAACTTGACATGAAAGTTAATGTAATTCAACTCAAAGTAAGAATAATTATGTCTAACCATGGATAGGAATAAATGTAATTAAACTCATCATAAGCGTACCTACACTTGAGCACAACAAGAGAATGGTTATCAATGATGCCTAGGTGAGTTCTAACTTGAGTAAGTAGCATTAAGAGCCTTAAATTGCATCAAAAGCCTTCAAAATTATTTAAGTCTTGGACTCAATAGTGATAAATATATATTTTATTCTTTGTATGAAAATTAATGAGAGAGCTTTACATTTATCATTGTTCTCCATTGATATTGTTTAGAGTGGGCTTTATACACCTGTGAATACCTATGCAGATACCCGTGCGTAAGTGTCTCATATGTTATGTTCAGGTGAAAAGATAGGAGGATCCACTCCACTCTTAAAATAGCTCACTCGAGGGACTCGCTCGAGAGCTAGAAGGAGCTTAACACTGGAGCAGGTGAATCAAGATCGGTCACATCCTCTACACAGTCGCCCCTCCCCCAGGGATAAGTGACCTCAAAAGTTCCTCTTCCATCTAGATAATTCTTTATCCATCTAAGTCAGAACCAAGATTCTCATACTCAAGGAGCTATCAATATACATCATCCCTTTCAAAGATTTCTCTCGCATACACTTGAAGACCACATTATGATGTTATTCTCCTTACTACCTCAAAAGGGACACCCTGATCTCTCCAATAGTAGCTAGATAACATTCACCCCTCCCATCTTAGCAGGGCAACTACTAACAATCATCTGATCATGCCCAGCTCGCCTTCTCTAGTCCCCAACTAGCTCGGCACCAACAAGCTATTACTATGGAATGACGGGATAGCTACATACAAAGACTTAACTCATGCATATTTCTAAACCCTATGAAAGGACAAAAGGGAGAAAAGACTACTGACACTTTGGAGAAAGAAGTCCCAAAAGTTTTTATCTTATTCTGCAAACCCTTCTTCCTCAAGAGAAGATTATATATGGAGAAAGAGTGAAAGAAAGTTAAAGATTTGTTATATTTGAAGTGATATTCTTAAAGCATCTTAATATTTTTTTCTTGTATAGCTTGAGCTCCATAGTGCAAAGCTCCTACTTATATCTATCTTATATTTTTATCTTAGTTAATAAAGATTTTGTCCAAAGTTCATTCTTCTCTCAAGCTCACATCTTGTCTTCTTCTTGTATACTCAAACCTCATGACATTCTCCCTAATAGCTCTCAACTGATGTGTAAAGAAAGTACAATCTGACATCATCCACTGAACAAAATGAGATTCAATAAGCTCATCGTTTTATAAAATTTTTGTCAATATAATGAGCTTGGCATGAGTTTGTCTTAGGTGGGCTGCACCTTATGCAAAACTTTATAGTATTCATGGGGAAAACCAATAAAAAGCATCAACAATAACGAACTCATGCTTTATTAATCACAAATCTTGTGGTAATGGGCAGAGTCAGCCTATAGGACTTGCCTGGTTGATGTGAGAACTTGACAATCCTAAATTTGTTATGTTTACCTATGATTCATGATGTGAATTAGCTGAAGTTACTTTTGAGAGCTATATTTAAGAAGTAAAAGTTGATCTTATTTTTTCCTTATATCCTTCTTCTTTTTATTTTTCTTTTCTTTTTTATCTTTTTTTTAAAATAGAATCCAACTAATTAGGTTTTGTGGAATTGTAAACATGACTTGCCAAAGTGACCAAACAAGGAATAAGGAGGTGACTTTATTTGAGTAGAGACTTTCCTTCTCTTAGAGGCTTTGGTTCTCTTGCAGGTTTATAATAGGCCTTCAAAGCCTATTTAAATGTTGTTCATTTTAAAAATTCAAACTCTTGAATTTAGTGCTTGTGTAATAATTCACAAAGTTGATATTGAACCTAATCTTTTATTTTTTATGTGAATAGAGTTAATAAGGTTCAAATAACAAAAAATATAAACTAACTTAAATCCCTAATAATGGTCGTATTGAAAGTGAATTTTAACTAAAGGGGCCCTACTTTCAAAATGCTACATAAACTCAGATTGAACCCAATCCTTTGCCAATAAGTCGACAGAGTTGATAATGTGAAAATTATATATATATATATATATATATATATATATATATATATATATATATATATATATATATATATATATATATATATATATATATGTGTGTGTGTGTGTGTGTGTGTGTGTGTGTGTGTAAGAAATATTTACACTCTAATCATAGTTGTGTTGAAAGAAAATCTCAATTAAAGGGGTCAGTTTTAAAAATCCATTAAAATCTTAAAATTCAAACATTTAAATTGAAATTAATCATCTAATTTAAAGTGAAAATTCATCCACCCTCAACAACCATTTGGATATGATGATGAATTAAGAATAACTTCAACTCATAAAAAGGAAATGTCCAGTTGAGAATAGCACTAAAATTCAGTCTCAAAAAATATCTTGCCAGTAAGGATATGGCTTATGTCCTCTAATTGGTGATTTGACCTAATAGCTTCATAAGACTGGTGGTTTAGCCCAACTGTTCCATATGGTAAATGGTTATGATTGGGCCCTTTAATCATTGGTTTGGCCCAATGGTTCCACATGAACATTGTTATGACCTAAGCCATCTGATCAGGTGATTTGGCCAAATGACTCCACTATATTATAGTCATGGCTATAGCCTATATATTCCCCAATGGATAATACCCTTAAAGAGTCCTAGGGTAGACTTTATAGAGAACACAGAACTAAGTAAGCTAAGGTTGACTTGAATTCATCCCTTAGAGAAATATTCACCCTAGTACAAAGTATCCCATGATAGCCAATAAGGATCCATCGATCAGATTGGGCTAACTATCTACTCTAACTAAGTAGACTAGGGATCATGACAACTCTGGATAATAGAACCATGAAATCTTGATTGAGTTGGTCATCATTCCCCCCACAATTTGCTTTAAGTGAAATAGTGGTAAATTTCTAATTTTAAACATCTAAGATTAATGTTACTATATATCGATACTTGGTGCTTATCTAGCTGCTAGCCTTAATTGAAAGTTCTCTCTACTATCAGGAGAGGTAATTAATTATAGGGGCTTACACATATAGGAAACTAGAACTCAAAACTTAAATTCATCATATATGAGGGTGAAATCTTTGGATAGTGTTTCATGTTATGCCCAGGATCCAAAATTGAAAGAATTATATCTTTTACTCTTATTTTTACTACTAGTGTTTCTATAAAATCATCAATATATATCAGTCTAATAAATGTAATCTATAAATCATATACATTAAAATCCTTCCCTATATTCATCCCAATTTGATTTATAATAGTTAGGAGATCACCTATAACATCGACTTATCTTAACAAACTGCTAAAGATAAAAGAATAAAGTAAATAAAAATAAATAAAACAAAAACTTGAAAATCCTGACAACCTCACTCCCCAGGGTCCTGAACCTTCCTTGACATGAAATCAATTAAATCCACATAATGAGCACATAACCCAGATAGAAACCAAAACCCACCACTATATTCAACGCTAAGTTCAATAGTTGGTTGTGAAACTAATTGAATGTTGAAATGGTACACCGAGAGGGGAATGAATTGGTGATTTAAAAACTTTTTTAAAGATTCTTTGATTAAAAAACCAAAATTAGATTTTAATGCGGAAGAATTTTTATAAACAAAATCACAACTCACAATAATAATCTCAAAATAAATACTTATCTTTTTATTTTTTTAATTTTGTAGAAAATATAAATAACAATTTTTTATTCTTATTTTTCTATTTTCTTGTTCCCTTTTTATTAAAAAAATAATTATCAATCCCAATCGACCACAATGATTTTTGTATCACCATGATAATCAAACTCAACTCAGATAATAGAAAAATAAATATCAAAGAAAATAAAAATTGCACAAATTAAGTACTAAAAGAAAAAGAATGCTAATCATTTTTTATAGTGGTTTGGTCAACTTGATATACGTCCACTCCTTGAATTTCCTCCTTTTGGGTATTACACAAATCAATAGTGACTCGCTTTTAGCCCATGACTAGGTGGGGAAACCCATACAGATTCTTCTCCCAAAGAATCTCTCCTTTCACCTTCTCGGTCTAGCAAAAACATTAAAATCCCTTTCACCTCCTCGGTGTGATGGAGTAGCTAAAATACCTTTCACCTCCTTGGTGTAGTGGGGTAGATGAAATCCCTTTCACCTCCTAAGTGTGACAGAGTAGCAGATATCGCTTTCACCTCCTCGAGGCAATGGATTATCCAATGGCCTTTGACACTAAAGGCATCTTCATAGAGCTTTCCTCAAGATAAACATTGACACAGCCAGAGGAACTCAAGTGCAAGTCGGCTGAGCAATCATGTGAAAACCCCTCTCACACTCTCTTAGATCCCACAAGGTTCTTTTCCTTCTTACATAACCTCACCCTTTCTCTCTTTTGCTCAATGCTCTCTCTTCAAAACACTCATAGAAAAGACACACCTCTAACTGCCAAAAAGACCCATACTATGGTTATAATAAGAGTATATACAAAGAGTTAAAAAAAAACCCTAATCTTTAGATCTGCTAACTGTATTCTTATAATATTATAAGAATATCATTTAGTACGATAAGTTCATTACCTTCATAGATCTTCATATATGCTTATAAATCATATAGTATGATTAGTTCAAATCAAATATAGAATCGTACATGATGAACCGAAGTTCATCTAGAGTGTCCTCGGGTGGTTCGTATAGTATAATGCATGATCAAACTGTACGATCTATAATTAATATATATTTGATTTAATTCCTTAATTTATGGACTTAAATTAGGCAACATTAATTAATTATCATATAATATGAATAGAATCATACAATATGAATAATTTAATCATCAAATTTCAAATTTACCTATTTAAAGTAAGCTTTTTGACAACAGGTTTCTGAAATAAGCTAATCATTATGTATGTTGTATTGTTCATACAGTACGATTAGTTATAACTCAAATTTAATTTCTCTCATTTAAATTAAATATTTTAAATAATTTCTATTTGAATGGATTGTACAGTACGATATGAATCATACAGTACGATTGAAATTTCATTAGGGTTATTAAGCCCTTGTGAACTAGTCCCGAGGCTAACTAAGAGAGGGGGGGGGGGTGAATTAGTAGTCTTTAAAAATTCTTAAGCAAAAACTAATTTTGAAAACCTTTTTGAATATTTTAGAGCAATTATAATTTTGCGATGATGTGAGGATGTTTCAATGAAACAAAACAACAATATAAATCATACGATCATCAACAGAAAAATAAAGTGCAGAAAATAATAAAAAAGAACACACCAGATTTTATAGTGGTTCGATCAACTAGACCTACGTCCACTCGCCGGAGCCTCCCCTCCAGGTATTATACTAACCACATCAGTGACTCTCCTTTTGCTCCCACAGCAAGGCAGAGAAGCCTTTACAATACTCCTTTTCACCAACCCGGTGAGGCAGAGAACCCAGACTCGTTTTGCTTCCTCTTGAAGCAAACAGAGAATCCAAACTCTTTTCGCTTCCTCCTGAAGCAGGTAGAGAATTTTACCTGCTTTTTCTTCCTCCTGAAGTAGGCAGAGAACCTTGACTTCTTGCTGACGATCCTTCCCTACTAAGACACCACAGGATAAGGGACGACTGGAGAAGATGACTCGAATCCTTTCTTGGAGTAACATTTGTGAACACCTCACAAACTCCCCCTCACAAGATTCTCTCTCTCTCTCCCAAGCTCTCCCTCTCCCTATCTAAGCTCTCTCAGCAAAGGACTCAGGCAAAAAGTTCTTCCAATAACAAACAAAAAAGTTTAAATAGAAAGGCACAAAAATTGCCCTAAAATTCAACTTGCCGTCAAAGATCATCCAGGATGATCGAAGGATCGTCATGTATGATCAGTGTAAATCTTCACCAATTGGTCTGAATGATCTGGCTTCTCTGGACGATTATAAGACATATTTTGTTCAGATCATCCGGGATGATCCTGCGATTATCCGGGACGATCAGTTCAATTCAGGAAAATCATCTTGAGTACTATTCGGGTCGTCTAGGAGAAAAGGCTGGACGATCTGAAGAAAAAAACTTGATCATCCGGGATAATATTCCTATCGTCCCATACGATTAGTTCAAAACTGACCAAAATCATCCTATGTATTTGTTTGATTAAAAAATATATTTAGAGTTTACAGTTTTGAAAAATATTTAATTTTCTTTGGGAAATACTTAATTTTTAGAATTTTTAATTTTTGAGATTGAACACTTATTATGAATGATATATCACCTCGAAAGGTGAACATATCGTTCCCTAATAGGTTCAAATTTTAAAACTTTGAATTTATCCCGATTATCATAGTTGAATTTAAAAAAGAACTACATATGACCCCGAAGGGTCAAAATGAGTATTCAATCAAATATTTAACTACAATAATTTGGATAAAAGGACCATTAATCTCATAATCAAACTTATGATAGTAATTGATATATCTTTCCAAAGAAAGAAGTTATCAATCACTATTGATCGTTTGAAAATGACGATAATGATCGTTAACTTTGATTTTCCCAAAGATAATTAGTTGAGGTTTTTAAAAACTTAATTTTGAAAATCAGGACTGGATTTCTAAATATCCTATGAGCACAAGCCCTCGTAGTTAATTACATCATAGGAAACCAAAAATTTTCCTTTGAATACTCTCGATTAAAATAACGATACGAATTTCATTTGAGAATTAAAAGCCTGAAGTCAAAGGAGATAGGGACTGGAATTTCAATATGGACTGGATCAAATTTGAGTAGTTTTTTTGGAGTCAAAGGAGAAAGGGTAAGAGGTGTTTTGAGATTCTGAATTACTTCATAAACACCCCAGTCTATCTTAAGTGTTGGGCTTGAATTTGATAGAAAGAGATTTAATGTTTGAGTAATCAATTTTATTAGAAAGTGGGAAATAGATTCCCATAGGTTGAGGTTTTAAGATTGAAGATCTGCCTCAGAACTTAAGTCTAAAATGGGTACTAAAAATTAGTGACCTGGATCCTAGCTAATGCAATGCAAATCCTGGACTTAACCCGGCCTGGATTGGGGAGCCAGCTAAACCACCTAAACGCTTCAAAACCATGTGTCCGGTCTTTTAAATGTAGAGTGGTAGGGACGTTATTTAAGATTAGTTTAAGGAGAGCGGGGCCGACATCTAGAGTAGATTCCTAATTGGCCCCTTGACATATGTTGGGTGAAATATTTAAACTAAAAATGCAATTAAAGAATTAGACTCAATTTTAATTTATATCTAATACAATGCATGCTAGTTCACTCGAATGCTTTAAAATTAGAATGAAGCAATTTTAAAATCAGGCTTAAAAAATAAGTTTTATCCTAAAGATTGCACATATCCCCTTGGACAAAAATGCACCCTAATAGGTCACGTGGCCTGCCAAAACCCGCAGGCAGGGAGGTGCCTAAAAAGGAAGAAAAGTTTTAATATGTATGCATGAAAAACTCCCGGCGGTCCTGGGTTTACTTCTTAAAACGTTAGAGTTACTATCTGAGCTAAAATATTTTAATTTTGTTTAAGTAGAAATAGTTTAATTGTACCCTCATGAGCCTCCGATCGGGTTCAAGGCTAAAACAAAGATCGACATGCAAAAG
Source organism: Dendrobium chrysotoxum (assembly GCA_019925795.1). Taxonomy (NCBI): domain Eukaryota; kingdom Viridiplantae; phylum Streptophyta; class Magnoliopsida; order Asparagales; family Orchidaceae; genus Dendrobium; species Dendrobium chrysotoxum. Next base: position 17,726,325 of record CM034298.1, on the reverse strand, counting down.
CGCCAAAAAACTACTAAAAGCATGCAAGTCCTTAATCACAATCAACATCAAATAATCAAATCAATTAAATTTAAAATTCAAACTGAAAGTCCATAGACAAGTGCCTTTTAATTATACAACCCAGGGTCTGCAGGAAAAGTAAAGTGGCCGGGTACCACTGACTACAACCCGGATTCTACTCTTAAGACTTAAGTGACTTCGAGAATGGGTCTTCTCTTCATTTTTCACTTCTTTATCCTCCTGAAACTCCTTGGATCGTCGGGTCTAGATATCCAAATGAAAAGAGACTCTCCCTAAATATGGGTGTTATCTTTTCTCTTTGGATACTTTGAAAGTATCCTGCCTTAGGCTTCCAAATGGAGGAAGACTCTCCCTCGAAGGATGTCTTCTCCTCTTTGGAATCTAAGTAGGATGTATATATCCCATTCTCAAGTCACTTAAAACATTACAACTCAATTTGAATCAAATTATATTAATCAAAATTAAAAATCTAGACTCGATCCTACAAGGTTATCTTAATAATCAACAGTTTATTTAACATCCCAAGCAGTTAATATTAATCTCAAGTAATTATATAAATCAAATTTAAAATGCTCAAATTGAAAGTTCAATAGGGATGTTAAGCTCTGATGAACTAGTCTCGAGGTTAACCAAGAGGGGGGGTGAATTGGTTATTTTAGAAAATTTGTAAGCAACTGGAAAGATCTTTTCGATAAATTGCAGTGGAAACAAGTAAACACAGAAATGAAAAGATCAACCACAAATTTCACCTAAGCAGATAATAACAGAAAAGTAAAGTGCAGAAAATAATTATAAAGAGCACACTAGATTTTATAGTGGTTCGGTCAACTTGACCTATGTCCACTCCCCGGAGCCTCCCCTCTGGGTATTGCACTAACACAAAAGTGACTCTCCTTCTACTCCCACAGCAAGGTGGAGAAGCCTGTACAAAACTCCTTTCCACCAATCCGGTGAGGCAGAGAACCTAAACTCCTTTCACTTCCTCCTGAAGCAAGCAGAGAACCCAGACTCCTTTCGCTTTCTCCTGAAGCAGATAGAGAACCTGAACTCCTTTCGCTTCCTCCTGAAGCGGGCAGAGAACCTGGACCTTCTTGCGAATGATCCTCCCACAGAAAACACTGACAAGATGAGAGATGACAAATGGAGAAGACGACTCTGATCCTTGCTTGGAAAAACCTTTGTGAATCTCTCACAAACTCCCCCTCACAAGATCCTCTCTCTCTCTCCCAAGCTCTCTCTCTCAAGGTTTCTCTGGAAAGGAAAGTGGCAAAAGATCTTTCTTGTTGGAAGAAAAAGATCTTAAATAGCAGGGCTCAAAAATAATCCTAAGTCTCAATTGGTCGGCCAGGATCGTCCAGGATGATCTGGTGATCATCCTGTATGATCAGTTCAAAAACACACAAAATCATCCTGAAAATCACTCTGGACGTACATGTTAAACATGCTGGATGATCACAAAATGACTTGATCATCCAGGACGATATCTCTATCGTCCGGTATGATTAGTTCAAATCCACACAAAATCATCCTGAGCACCGCTCTGGACGTACAGGTTAAACATGTAGGACGATTTCAAAATGACTTGATCATCCAGGATGATATGGGTATCATCCCGTAGGATTAGTTAAAAAGTAGGAATATCGTCTAGCATACAGCTCTGGATGTACAGGTGATAGGCACTAGACGGTCAGGATATTTAACATATCATCCCATATAATCTTGAGATCGTCTAGGATAATATGATCAAATCAATCAGACCTTAATTACTTTCCTTAATCACCAGACTAATTTAGGTATGATTATAATGGATCATCCGGGACAATCAGACCAAATCACCAAAAATAAAAACTTGCCTAAATTGATCTGGCGGTTGAGAATTTCTGATTTAAGCCTATCATCCTGTACGATATTGATATCGTCTAGGACAATCAGCTTAATCAAACTGACTTAACATGATCGTCCTAATTAGGGTTTCTATTTTCATTGGATCATCGAGGATAATATTAATATCGTCTAGGACGATCTGAACAAAAAATAAATAGAAACTCTAATTCACCCAAGCTCTTTCCCTGAGTGTGTGTATGTAAGGTTACTTAGCTAGGGGATCAGTTACATAGCATTTGACTCAATAAAGATGAAAATAGTACATTGGACCTAAATTTCAAAATATATTGACTCGATCTTGGACTGGCTTGAACTTACAATTGATCCTGCGTACCTGAAAGATTAAATAGGCAACCAGAGACAGAAATATTTGCTATCATCAAAATCATAACCTTTAAAACCAGATTTGCAACATAAATCACAGCCACACTTGGTCATGCTCTTTTAATTTTAAAGGAGGACTTAAGCATTTTGGAGCACCTGCAAAAAATAGTGTCAATTTAAAGCTTTATTATTTGCCCCCTTTAATTTGCAATTGCCCTGTACGAGCATTGCCACCTGCATAAGATTGAATTAGTACAAATCATCCCTAACTTAGGGGTATATCTAATATACAATCAATCAAATCATAGAGTGCAATATATAAATAAACAATCGCATCAATTACTTAAATTTAGCAACCAGCATGCAATGAAAAATACGGAAAACCCGGCACACGCAAGTAGCAGAAAAGTAAACACCAGCCTAGCCTAAGACTAGAGTTGGTTGTCCTAGTAAACCATTTAAAGTGTATGAGGTAGGCTGTGTGGATTTGATATGTCCTAAGTAGGGTAATTAGTTGAAGTTATTTAATGTTCTAGTTGGTTGAAAGGCTTAAGGGAGATTTTAGTTAAAGTTAAAGTTTTAATGGTTTAAAATTAATTTTAAGATTGATTTGGATTATTTGTTAGATTCCACCTTTGTTGTACACCGAGTCCGTGAAGTTTATTTTACCTTCCTTGGGGTTAACTTAATAGCATCGTAGGCTTGAGTTACCCAATGCTAGCAGGTATAATTAAGTGATTTGAATTTGATTAAGCTTGAGGGTTAATTAAATTTTAATCAAAGTTCATTGACTGCTGGTTTTAATGTCAATTTAAGATTTTCTGGAACTTTGAATGATTTGGTGAATTTTGGAATTTTTTGGATTATTTTTATGATTTAATTAAGGGGTCAAAAGTTGATATTTTGATTAAAAGTAATTTCTAGAAAGTTAGTATTTTATTAAAATACTAGACCTTAATACAATCAATTAGACTATAAGTACGCTGGAAATAAATTTTTCTATATTTTATTGTGAATGTTTGAAGTTTTGACCTAATTTTGAACTAGATTTGACGAAAAGTTGACTTTTTCAAATTTGATTGATTTCTAGAAATTTAATATTTTTGATAAATATTAGACCTTAATATGAGTTGAATGCCTTTGATTTTGACTGATTTGGAGTTTATTTGAATTAGTTATGAATTTTTGAAGTTTTGGGCATTTATTTGAATTATTTAATTTGTTTAATTAGGAGGCTTTTGATGATTTGAATCCAAATGACCTCCAAACTTCTTGAAATCACCTCTAAAGATCAGGAATGATCTAAGGAGTGATTATCAAATATTTGAGAGATTTTTGAAAATGTTAATTATTTTTAATTAATTAAATTAATTAAATATTAAATTTTAATTAAAATTAAATTAAACTTGATTTTAATGTCTAGTCAAGGGGTTTTTATTTTTTATTTATTAAGGGTTCAATTCTAGTCAGTTAGAGGCCTTATGTGCAATTTTTGGATTTAAACTTTATTTATTACAATTTTTAGAAGGTTTAGAGGCTTAATTAATAAATAAATTAATTAAATATTTTAATTAATTCTAAAATTAGAGAAAATTTTCTTAGGGGCTGAGAATGTCACTATGTTTGAAAGGTTCAAGTTTCAAATCAAGATGATGTGTATCCTAATTATTGGGATTTTTCTAAGTTCTCTAATCAAAATTCTTAATTATTATCCTAAATGATGTCACTAGGTTAATTGGGTTCAAATCAAAGTCACTAACCCTTGACATGCATGTAGGAACACACATGATCATCACAATCAAATCCTAAATCTAGGAGAGCCCTAAGACTAGGTGATGTGTGTATCCTACACATGCAAAAAAACTTAATTAAATGAAGGATTAATCAATGAATAATTAATAAAGTAATTATTCATTGGTTAATCATCACTCCCCACAAATCCTATTCAAACACACTTAATCTATATTTAGAATTTCAAGGGATCTCTCAAAACTTAAGGATTTAAATATATATAGTTTCAAAATAGAATTTAAAATATGTACCCATATATATAAACCTATATATAAATATAAATTTCAAATTTAGAATACTTAAAATATCATTAAATTAAATTTGAAATTTAAATGAGAGATCCACTGATTGTTAAAGTTACTTGAAAATAAATTTTTAATTTTGAAAATAATTAGTTTAATATTTAATTAAATATTAAGTAAACATTAAAATAATTGAATAGCTAATATTAATCAAAATAAATTAAGTTTATAATCTCTGAAATTAATTTTAAATCAAAGTATTTAATTTTTTGAAAATTTTAAGGTATTGTATTAATATTTCTGATTTAATATGAATATCTTTTGAATTTTTGAAGTTTTAAAGCTAATTAAGGCATTTAAATTAATTTAAAATTAATTAATTATAGAAATAATTCTTAAATTAATTTAAATTAAATCTTAAATGGTTTTTTTAAAATTTTAAACTACTTAAAAATAATTTTTTAATTAAATCATTAAAATTAAATAATATTTAATTAAACATTAATAAAATATTATTTAAAATATTTAAATAAAGTATTTTTTTAAAATTAATTAGCTTTCAAAAAGAATGATAATATCTAAAATAATTCTTTAATCATAAATATTTTGTAATAAATTTTAATTTTAAAACATAATTTTATGTTTAATTAAAATATTAATCAATTATTTAATTATGTAAATAACTTAAATTGTTTTATTAATATTAAGTATTCAAAATTTAACTTTTAATTTTAGAATATTTAAAATAAAACATTTTAAATAATTATAAATTAATATTAATATTTAAGATTTAATATTTAAAAAAAATTAATATTTAATTATTAAGAATTGATTTAAAATAATTAGTAATTAAGATTTAAATAATTTCAAAATTTTGTTTGAGAATTTAAATTAGTAGTAAAATTAAATTAAAATATTTAATTTTTCTAAATTACTAATATAAGATATTAATTAATTAGATTTTTTATTGACTTTTATATCATTTTTAGAATATTTTATATTTAAAAATAAGTTAAATAATAATTTTAAAATCATTATTTAATGATTGGCGGCGTGGCTGGCAGTGGAGTCCACGTGGCTCTCCCAGATTTGCAGGTCAAAAGCGGGTGGCGTCGGGCTAGTGATTACGGGGTGCAATCATTAGGCAATGATGATCACGCGGGTGGGGCCCACACGGTTACTCACTTATCCACGTAAGCGGTGAACGGGAACCACTTGATCTCCCGCTATATGGAATAGATGATCGAGATCATGTCAGACTGAGATCTGAACATCCAGCCACTGATACACGCGGGATCGAACCACAGAAAGATAGAATATCAGCCGTTGATCAGAAGATCAACAGTAATATTTAGTGCAGTTTAAAATAGCAGCGAAATGAACCCTAAACCCATTTATCGCCTCCTTCTCTAAAAATATTCGATGAAAATCAATAAAATTTTAAACATATGATCTATGCTTGAACAGAAATTATGTGGATTGTTTGATACGGCTTAAAATGCGCTTAATGAAATGCTAATTTAACCTAAGTGATTCTACCTAGGGTTTGAGTTTTTGAGAGATCTAATCATTAGATTTTTGTGTTCTTGGGCTCTCTGAGCTTGTTGATTGTCCACGCAACTTTTCCCTCTTGAACCCGCGGTCTAATAAGCTACGGATTGAGTTGATGGAGCCTTAGATGGATTTTAACTTGAGCTCGTCAGAAGGCTCATCGTCGGCGACTTCTAGCTGTTGGGTTTCACTTGGGAAGTGAAGAGGAGAGTCTGGGGATTCAAAAGGAATCAAGGCATGGGTTGGAGAGAGCTTAGGTAGAGAGAGAGTGTGTGTATTAGAATTCATGTCCATTTTGAGTTCTTGCCCTATTGAAGTGTCCTTTGATAATTTGAACGGCTAAGATAGTTTTGGATTGATGCTAGATGATTGCCAACTGTCCCTAGGCAGTTACAAAGCCAGAGAATCAAAGGATAAGGGATTATGAGGTGTGAAGGTCCCTCTTGTCCTTGTGCACATGGGGAGGATTAGGAATTGATTTGGATGTAATTTAAGGCTTAAACCCAGCTTAAGAACATTCTAGAGACCATTTAAAGCTACTGTAATGATTAGATATAGGAAGGATTAACTTTGGAAAGGTGTTTAAAGATGTTTGTGTTTTAAAGGGTCATTTGACCATCTTTGACCCATCCCAAGACTTGAATTGACTGTTTGACTGGTCAACCAGTCAATTCATGCTGAGGTGGAGGTTAGAGAGTTTTAAATGCTGGTAGGAGTGACTTAGAACCAATATCAAGCCATGAAATCAAAGTTTGAGCTAAAGTATGGGATTTTGAATGAATTTGACCAAATCAAAATGGATTGACTTGGCCAAATTAACCATGGGTATACTCCAACTAAGCTAAGGGACATTCAGGGCATTAAATGAAATGATTTTAAAGGGTCCTAAGCAATAGGATTGGATTTGAAATGTATGAGCACATATGATGTAGGGTTTGACCATGAATTGAAGTTTGACCAAGTCAAACTTGACATGGTTTGACTCCAAATAAGTTTGAATATATTTAAATTATTATTTGAAATGAGTTTGAGAGTTTGAAGGAATTGATTTCATCAAATGGGTTGGAATAACCCATTAAAACTTTTAGAGATGTTATTGGGTCAACCCTGATTGACTTGGTAAAACAGGTGGGTCCAGGGTTTGAGAATAGACTCAATAGATTTGAAGTGACATTTGGAGGCCAATGGAGGTGGTCTCAAGGTTTGGGGAAGTCATTTGGTCAAAATGACTTGTTTTGACCCTTAAAGGCATATTTGGTCAACCTAGGTTGACTTGGTCAACCAGGTTGACCCAAGATCTGGGTTTGGGTCCAATAGGTTTGGTTTGATATTTGAAGATTGTTGGAAGTGGTTCCACGCAATTTGGAGGTCATTTGATTTGAAATGTGCATTTGAACTCCTAAGGGATATTTTGGTCATTTTGACCCTTGGTCAACTGGGGATCAAAATGAGTCCAACAAAATAAAGTTTAATGTTTAAGAGATCAGGATTAAGGGATTGAATGTAATTAGAGACTTTGGGTAAGTCTCTAAGGTCAAAATCCAGTGGGTGTAAGGTCCAGTGGCATAGGCCATAAATATTTGAAGGTTTTACAACCTTTGGAAATCATTCCAATTTCTGGGGTTAGAGATCTCAGAATGAGCTCAAATTTGGAGGGTTGCCTTTATAGATATGTCACATCAGTATGCAGCTGACAGCCTCTGAATTAGAGGTCATTTGATTGGGTTTTGAAGTGTTCAAAGATTCATTGGAAAAGGCTTTTAGGACTTAGACCTTTAGCCTTGGGTTTGGGCCTAGAAATTTGGATTTGATCTTGATTTTGATTGAGGTTTAAATTGAATTAAGGTCTGGATTGAATGGGGTTCAAGATTGATTTGAGGTTAAGATTAATTTGAAATAGGGATATGTCAGAATCAAGATTGATCTAATGTTTAGATTGATCCTAAGGTCTAGGTCAATCTAAGGACCTAGAGTCTGGAAGAATCCAAAGATCTAGAATAGATCTTGGGATTTGGAGTCTAGGAAACATCCTAAGGTTTATGAGGGTCCTAGGGCCTAAAATCTAGAAGGATCATAAGGTTTGGGCTCTAGAAGAATTCTAGGACCTAAGTGGATCATGGGGTTTAGATTTTAAAAGGATCTTAGTGCTAGAATAGGTCCTAAGGTCCTAGATAAGTCTGGAGATTGAATCTAGATTGAACTAAAATCTAGATTAATCAGAGGCTGAAATTATGTCGAGATCTAGATTGATTTGAGTTTTAAATAGATTAACTTAAGGTCTGGGTTGATCTGGAGCTTGAATATATATAGAGTCAGGATTAATTTGAATGTGGATTGATATAAGATCTAAATTGATCCTAGGGTCTAGAGTAGGTCCTAGAGTAGGACTCAGTCAAAAAGTTTTTTTAATAATAAACAAAAAAGTTTAAATAGAAAGGCACAAAAATTGCCCTAAAATTCAACTTGCCGTCAAAGATCGTCCTATACGATCAGTGTAAATCTTCACCAATTGGCTTGGACGATCTGGCTTCTTTGGATGATTAAAAGAAATATTTTGTTCAGATTGTCCGAGACGATCCTGCGTTCGTCCGGGACGATCAGTTCAATTCGGGAAAATCATCCTGAGTACTGTTCAGGTCATCCAGAAGAAAAGGCTGGACGATCTGAAGAAAAAGGCTTGATCATCCGGGATGATATTCCTATCGTCCCGTACGATTAGTTCAAAATCGACCAAAATCATCCTGTACATTGTTCGGGTCATCCTACACAAACATGCTGTACGATTAAAAATGACTTGATCATCTGGGATGATATTTCTATCATTTTGAACGATTAGTATAAATAGGCTTATATCATCCAGCACATTGTACGGGTCATCCAGGTGAAGTCATTTGGACGATGAGATTTTTTAACATATCGTCTGGGATGATCTTGTGATCGTCCAGGATGATGTGATCAATCAAATTAATCCTCGATTATTTTTGTTAATGTCCTGGCTAATTTAGGCATGATTGCTGTGAATCGTCCAGGATGATTAGATAGAAGAACTAAGAAATCAAAACATGCCTAACTTAGTCTAACGGCTGAGAATTTCTGATTTAAGCTTATCGTCCCGTACGATGGGAGGATCGTCCAGGACGATCAGCTTAATCCGACCGACTTAACTTGACAACCCTGACTAGGGTTTCTATTTTCAATAGATCGTCCAAGACAATGTGATCAAAATAGAACAGAAACTCTAACTCACAAAAAATCTCCCCCTGAGTGTGTGTGTGCAAGGTTACTTAGCTAGGAGATTAATTATATTACATTTGACTCAAGAAAGAGAAAAATTATATTTAAACACACACAGACCCGATCTTGAGTTGGCTTGAATTGCATTTGACCTTTTGTACCTGAAATGTTAGCCAATCAAAATAGAACATAGAAATATTTGTTATCATCAAAATTATAATCCTTAAATTCAGATTTGCAACAACGATTAATTAAAAAATTAAAATATTAAATTTTTATTCCTCCTTGTGTCTATGTACGGTTGCTAAGCTAACATACACCTTATTATAGATATTGACTCAAGAAAAAAATAAAATTATAGACTCTTTAAAAATAAGTTAACCTATACAAAACTCTCTTGAGCTTTAATTCTTTGATGATGCTTTGTGTATGCTGAACCTAAAATGTTAGTGATGCATAAGAAAATATGCAGTATATAAAGCATGAGAAATTAAATAAACATCTAATAATATTTGTAATCATCAAAACATAAGGCCCATCTTCCATATTGTAATAATCTCCCTCTTTTTTATGATGACAAATATTAATAGTTGGAATTACAAGTTAATTTTAACTTTCTACTAAACCCTCCCCCCGCTAAATGATTCCTTTTAAAAATAAGGAGAAACTTTATTTTATTTTATTTATTATATTTATTTATTTTTAATTTTATTTTTAATGAACAAATATAAATCACATTCACAATAAGTATTAGAAGCAAATAACATAAACTGTACTAATGAAAATGAAATAGTACAACCAACACTACCTAATCCCCTTTTTAAAATCACTAAAAAGAGGAACTACAGATAAACTACAGTACAAAAATTATATATATAATTGAAAAAGCAATCAAACACACACTATAAAAGATAAAACATCACAAACTACTCATAAGAGGGGCCTTGATTAGGTGGTAGTGGTGGTGGCTGGAAGTAATGGTGAATGGAAGAGAACTACTCATCAATCTAAGCACGATATGCCTCGTGTTGTTGATGCATCTTATCCATATACTAAAAGGACTACTCGATATGGGTGTCTTCTTTTAGCTTTAATTGGGCAAAGTGCTTTGTCTATGCATCCTAAGGATAATGATAATCAAAATGAGGAGGAGGTTGTGCTAGTGCTACCTCTACTTCTTCTTCTTCCTCCTCAGAATCTAATGCAACTGCTCCTGTTGTGACCCTACGGTGATGATATGAAAGGAATTAGCTTTGAAGAAGGTAGGTAAGTGGTCAGGTGGTGTAGGGAAGCTTATATTATATTTGGATTCTAAAACATAGCCAATGAGATAACCTAAGGCTAAATTCTACTTTTGGCAAGCCCGTGGATTTCTAATAGATGTGAGGTTTTTAATGTATCGAATGATCATGTCACATGCATTAAATTGCATGCCATAAATACCAAAGTAAGTGACCAAGGGCAATAAAGGAGTGATATTCATATAACACCGACTTTAAGAAAAATATAATTCTAGAGAACATTTTGAATGACACTGGCATTTAAAACCAAAGAACTTATTAAGGGTTAGTGGTGAGACAATAGTTCCTAATTATGGTATTTACTATGATCCAATTATAATCTAAGGATCCAAAAATAAAATGTGGTATTGAACCAATATTGGACAAGTGAAGATCTTCGTGCAAGTCATCTAAAGTGATGGTGACTTGGCACTGATAGACTAGGGATTGCAAGGTGGTATGATCAGAGGTGATGCTGTGTGGTAAGCTCTGATACCAATTAAAAGTTCAATAGTTAGTTTTAAAACCAATTGAACATTGAAATGGCACACTAAGAGGGGGGTGAATTGGTGATTTAAAAACTTTTTCAAAAATCTTTTTGATTAAAAACCAACATTAGATTTTAATGCGAAAGAATTTTAATAAATGAAATCACAACTCACAAAAATAACCAAAAATAAATATTAATCTTTTTGTATTTTTTATTTTGTAAAAAAAACATATAACAATTTTTGTTCTTTTATCTTTCTAATTTTTTGTGTTTCTTTTTTAAAAAAATATTAATCCAAGTCAACCATAACAATTTTTATATCAAAATGATAATCAAACACAACCCAGATTGTAGAAAAATAAATATGTAGAGAAGAGAAATTGCAAAAGTAAATGCAAAAGAGAAAGAATGCAAACCAATTTTTATAGTGGTTTGGTCAACTTGAACTACGCCCACTCCCAAAAGTTCCTTGTTTTGGATATTATACTAATCAATAGTGACTCTCCTTCAACCCACAGCTAGGCAAAGAAGCCCGTACAGACTCTTCTCTCTAAGAATCTCTCCTTTCATCTCCTCAGTCTGGCAGAGACGCCGCAATCCCTTTCAACTCCTCGATGCGGTGGAATAACCAAAATCCCTTTCACCTCCTCGGTGCAGTGGAGTAGCTAAAATCCCTTTCACCTGTTCAGCATAGTGGAGTAGTAGAACTCCCTTTCACATCCTTGGTGTGATAGTGTGGTCAAAATCCCTTTCACCCCTCAGTGTGGCAAATTAGCTGATGACCTTTAACACCAAAAGCTTCTTTACAGAGCTTCCCTCTAGATAAAAATTGACACACCCTGAGAAACTCAGCTGCATGTTAGCCAGAGAAACATTGTGAAAACCCCTATCACACTCCATTGAATCCCACAAGGTTCTTCTCTCTCTCACACAACCTCAACCTTTCTATCCTTTGCTTAATGCTCTCTCTTCAACACTCTCAAAGAAGAAACACACCCTAACATCCAAAAAGATTCTTATTATAGCTATAACAAGAGTATGTGTGAGAGATTAAAAAAACCCTAATTTTTAATTATGTCGACTTTATTTATACAATACGATAATAATATTATATAGTATGATTAGTTCATTGTCATCATAGATCATCCTATATGATTATTAATCATATAGTATGATAGTTTAAATCAAACATCATATCATATAAAACAAACTAAAGTTCATCTATAGTATCATTGGGTGGTTCGTACAGTATGATCTTAATTAATATAGATCCAATTTAATTCCTTAATCTAAGGACTTAAATTAGGCAACATTAATTTATTATCATACACTACGAATGAAATCGTATAGTATGAATAGTTCAATCTTTAAAATTCAAAATTTAAGTAAGTTTGATTCGACAGAGAGTTTCTGAAATAAGCTAATCATCATGTATGATGTCCTATTCGTATAGTATGATTATTTATAACTCAAATTTTATTTCTCTCATTTAAATTAAATATTTAATTAATTTTTATTTGGATAGATCATATAGTATGATATGGATTGTATAGTATAATGATTAACAAAAAATTAAAATTAAAATATTTATTTTCATTCCCCTTTATGTGAGTATATAAGATTACTAAGCTAACATACACCTTATTATTGACTTTGAGTCAAGAAAAAGAAATTACAGACTCTTTTAAAATAAATATAACCTATGCAATATTTTCTTGAGCTTTGATTCTTTCACGATGCTTTGTGTATGTTGAACCTAAAATATTAGTGATGCATATAGAAAAATATACAGTTTATAAAGTAGAAGAAACTAAATAAATATCCAATATATTTATAATCATCAATACATAAGGCCGGGCTCCTATATTGCAACAATTGTAAGGTTTCAAGAATCAATATACATGCTCAACTCAATTAATATAAAATTAAAGGTCATCAGTATAAAATTAGTAGTAAATATCAATTCATCAATAAAAATAAATATGATTAGTGAAACAGAAGCATCTCAAGAAGCATAGAAATCCATTAAAAAATCAATAAAAGTATATAAGGAAATGTTAGGTGTCGTACAATAAAACAAACATCAATTCGTTTAACAAAATATTCATGCTATTGACTCTATCATATATTATCTATCAATGATATGCCATGTATAAATATCTATCAATATATCATCCTAATGTGCTATATCAATAAGCCTATCAATATATATATATATATATATATATATATATATGCTATGTCATGTTGTATATATTTTAATGTTAGCTTTAGCAGGTCTATCTATAAGTTGATTCATGTGTTATCATGTAAATACAATCATGAATTTAATTATTAATAGCAAGATAGGACAGCTTGCTTTAATGTGGTATTTTCATTCTTTCAATTGACATCTATGAGTCTTATCAACTATTCATTATATTGTTATATGATTATCATTACACCATCATTATAGGTGACTTTCAGTAATCTATAATGAGTCATTAATCTATGTCTGTCGATGTAATTTAGTTAATCAATTACAGGTTAATATCCAGGATTACACCATAAACCTTTTATTCTAAGGAAAGCCTATCGGCCCATCTTCTTGCATAGGATATTATATTTTAAGAGCCAACCCATACTAATTATAGTGTTAATAGCTAGCTTTCCTTGTTACATGCAAATGCCATATTTATTTCATATCAATCATGTCACATTTATTTCATATCAATCATATCATTTTTTCTATGCAATGTAAGTTAATATCATATATGAATTGCATCATGTGTGAAGTGCACTAATTTATGAAATGCAGGAAATATAAATACTATTAATTTACTTTATAAAAAATTCAAAACTATTGATCCACCTAATGAAATTCAATAATATTATAGTCAAGATGCTCATACAATCCATATCTATCATATAAAAAAATTTACATGGTGAAAGTGTGATAAATCAGGATAAAATATATTTTTATCAATTTGGAGAAAATTAAACTCATCAAACTCAAAATTGTTGAAAACCAAAGTAGGATGCAAGTTACCTACAATAATTATAAGAAATCTCATACAGAACTTGCAGATATAAATATTATGAACCCTTTTCTTTCTATCTCCTCCTCTCTTCTTCTTTACCCAGCAAGTTAATGAGAATGGGGGTGGGGGAGGCTTTGTGTTATTACTATATAAAAAATATATAAAAATATTATTTAGTGCCTAATGTCGCAGTGCTTCAATGACCAAATGCCGTTGCACTACATGTAAAATAGCAGTGCATCGTAGTACCACCTCAGCGTTATTGCACTGAATTACCTTTTAAAATTTTTAGAGAGCTCAGCAATGTGGTAGAGCCTTCCTGGGTGCCTCCTAGTGTCATTGTGCATTCAAGCACAACGCCACAACACTCTAGTTCAAAATTTCTAAGTTTTTAGATTTTTATTTTAAAATTATTTTCATATTTTTAAGTTATTACAATCTACCCACCTTGAAAAATATTACTCTCGACATTGATATAATCAATATGAAATAAATCAATGCTAAATAAAGCTAATATAAAGAAAAATAAAAGCAATTGAAAATCAAATCAAATTGTTAAAGAAATCCATTCAATTCAAAATAAATTAGTACGATATTAATTCTATAATAAAAAAATATTAAACACTACTAATCACTGACTTTATCATTCATTTCATTTAATTAATCATGAGTTAAATTAATAAATCACACACTTATGCATGTCATCCAATCATATATCATTCAGCATGTTATGCAATACTAATCACTCTAAACTAAATACATAAGATTGAGAATTTTACTAGTGGATCCTCTAGGTGCATTACTATCCTCCTACTAAATCAGATTATAAAATCTAGGTCATAAAAGTGATAGTGCTGGTGTAACATAATAAGTGGGCTTTCTCTAACTTTTACTACCTCCTCTTTCATCAATCATGTTCATGGATCCTCCACTATATCCTCTAGATCTAACAGTCATTTGTCTGTAACCCTGCCTGGACGGATTTGCTCTAAATCTTGATCTTGTTCCCCATCATTGTTATGGAAAATCAACCATCTAATATCCTCACTGTCCACATCTAACACACTGTCCGATCACCAGAAAACACAGTCTAGTATGCTTGCTACCACATCGGGCACACTCTAGTACACTTTCCACACTTATATCATATCCTTTCATATTATTTAAAGATTTACTTCTCTTTTTATTGCTATATCTTATGGTTATATCATCTCTTATTCTCTTCCTACTCATATCTTATTTGAACATTAGTATAGCTAAATTATTCTCCACTAATCTTTCTCTCTCAACCAACTCTAAAAACTCCTAAATTCTTAATGGTACCAATGGGTATCTTAAATCATCCTTCAGTGCTCTAAAAAATATGTAGCATTTTTCTTTCATTGTATTAATCAAATGTGGAGTGTACCTTTCCATTGTAGTAAATTCAGCTTCATACTACATCATGGTCATGTCTCCGTGATCCAATCTCATAAAAGCCTTCTACATTTATTATCAGATGGATGGAGGTACAAACCAATTTTTGAAAATAGTAATAAACTACACCCAGGTATTCTCTACATTTATCTTTCCCTAAAATTTCTCTCACTACTATCTTATCTATCATCTCTATTCTTCACCTTAAAACAAAAAAAAACTACTAGTGGAACTTTTCTACTCTCAGGGTACTACATATTGTTAAATTTTTTCTTTGCCCTTTACAACCAGTCTTTGCTAGCTGGGGTTCTACAACTCACTTAAATAATGGCAACTTGAATTTATGGAATAACTAAAAATTTCTATCCTCTTCTAGTTCTCTATGTGCAATATACTTACTTTGTGCTTCACTCATTACTTGTGCAAGTATATTGGCAAGCTGTATCTAGATATCAGAACTCACTAGAATTATTATTTTACTCTATGTATTCTGTATATCCTAATTAGTAGGGTCCATCTATCCATTGATAAAATTCTATTTCCAAATCTAAAAAAAAATCAAACTCAATACACATACACACATGTCCAATTAATCAATCAAATGTAAAGAATAGAATTTATACAACCCACTTCTACCCAACTCATAATCAATCTTATATCTCTAGTTATAATTGAATTTTCTTCCAATAACCATTACTCTGATACCATTTTGTCACACCCCCGGGATCTAAAATTGGAAGAATTGCATCTTTCAACCCTTGTTTAATCTATTAAAGTTTTTATTAAATCATTTATATAAATCAGTCCAATGGAAGAAAATCTATAAATCATATACATCAAAATCATTCACTATATTTATCAAAATCTAATTTATAGTAACTAGGATATCACATATAATATTAATCTATGTCAATAAACTCTTGACTATAAAAGAATAAAGTAAATATACAATCAAAAGAAAAACCTAAAGATCTTGATAACCTCACTCTATAGGATCCTAACCCCTTCCCTGACCTAAAATTAATCAAATATATATAGTAAGCACACAACCCATTAAGCAACCAAAACCCATAATTGTATTCAATATAAGGTCTCAAGAATCAATATGCATGCTCAGCTCAATCAATAGAAAATAGGGGGTGATTGGTATAAAATTAGTGATCAATATTAATCCATCAATAAACATTAATATAATCAGTAAAACAAAAGCATCTTAAGAAGCATAAAAATCATAAAAAAATTTAATAACAGTCTATAGAGAAATGTCCGATGTCGTATGGTAAAATTTATGTTGATTATCTATCAATGATAGTCATGCTAATAACTCTATCATATGTTTTCAATAAATGATATGTCATGTATATATGTCTATTAGTGTATCATACTAATGTACTATATCAATATGTCTATCAATATCTATAAATACATCTATATATGCCATGTTAAGATGTATATGTTTCAATACTAGCAGTATTAGTTCTATCTGTCAGTCAATTCAAGTGATATCATGTAAATAAAATCATGAATGTGATTATGAATAGCAAGGCAAAAATATCCTACTTTAATGTGATGTTTTCATTCTTTTATTAGTCATCCATGAGTCATATTAATTATTCATTGTATCATTATGTCATCATCATTACATCATCATTACTTATGGCTTTCAATAATATATAAAGAGTTGACATTCTTAGCCCATCGATGGAATTCAATTAATCAATTATATGCTAATATTTAGGAATACGTCACAAATATTTTATTTAAAAAAAAGCTCATTGGCCCACCCTCCTACATAGGGTATTATGTTTTAAGTGTTAATCCTTATTAATTATAGTGTTAATAGAAGCCTTCCTTGCTTACATGCAAATATCACGTTTATTTTATATCAGTCATATTATTTTCTCTATATAATAAAAGTCAATATGATGTATGAAGTGCACTAATCTATGAAATGCAAAAAATCTAAACGCTATTTATTTACTTCAAAAAATCACAACTATCTATCCACCAAATGAAATTTAATAATATTACATTCAAAATAATCATACAATCTATATCTATAATATACAAAAAGTTATATGATGAAAGTACAGTAAATTAGGAGAAAATATATTTTTATCAATTTGGGAAAAAATAGATTAATCAAACTCAAAATCATTAAAAACCATAACCAGATTCAGGTTGCCTACCATGATTAGAAGAAATCTCAGAATAGAACTAACAGATGAAAATGCTTCAAACCCATTTTCTCTCTCTCTTTCTCTCTCTCCTCCTTCTCCTCTCTCCCTCTCTTCTTCCTTACCCAGCAACTAGTGAGAATGGGGACTAGAGTGGGAGGCTTAGTGCTATCACTATATATATATATATATATATTAGTCCCTAGCATCATGACGCTCTAATGACCTAGTGTCGCAACACCGTATGTAAAATATTACTACTACATCATAGCACCACCTCAATGCCACTATGCTGAATTATTTTTAGAAATTCAATAGAGCTTAGTGCAGCACCGCCACTTTTCTGGTGCCTCCTAGCTTTGATGTGCCCGCAAGTGCAACGCCATAGGCCTCTAGTTTAGAATTTTTAAAATTTATATATTTTTATTTTAAAATTATTTTCACAATTTTTAGGTTATAACATTTCATCTCTAACTAAAGTGCCTTCCAAATTTTTTCTCAAAAATTACTCTATTAAAACTCCCCCCCCCCCCCCCCCCTCGCCCCACCCTAAATATTTGTAAAGAAGTTGAAGCACCTAAAAGCCAAATTCTTGGATACCATAGTGAAGTATACTCCACAAAATAGATTTTGATTTGAGGAACTACCTTAGCAGTATTTCTCATCTTACATGCATTGATTTAGCTACTTTTTACAGTATGATAGAAGATATTTTCCATACAAGTACCCAAAATATGGCCACATGTACTTTCATTTTATAAGAGTTGTGTATCAAAATTTAAAAATGATAAATAAGGGCATTATTACCTAATTAAATTAACTTATTTATTTAATTTATATTTGATATAATCTACTTGGTTTATCCAAATAGCATATGTGTGTAGTACCAAATGTATCTACTTTTATTTTGATAATGTACTTAATTATAGTTAAGGAAAGCCTTATATATGTAATAAGATACATGTAAAGGCTCTTGACCAATACATTCCATAATGAGTACGTTCAGCCAAGGCATATCAAAAACACTTAAGATGATCTAGGTGGCTGGGACTATGAGTAGAGGGATCCTGAGGCTTTATTATGCTTTTATTTAAATATAAATTTAAGACTAGGTTGTACTTATTTAGAACCCAAATAGATTTAGGCTTCATTAGGGACAACTTTCTTACTGTTTCTTAAAGTAGCTTTATAGTAAAAAAATTAAAAATTGTGTACTAAAAAAGTTGCTTAAAGAAGCAATAAGAAAATTGTCCCAAACGAAGTCTTAAATTACTTTTGGACTCTATTTGTGTTCTCCTATTGATTCATTCTCAAGGTATTTTATTAAATGCTGCAAAGGTGGTGTTCTTGAAAATTATTGTTCAGATGTTGGACTCAAAAAGGCAATTTATTGGAATTATTGTAGATGCAAAATTAGCTGATGAAAATGGTAATGATTATGGTGTTAAGGGGTTGGAACCCTTTGTTAAAGGTAATGAGTTTCTTTGTGTGGAAGAACCTCTTGTTGGAAGTGTTGGTAGAGTATCTAAGGTGATCTTTCAAATTGATTATGCTTCTTCGAGTTTGAAATCTATAAGAGGGTTGAATGTTAGAAGAATTCTGCAGGTCAATGAGAATCCTTTAGAAGTTATCGATGTATCAGATTTTGTCCATGATCGTGGAGTGGTTTCTTCGAGAGATGCTAGGTTAAAGTCATCAAAGGTTGCTAAGTCAGGTGAGCTTGAGAAGTCTTATTATAATCATACATCTATTGAAGTGGTATGTGGAGTCAATTCTATTTCAAATGCTAAAGATGTGGTGAAGTTTTTTCGTGAGGATTTAGAAGAGACAAACTTTGAAGTCAATACAACTATAGGGTTGTTATCATTTAGATTGTCTAAGGATAACATGTTGGGTCTCCCTAGATTTCATGTTGATGGCTTGAAATGGGTTCATTTCTCATCAAAGGGCCAAGGTGTGAAAGTTAAAGCCATGTTGGTGGGTGTAATCAGCTGCCTGCTCATTTGGATGGTGGGGTCAAAGGCACTTCAAGTTTTATGAGTGGTGTGGTGGTTTATCAAGTAGAATTGGAGGAGCTGAATGTTAGAGTGATTGCAGCAGTTGGGCTACTTTCTTACAGATTATCTAAGTAGGATGTATTGGGTCTTCGTAGATATGAATCCAGTTCATTAAATACAAGGCCAGATGGGTCTAATGTGTGTCATGATGCTTCTTATTGGCCCATGGAATTTTATGTGCTCTTCATTCTAAGAGCACAAGTAGAGAAGTTTGTTAGCTCTTGTTGTTCTATTATTTTCTTTACTTCTAATATCATGATTCAAGTATGTGATTTAGGGAGGCTAACTATTATGTTTCTTACATCTTTTTGGGATCATTGGGATGTTAACCAACCTATTTTGTTGTTTTTTAATATTTGGCATCCCCATCCCCCTAATTTGATCAAGGAGATAATGGTTGAATCCCAAATTCAATATGAGAATTGCATATTGCTAGTTAAAGAAGGTAAGATGTTAGAAAGAGATGACAATTTTTTCTTTCTTATGTTTGTGGACATTGTTTACGCCATGCTTTATTGTATTTGCATTTTCTTTTCAATTATTGATTAGTCTCTCTTTTATTTTATAAAAGTAGAATTTTTCTCTTGCTTTGCTTTTCTTCTTGCTCTTATTGTTTTTGTTCCTTTATTCAACTTATAAAATGCTTCATGCAAATCTTCCAAAAAAAAAACTTGTTTAGTTTTATTACAATTTTATTTATAAACCCAACTATACCCAACCTTTATCATTCTTTTGCTTAGCTCCATGTACTATTCTCTTTTCAAACTTGATTATAAATTTCCAACTTTAACTTTTTTTTTTAAGTACGGTTTCAATGAAAGTCATATATTACGATAAGTTCTTTAAGAAAATAATTTCTATGAACTTTAATTAATTGATAATCAACCATGAAATCAATTAGAAAACTATTTTTAATTAAATTATGTGGTCTAGGAGCTAATATTTAATAATAAAAATTCTCTTTGTATCTCTTTGGGGAGATATAGAGTTAAGCATATTAATATTCAAATCTTGCAATTAATTCACATTTATAATATGGTTTGTCTCAATGCATATAATTAAAGTCCTTCATATTAAGGATAGATAACTTTGCCTTAATAACTTGTCTCCTAGAATGCATCATGACTTAATGATAAGATTTAGCTAAATATACCTAGTGGATGTCTAGCACTCTAAGTAGTGGCAGCCTTAATATATATATGATTGTAAGTTCCAATTGAGTTGCTCTAGTTAAGTATAAATGGGCTATCTCATTCACCCATTTCATAGGCGTTTCTTATACAACTAAGGATTACAAACTTTATATTCAATAAATCTACCCACTTGATTTTATATATTTAAGAATCTATATTTTTCTTTCTTAATTTAAGATCACAAGACTCCCTATGGATGATGCAATTCATGGTTGCTGATAGAGCATCTTAGTGATAGGGTGAGACAACTACCTTCATGTCTAAGTGATTTTGAGCTTGATAATCTGTGACAAATGATCTTTGAAATCCTTATTAAGTTGTTTTAACATTTTTCTAGATTCATTACCTCAACCTTCACCTCTTATGAGCTTTTTCACTACTCTTAAATTTGTAGTTATTCAATAATTGTCATTTCATAAGCTTTCTATATAGATATATACTCATATTACTTGATTATAATGATTCATTCTCTATCTTATATATTAACATGCGTCAAATTATGAATAATCCTATCAAGATAATGATCATTGAATAAACCAAAGTACAAGCTTATTTTTTGCTGTTAAGAGTGACTCTTAGAGATTTCATGAGTGTAATTAACCTTAAATATTTCATTCCATTTCAGAGACTAATTTAGGCATATTCTTTTTCCTTTAATTAGACTTTTAACTTTTATGATATGACTTCTTGCATGTATTTTAATAGATGTGAGTTAAGAATTATTTTTCCTACCTCATTAAACCTCTTCCCTAATCTCATGTATACATAGAATACCCTTTTATCATCCCCTTTTTTCCCCTTCAATAACTAATTCCTTATTAGTGTGCTAGCAGAGAAAATAAGTATTTTATGTCTTATATTTCATGATGAATTGGGAGAGCTAGATCCTAATCAAATGTATGACTTATCATATGATGATTTTTTACTATGGTAAAACAAATGCATGATGAGTTCAATTTACTTAAATGAAGATACGCATATTTGAAAATGAATCATAATTTAAAAAGTATTTTAATATTATCTTACTAGAAAAAGATGTTAAACATGAGACTTGAAAAAATAATAGTTTGTTGCAAGAATTACTTTCTTTTGAATATAAAAAAATATGGATTACTTTTTGCTCTTAGTGTGCTTAAGTGGTCTAATGAAGAATTGAGAAGTTACTTAAGGAAACTTACAAATGTTGCATTTGACATTAAATCTCTTATCTATATACCATATATATTAAAATCACATGCTCCATCTTCATTCGAAAAGAAAATAGCTCAAAACTAGAAGTTCTTTCATGGATACCTTGCTTAATATTGCATGTTATTTTTTGTGATTTACAAGGATATATCTCTCGCATATGCATGCATAGAAATCCATGAAAAGTTATTCATGGATTTCTAAAACTAGATATGCACATTATAATATTAATATGCATACATATATTAGTGGACCTAATATTATTTTGGTCCTAAACTTAAGATATATACTTATATAGGTATGCCTTCACAAAAAGATTGATAGAGGCATGTGACACTTGCATAGTGGATGGTTAAAACACTGAGTGGCAATAAAACTAAATTTGAAACACTAGAATCGAAAGATTGTAATACATATAAGTACTTTAAAATCACCATATTACCATCAAATTCTTGTTTTCTTTGAGTGTGTGTGTGTGTGTTTATGTGTATGTGCACATGTGTGTTTAGTTAACATAATGCTTTGAGTTGTTTATTAAATTGTATTTTCAAATATGATTTTGGTCTCTAAATGATTATACAAAAGATTGCTCAAGTATAGTGATAAACTCCCTTAAATTATTATTAAAAGTGTATTTGACCAATAGTATTCACATGGATTTTCTAGATTCATAAAAAATCACATTTATAAACCTCTTTAGCCACATTATCAAGCTTTTTATACTCTTTTTTAATAATCTTTTACATATTTTTATGGGCATTTTAGGTATGAAAATATAATGTTGATTACTCAACTTGAATAAATTAAAGAATTGATGTATATCATTATAAGCAAGTTTTCTAGAATCGTGGTGCTAGTTTTATCAAATAGTTTCATTGATGTATTCAAAATATAATATACTATTTATTGAATATTTCATTTGAATTTTTTAAAATTTGATATATTAGAGGATTTACATAAAGTTTTCTTTTAAAACTAAACTTTTCATATATTACGAAATTGCCTAAGTGAAAATTGATTTGATATCTAATGAGTTTTATTTATTTTTATTATCTTGATGTGATACAATGATTGCAATAATGATGTTATTACTATGATTCATGATCTATGTCATTAACAATGAACTATGTTCTATTACATAGGACGTAATAGACCAAAGTATTTGATATGTTGAGATACCATTTTAGTATCAACTATATATAATTATTGATGTAGAGCTTCATTCAAATACAACATGCTTTATTATTTATAAGTCAGTAATAATTCAACATATATATTGATTTCTTTCATGCATTGGATATTATTATAGGTTTTGAATAATAATTGAGCTGTTAGTGCTCACCCCTATTTTATATGCATATGTTAATTTTAGGAAACTGGAAAATAGAAGGATTAGGTTGTGTAGAAATTGCACATTCTTAGTTATAGGTATACTTCCATGCTCTACTGAAGTTATATTTTTATAATAAATGAATATATTATATTTTGATGAATACAGAGATATGTACCATAAGTGTTGTATATAAACTCTTTTGATTGTATAATTTTGAAATATTAACTAAAATGATATTCATAATTTTTGCTTCATTATTAGTTCTGATGATATATTAGTGGCTTAATGTTATTAGTGTATTTTAAATCCTTTGCGCTAATGTGAGGGAACAAATAATTAAAAGTAATGCTAGGTATACCAAAAGAGTATATTACAATTATTCTTCATGAACATGATTATATGTTGGTTCACATTTGACCTAAGAAATATCTATCCTTCGAATTTAAAAAATTATGATTTAGAATTGGTAGCCTATTCAAGTTTATTAGAAAACTTGGCCCTAATAAATATAATTTTGATTTATCATATAATATACTTATTAGTTTAATTCTTAATATTAAGGTTATTAATTCATATACAGAAGTAAAAACTACCTCTAGATATAGAAGAAAACACATTTGCAGGAGACATGTCTTATCAATTATAGGTACCTTCACTATCCATAATCTTAGAGGTGAATTTTATCATCACAGAGGAAGTGCATAATGTACACATATTTATTATTAGATGGAAGAACAATTCACAATATGAATACATATGGGCAATAAAAGAAGATTTATCCAAACTTGCACCATGCCTTGTAGAAGAGTACTTGAATTTCAACTTTACAATGCATAAATCAAATTGGCCCTTTGGAGATAATGTAAAACATCAAGCTATTTATGAGAGCTTCACTACAAGATCAAGATCAAAGACTCTGATTCATAAAGATATTAAGGATTAAGAAAGCATCATCATCAAGCAAATAATCATAAGTATTCATGATAGACCTTAATAAGGAAAAATATTTCTATTTTATAGCTTAGATTTCAAAATTTTACCCCAAAATTTAGGAAGCTTAGTTAAGTGGCCAAAGCACGTGGAGGCATTCAAATTGCAATTTCCTATAAGATGAGGATAGGTTTCAATTTCCCTCTCTTTTGGTGGCCACCCCTTGGCACCCCCCTTATTTCCTTTTATTTGTTTTCTTTTGAATTTCATGTTTAAGTTTGATTTAGTCATTAAGCATTTTTTGAACTAGAATAAAATTTATCCTTGGTTGATTGATAAAAAAATTATATAAGTTATGGCGAGGGAGCTTATTGACCTACTCTTTGGTTCTCTGAGTGTTAGAGAAAGATATCCTTTGTTATTTCACTTATGTCATCCCCAAATACTTATTTAATGCTATTGACCTTATTTTATTGCCTTTGGTACTTCCTAACACTTTTCATATCTTTACATCACACAAAATCATCCAAAATACCTATCAAAAGAAAACAAACAAGACTAGCTTCTATTTGATATAAACATGGGATTCCTTCATCCATAAGCCTTTTCACCCCTTTGAGTCTCTCCACAAATTCCAAAACAAATATCCACACATATGTCCAATCTTTTCAAATTATTCTAATACTTAGATCTCTCAAGATTCCACACCTCTGATTTATATATTACAAACTAGGGTTCTCAGGTTTTGGCCCTATCTAAAGGCTTCGCTATTACTAAGAAACTACTCTATAACATTTTACAGCCTTGCATAATCAACAGCCCAAGGCCAAATCAAAAGTATTTGTGCAACCTACACTTGAATTTTCTTCTAAACTTGTCCAATTCAATCTCATGTAATATTCGTAGTGAATTAGTTGTAAGATAAATTAATATGTATCAAAGAATACATGCAAACCAAGTAGTCATGTACATTGTAGATGATATGGTGTCGAATAAAAACAAATCGATATGTGTGATTAAATAAACTAGCAAGTGTAATGATTATAGGATCTACTCAAGCAAAAAGCTGTGATTGTTTAGGAGCCATTTGGGATCACTTCAATTTTTTAATTTTTTTATTTTATTTATGTTTTGGTTTGAAATCAATTATGTTTGTGATCCATTTTGTTATTTAATTTTACTTTTTTGAATATTTAATAAATTAATTTTTTGGTGATGGCAGTAGCTTTGACAAAGCAGCAGCAATGACAGTTGACAGTTGGCAGTGGCCAGCATTGTCAGCATTGGCAGTGACCAATGATGATGTTTTTAAGAAAACTTCAAACAAAAAATTTGTTTTGAATACTTTTTAAAAATATTTTGATATATTTTAAAAGTATATATATATATATCTACATGTGTTATATATAATAAAAGCAAAATATAAAAAATATAAAAATGATGTCAAACATTTCCTTAATATATATAACTTTAAACAATAGAGTTGTAAGAAACTACATATATAATGGTGATGGTAAAGATATAATGTTTAGAGTGAGAGTATAAAAATCCTAAGCACAAACATCAAGATTACTCTTTCACAGTAGCATGTAAGAATTTAAATATTCAATCACCAAATAAACAAGCAATCATTCAAATCAAGAAAGTAAATATGCAAGTAAGAAAAATCAAAATTATAACATGACACAATGATACATACATGGTTTGGTACCCAATCATCTTGAATCCACACTTACATGCTTTCACTTAGAATTCCACTTAATAACTCTTAATGAAGAAGCACTTTTATTAATGGCAAAGTAGCCAATAATTAACCTTATTATCTTATGGAAGATGAGCAAAACTACAAATATTCTTATGAGCTACGTAATCTCACTAGAAGATAAAAGAACAAGTTTATTCTCAAGATTTTATATATTTTAGTGGTGTATAAGGTTAATATAAAATAACTAATAACTAATATGCTCAATCTTTACAAGAAAAAGACATTACTAAAGAACAAGAAAAAAAAACAATACAAGAACTATGAGATTGAGAATGAAAATGCATAAAAGCTTAAGGAGATTTTCTTAATACATTAATCATTCTTCAAATGATCTAACAATTAGGTTTCATATGTTTTTCATTGGTATTTTGCACTTCATTTTGTTCCTTAGTTAGAGGTAAATGTTTACAATCATGATTACCTGTGCAGGTACCCATTCGCAGGTATCTTGTGGGTCATGTTGATCGAGCGGAAGGAGGATTCACTCCTCTCTCAGAATAGTTCATTCGAGGGACTCGCTCAGGAGCTGGAAGGAGCTTAACACTAGAGTACGGTGAACCAGCAATGATCACATCCTTCAGGAAACCATCACTCCATTGGGTGGGTTGATCTTAAAAATTCCTCTGTCAGCCATACAGATTTTTATCCATCTAAGCTAGAATCAAGTTTCCCATGCAAGACATATCCAATAAGACACCATCATGCATCACCTCTCTAAAAAACTCTCACACATTTAGACTTCACTACATTCTCCCCAAGGGCCTTCTATTCACAAGTAGCATAAAGTATGACATGATATCATCCACCAAGCAAAATGGGATTCAACATCCTCTCAGGCGTGGTGAGCATGGAAGATTTTGAAGGCCATAAAGTTGCTATCTACCAAGCAATCTAAAACCTTTGAGAATACCATAAACCATGAATTCACCACTTGCTGTGAACTACAAGAAATGGAGGATTGTGCCTTGAAATCCATTCAAGACATCCTCGATGCTGCTGACCATCCACCGCAAATGATCAGCATATTTGAAGGACCATCCAATCTTGGTGCAGGTTGAGAGCCCAAATTCAGCTGCCAACCTTACTCACCCCTAAGAGTGGAACAAAAACTTAAGTCCTACAACCAGACAAACCAAAGAAGCCAAATTAGGACTAAAAAATTATTTTTTCCAAACTGATCTCTGATGCAAGAGTACTTCTCAAGTTTAAGGTATCTCATCTCGAAGCTTACAAATGGCACTATTGTTATCACACATGATAGGAATGGTGCCTACAGATACTCTAAGATCTAAGATATATTACTTCAACCATAAGACTTGAGCAACACATCTTCCTACAGCTATGTATTCCTCCTCAGTGGTGGATATGACTACTGAATTTTGCTTCCTACTAGACTAGAAAACTAATGATTGTCTGATGAATTGATAGGTTCTAAAGGTACTCTTTATATCTGGCCTACACCCTGTAAAATCTGAGTCTGAGTACCCTATGATTTTAAATCATGAGCCATGTCTAGGATTCCAAATATCTAAGTTTTGGGTGCCTAAAAGGTATCTAAGAATTCTCTTAAGTGCAATCATATAGGATTCCTTGGGATAAGCTTAAAATCTAACACAAAGTCATACACTAAACGTGATATAAAGTCTTCTAGTTGTTAAATAAAGAAGTGATCTGATTATCCCCATATACTTCTTCTAATTTATAGATTTTCTATTTGGATCCTTATCTAATTAAATGATGGAGCTCATTAAACTAATCGTACTGTACGATCTTGAACTCGTGTTAGATGATCAGTTCAAGAAATTAAACTAATCGTATAGCACCCTTACTCATTATACAATACTAACTGGATAAACTAAGCTAATCATGTTATACGATCCCTGATTGTTCTATACGATCAGAAGTAACATGATTGAAATTTTAGGGTTTTTTGAAGCCTCCTATTTAAAATAATTTTATTAGACTTTGAGTATGATCTTTTGGCTATTGAAGGGATTCTGAGAGAGAGCATTGTGAGGTCTTAAAGCATTTGAGAAGGAGAAGGAAAAGTTGTGAGATAGGGAGAAGTAGTGTGAGGGGATTCCACATGGTTGCTCCAAGCAGGCTTACACTTTGATTCCTCCAATGGCTTTGTTGATCTCTTAGGGTTGCTTTAGGCAAAAAAAGCTTCAAGGCAGAAGCTTGGAGGGTTCTCTTCCTTTACCAAGAGGGTGGAAAAGGATTCCTAGGTTCTCTACCTTCACTAAGAGGGTGAAAAAGGATTCCTATGTTCTCTATCTCACTAGGAGGGTGAAAAAGGATTCCTATGTTCTCTATCTCACTAGGAGGGTGAAAAAGGATTCCTAGGTTCTTTGCCTCACCAGGAGGGTGAAAAGGATTCCAGTACTTTATTGCATCGAGTTGGTGGAAGAGATAGATGTAAGGGCTTATCCTTCTTAATGTGGGGACTAAAGGAGAGATACTAAGAGTTTAGTGTAATACTCGGAGAGGACTCCGAGGAGTGGATGTAGGTCATTATTTGATCAAACCATTATAAAATCTAATGTGTTCATTCTTTATTTATGTACTTTTATTTTTATAATTTACTTTCATGTAATTCATGCTATAAATGTTCTGATTAGTTTGAATTTATTTGGTAAAAAAATTAAAATTCTGTATAACTTTATCTTTTGAGTTTTCTTCAAAATCAAAATACAAAAATTGTATTTGACTTGCTTCCACATTGTGAGATTTAAATTTAAATTTTAAGTTTCAAATCTAGCAATTAAGTTTTAAGAAAAGAATTTTTTTGATTGAAGATTTTTAAGAAAAATACTAATTCACCACTCTCTTGGTGTGGCTTGGGCAGTTCAAAGAGATTTAACAACCTCCCTTGAACTTTAAAAACATTTTACAGAACTGATAATATCCTCACTAAATCTAAGGTACAACGAAGATATCCCTTTGGTTATGGGCTTTGTTGTGTTGGAGGTGAGTATAGGAGGGGTTTAAGTTGTTGGAAAGCTACATTGCACTCTTCCCTCCAAGCAAAATACTTGATGCTCCTTAGGATTTAGAAGAAGGGAGAGCCTCTCTTGTTTGACTTGGAAATGAAGTAGTTAAACTTACCAACTGAGTTGCTATATGTTCTTTATAATTCTAGGTGATGGCATCACCAAGATTGCCTTCACTTAATAGTTAACATGATCCCTTCTAGGGTTAGAAGGAAACCTGTGAACTTATTTGAACATTAATCAAATGTACACTTTAGTTAATTAAGTTATATATTATACTTTTTTAGTGTATCAAATGTCTCTTTAAGATCTTGAATGCTTTGCACTTATCACTTGCTATTCACCAGCTAATCATTCATGTACACTTCAAATTTTCTACTTTTTAATCTTCGAGGAATCATATCCATCATGCTCTGATAAGTTACCCCTGCATTCTTTGGAATAAAGAGCACCACCGTGTAGTAGTGTAATCCTTTCCCTAAAGGTTGTTTTCTCACAGTCACCAAGAAGCATCTTAATTTGGTGATATCTTGAAAATGCATCAAGAAAGCTCATGACTAGGAATCCAACTACTAAGTTGATCAGCAAGTCAATCCTGGAAAGTGGGTACCCATCCTTTGGCCACACCAAGTTCAGATTGCTAAAGTACACATACATCTTTCATTGTTCTTCTAAATAATTATGTTGGCAATCCAATCATGGTACTGCACTTCCTAGATGAAGCCAACATCTATAAACCTGTTGACCTCGTACATGATGGGTTCAATTAAAAGAATAGTAGTCTTTCTTATATTCTTCTTGATAGGCATGATCTCCTTCTTAATATTCAACTTATGGTATGTGATTTCATAATGTACCCTTGTCATCCCAATTGCAGTCCAAGTGAAGATTATAAGGTCATCCCTAAGGGCTTGGACAAGTTTTTCGTAGTGTGCGAGGCTGAAAGATAAGCTTATTCATAAAGCTTGATTCAACTTTCATTCTATTACTAGGACCTATTTTAGTGCTTTAATGGTCTCTAGTAATAGTCCTCTCTCCACTTAAAGACACAAAACTTTGTCAAGCAAGCTTGCACCTCCCCCACATTATTTAGGTAGCAGGCTTATAACTGGATAACCAAATTGAAGATGCTCTCATTTTTTATGAGTTCATCTAGAAGACTTGCACAAACATGCCTTCACCTTGAAAAGTACTCAACCCTAGGAGAGCTAGCAACCCCCCCCCCCCCACATCATCCAGAGTTCATCTTGGATGAACTGAAGCACTATATACTAATCGTACTATAATATCAATACTTCATACTATACAATCTATTTAGGTTTCCTAAATTGATCGTATTAGAGCTTGTTCATCTTATAGGATAGATAGGGATTTTGTATTAATCATACTGTATGATCTAGGATCATATTGTACAAAAAGTTTTGGCTGACTTGAAAATTTAAGGCTGTTGGAAGCCTTTATTTAAACTTTCTCATAAGACTTTGGAAGAGTCTTTTGGCCGTTAGAGAATTCTATGGGACAACATTGTGAGAGCTTTATCTTCTTGAGAGATCAAGTAGTTTTGAGAGGAAGGGGGGGAGAAGGTATGTGTGAGAGAAGTAGTGTGAGAGGATTCCACGTAGTTGCTCCAGGAAAGCTTTTACCTAAGTTCATGTGTATCTTCATTGATCCTGAGGGAAGTCTCGGGGGCAAAAGTCTTTAAGGTAAAAGATCTTCGATTCTCTACATCAAAAGAAGGGTGAAAAGGATTCCAGGTTCTCTGCCTCACCAGGAGGGTGAAAAGGATTCCAAGTTCTCTGCCTCACAAGGAGGGTAAAAAGGATTTAGGTTCTCAACTGCACCGTTGATGGGTGAAGTGATTTTGTAATGGCTTCTCCACCATGTTGTGGGGTCTAAAGGAGAGTCACTAAAGTTTAGTGCAATACTCAGAGAGGAGGACTCCGGGGAGTGGATATAGGTCAAGGTTGACTGAACCATTATAAAATTTATGGTGTGCTTATTTTTTTTCTTTATCATTTTTATTTTCTATATTATAATTTTTGCATATTATCTTCTTATAATAAATCTTTGATAATCGTATTATGATTGTTTTGGATGGATTTCTATGAGCAAGGAAAAACAAAAATAAAAATTTGAAAATCAAAAGATACAAAAATATTTTTCTGTTCATTTTTTTTATAAAATAAAAAATATAAACTTTACTTAGTTCTTTGATATTTGCTTTCACTGGTATTTTTATTTAACATTATTTTTAAAACGAAAAAAATTCTAATTTTTTTTAAATATCCAATACACCCCCTAGTTTGCCTAGGGTAGTTCAATAAGGTTTAACAGTCTCTTTTGAACTCTCAATTGGTATCAGAGCGGGTCTCTGAATTAGTGATTTAAAAATCCTTGAGAAAAGATCTATGACATAATTTGGAAATAGGAATATGATAGAGGGGTACTCAATAACTCATCCATTGTTATTTGATAATATACCATTTAATTTTTGAAAAATTAGATTATTAACTTTTTTATAGTCTATTGATTTTAGAATGTGGCACTTGATTCAATATGGTAATTTTATATCATCATGAATAGTAATGGTGTTAAAACTGATATCCCTTTCATTAATTAGAATATATAAGAATGAGACTTAACACAACTTAATGTAAAATGCTTGAATTATTTTTTTATGCACTCAAATATGAGGATTACATAAGATTCTCCACTTGTACAACTGGGAAGGAAATTTGGAATAGACTGTGCAATACTTACGAAGGGACTAATAAAGTAAAACAATCCCGTTTAAACCTATTACTGCATGAATATCAACTCTTCCGCATGAAACCTAGCGAATCAATTTTTGACATGTATATTAGGTTCACAAAAAATAGTAATATCCTTGCATACTCTACTAAGAGAATTATCAAACTCAGTGAAGGCCAATAAAATACTTCATTATTTGCCTACTAGTTATGATACAAAAGTCACTATTATTACTAAATAAAAAAATCTTGATGTTTACTTTATTAATAATTTACTGGGCTCACTTATTGCCTATAACCAAAATGTGAGTCAATGATTGTAGGGTGAGGGTGACAAAGGAAAGGAGAAAACTATGGCACTAAAGGTCGGTGACACAGATAGCAACAATTCTGGATCAAATGATGATGATGAAGTAGCCCTAATGATGAGATAATTCAAAAGCTTTTTAAAGCAAAAATAAAGTCATCATTTTGAGAATGACAAAGGTAAATAAAGTAAATTTCATTAGATCCCAACTAACATTAACTGTTTTGAGTGTAGGAAGCCAGAGCACTTAAAGTCAGATTGCCCAAACCTCAAGAACCAACCCTTAAAGGAGAAGGGTGAAGAATAATCAAACATTAAAAGGGGAAAGTAGAGGATGCAGAAAGCCTTTTGGGCAGACTCAGGTTCTGACTGATCCAAGTAAGAAACTGAAGACGAGGTAATAAAATTTGCATTTAATCGCTGATAACTCTATTGTTAACTCTGACCAGAAAGAGGTACGTGAGCTTACTTATGATGATTTACTTGCTATTTCAAAAAAAAATCATGAATCACATAGAAGGATAAAGAAACACCATGTTAGTTTAAAATTAAAATTTTCTAAATTAGAAAAAGAGCATGATAGTCTTAGAACTAAATATATTGCATTAAATAAGGACCATGCTTCTCTACTTTATGAATTTGATAAATTAAACAAGAAGCATATTGAATTAAAAAAGTCACATAAATTCTTAAAATTTGAGTATATTGAGTTAAAAAAAAACCTGAAGAACTATAGATGGTTGGAATGGAACTTTACTCTAATGAGCATGCATTATTATTTGAAATTAAGAGTTACAAAATTATGAATGAATATTTGAAAAAGAAAGTGCACGCACTTCTAAATAATACACCACTGCTTATATTAGCATAAAAACCTCAACCTACACTAGCATAAAAGGCACCCCCTAAGACACAGCATGCATCATCTTATATCCCTAAGAAGATGCATAATGCCCCACATAGATTAGTGAATCCATTCCCTGTAGTTAGGTATTACTCATGTGGCATAGTAGCCCACACTTGTACTGTACATCATAGAACACATATTGTGTGGAGGCCCGAATCATTTGCTTCACAATATAGCATGTATTTCAATCACTCATTAAATCATAAGGTGGAACCCAAACTCACTTGGGTTCCCAAATCTAACCACTGAATGACTTTGTAGGGATGGTCTCATAAAAGGCCTAATAAGAGTATATGGTACCTGGATAGTGGGTGTTCAACACATATAATGAGAGATTTAAAGTAATTCATTATGTTGGAGACTAGGGCAGGAGGCAAGGTAACACTGGGTGATAGCACCACTAGGAAAATCATGGGCTCAGGTACGATTAGCAAGTTAAATAGTTCTATTATTGAAGATGTTCTTTTAGTAGATGGTTTAAAACACAACTTGCTTATCATTAGCCAACTCTTTCATAAGGACTTTAATATTAAATTTTTGTCTACTAAACACATTATTAGTTTAAATAATAAATTGATTTTAGAAGGAAAAATGGCAAATAACATTTACATGCTTGATTTATCTTGTATTGCTAATTCAGATACTCTTTGCTTTAAATTTTTTATTCATGAATCGTGGCTATGGAATAGGTGACTATGCCATGTAAGTATGAAAACCCTTAGGAAAATTACTCAAGAAGACTTAGTTAGAGGCATACCCAAATTAGACTTTTTTAAGAACCACATATGTGATGCAATTAGAAAAATAAACTAGATCATCTTTTAATTCCATAAAGGACATCACCATCACTAGACCACTAGAAATCTTGCATATGGACTTGTTTGGTCTGGTTAGTACATCCATCTTAGGTGAAAATTTTTTTGGATATGTGATTGTAAATGATTACTCTAGATTCACCTGGGTTAGATTTCTAGTATACAAAAGTGAGTCTTTTGATAAGTTTGAAATATTCTCCACATGGATTCAAAGAAAGCTAGGAGTTATGATTTCTATAATCTATGGTGATCATGGTGGAGAATTTGAAAATAAGAAATGTGAATCTTTTTGTAAGGAGTTTGGAATTGAGCATAATTTTTCTACCCCTAGAACCCCTCAGCAGAATGAAATAGCTAAAAGGAAAAATAAAACATTAGAGGAAGCTTCCTTTTTTTTATTAAAGCTTCATTTTCTTAATAAGGCTAGGTTAGTTGCTAAGGGGTACAATCAAATTGAAGGTATTGATTTTGAGAAGACCTTTGCCCTATAGCTAGATTAGAGGCCATCAAAGTACTGTTAGCTTTTGCATGCTTTAGAGGCTCCAAGTTATATCCGATGGATGTAAAAGGTGCCTTTCAAAATGGGGTTATTAAGGAAGATGTCTATGTAGAACAATCCCCTCGATTTAATGGTGAAGTTTGGGTCCAACTATTGGTATGCATACATCAATGCTATGACAATAAAGAAATTATTAGGCATAAAATACACACCTTATTTTAGGTGTGAAATCTCTACATGATGTAATTTGGGCATGCCTTCAATGCAACTAATACCAATTGCTTACACCACTTATACATATCATTCCACACAAAAAGTAGGGTGCATATTTCACACCTAATTATTTCTCCAAATAATGCTAAGATGTGAAAGAAATCTAAAGTAAAATATTAAGGCAAGTGAGAGGATTTACTTTAGTTCAAAATTGAATTATTGAATAATATGCTGGTATATAAATATAAAACGATTAACTCTCATAAATATAAAAAAATGACCCTAATTTAAAGGATTTTTTTAAAATAAATTTGATCATTAACATATTTATCCCAAATTTAATCCACATTGATTCACACACCCTAACACATAATAGTTTGATTTTGGTTTTTTTATAATATGGTTCTTCAAAAATGGGTGTAAATTAGTAGTTAATTACATATTATATGAAAATTATAAAAGAAGGTAAATAATAATAAATGTGGAAAATAATCATTAAACTCAGTCTATAAATAATTACTTTTTAACAAAAAATAATGCAAATTTAATGACAATCATGCCCAAAATACTATACTTTAATTGTAATGTGTGTTAGAACATTGATTATAACGATGATGACTGATATTGGCATTATTGTTGATTATGAATGCCTATATTTTTGGTGATGAGCAAGAGGCATTTGCCTTGATGCACATTAATAGACATCGGCCTTAGTAGCGATGACGAACATGAGCAATATTATCAATGGAGAACATCTATCCTATTTGTGATGGTGTGATAGATGTTGTTAGAAATGACATGCATTAATGTCTCTGATGAAGACGAGCATTAGCCTTGGTGATGACAACGGTCATTGAGTGTTGGCATGCAAATCTCTAGATTCATTATCTTGAATTCTTCTTTTGGCTTCATCTCAACCTCCCAAAATGCATGAAAGTGTGATAAATTTATAGAATACTTGAGAGGGATATTTTAGTCATTTCAACTAGAAATTAAAACACTCTATTAGATGATCATATATTATTTT
This sequence comes from Dendrobium chrysotoxum, assembly GCA_019925795.1. NCBI lineage: Eukaryota > Viridiplantae > Streptophyta > Magnoliopsida > Asparagales > Orchidaceae > Dendrobium > Dendrobium chrysotoxum. The sequence continues at coordinate 17,690,918 of CM034298.1, read as the reverse complement.
AGACATCTTATTGCTTTAATAATCTTAGAGTTCTATGATCTTGTGCTCAATGGATGTATTTGCCAAGCAATTTGTTTGACTATAAGAACATAAGAATCCTAGTGTGCCTGCTTAAATGCTCTTATAATTTTTTTAATAATGCTTCTATATGCTTGGTTTAGGTCCATTTGAACATGAATGAATACATGTTTGTTATGGGTTATTCTCATATAAATTTATATGTTAACTAGAAGTTTGTTGAAAATGAAGTTCATATGGTTCCAATGTTGTTTCTAAAATACTCTAAGTTAAATATTTGGGTGCATTGATATATATAAATTTGCATCAAGATCTGTGTTTAATATATATATATATATATATATATATATATATATATATATATATATATATATATATATATATATATATGTCCAATTTTTTGACATTAAAATATTTGAGTATAAAAATAATTTGAATCTTAAAATTTTGGGATGTGAAATCACAATTTTGAAAAAAAATTGAGGCATGATCACTCTCTGGAGTCTGGACCCTGATATAAATTTTCAATTGAAGAAATGAATTAAATAATTATCAATTGATCATAATAAAAACACAAGCATGTATTAAAAAAATGAGAAATGCAAAAAAAATACAAAATGCATGTAGAGCACACATCAAAACTACTTAAAAGTGATGATGGGCATTATCATCACTAGTAGGGCTAAAAGCCGACCCTACCCACCTACGTAGATTCTATCCTTGGTAGATCTTCTTTAATATTTCAGAATCAATTTTGATACTTTTAGCAAATAATAAAGCCTCTCTTTAAGTACCTTTGGGTAATTGTAGGGAGTTTAGAGATAAGGCTTCGATTTTTGTTACAAAGAACATGCAATTTTAGCAAATGGAGATAATATAATTGAGGGATAATGATTTAGATTGCAGCAACAAATAGATATTCACGTTAAAGTTTAAGGTGTGGTTGTGGCTCATAATGTTCCCTAAAATTTGATTTCATGCCTAAATTTTTTGAGATTCAAAAATATGAAAAAATTCATCAAATTAAGCTAACATCTTGTTGCAATTTTAATCAAGAACTTCCTGAATGGGTAAAAAGACTATGTTAACTCTTTTTTTTAGCAAAATTTAGTTAAAATAAAAATATTGATGAGATGAACCTAACAATACTATGAATGATTTAATTAAAATACAAACAAATCTAAATTAAGCAGTTAAAAATAAAATTTAAAACTTTATGGGATTATTTGATGGGAAAATGTCCTTTAATTCTCACATTCTTATAGTTGAAGCAAGCATCTTGATGAGACAAAGCCAATGAGCCCAATATTAGTCATTTTTTATATAATAAAGGAATTTAAGGTGTATAAAATATATTTTATGAACAAGAAGAGTCAACACAAGTAGTATAACAGAGTATTTTAATTTATGGTAAAAAAGAATAAAATATCCATCTTTAGAAATCTATAGATAAACTATACTTTTATACATTTGGAGAGGTTGATGAGTACACAAAATTAATTCTAAAGGAGATAATTTAAAGCTTTACCATTCAATAGCTGACACCCACCATTATTGCCACTAAGGCTGATGAATGCCATCAACATTAAGGCCAAGACCTTGCATTCACCATCATGGCCGACACCAACTATCATTTGTCATCACCAGTAAGGTCGATACCAACCTTTAACAACATTGACACCTACCATTACTGCTAAGGTTGATGTTTGTTGTGACCAACAACACTGACTTTGTCATCAATTCAAAGGTTGAAACACATTCTTTCCATCTAAGTTCAAGCTTGGATCACCAAAAATGCCAATTCCCAATGTTTTCAACAAAGTAACCTCAATTGTTACTAATAAGATAGATACCCGTCATATAAACTTGTTGCCATTACCAAGGCTGATGCTCATCATCAACACCAATATCGTTGCCTGTTATAAACACTAATGCCAAAGCACGCCATCTCTAACTAAACAAATTATGACCATTAGCATTAATATTGATGTTTATCACTAACAATAAGATATATACTTATCATTGACAGCAATACCAAGACCAATCACTATATACCAAGATCACCCCTCTCACCTTCTTTGTTACTAGTCTCCTTACCTATAAAGAAAATGCTCAAACTAATCACTAATCATTTCTTGATGATATTACAAAATCTTATTGTTAAGAATTGTGCAAATCTGTTTGAAGTGAGTTTTTAATATGAGTTGTTTTGTTGATTACAAAAGCTTATTATTTGTCTATTATTTCTCCTAAAAACATTGCAATTTTTGTTTTGTGTGTATTAACATGTCTTTCAGGAAATTCACACTCTAGACTGTTGACGACTTCAAGTTTATTTGTTAGATTTTATTGTAAGTGAAGTCTGTAAGTTTTACTTTTCTTGAGTCTGAGAAAGTGTGAATGTAAGTTGGATAACTGTGCACACACACACTAGGGGAGTGAGGCAAAATGTAATTTTTTAAACTAATTGTATAGTACGATATATTTTCATACAGGATGATCTGTATCATTTGTCCTCTAAAATGAACCTGCATGGTTGATAATTTTTCTAAGTATGGATCTTACATTACGAAATTGACTTCGTACAGAAGGATGTGAGGTACGAACGGCTCTATTTTCATGTTTGTACAGCATCATACAAGATGAATAATAGATGTTGTGAGGTACGAACGGCTCTGTTCTAGGTTCGTACTGAATCGTACAGGACGAACCGTTCAATTTTTTAAATTGTTCGTACAATATGAAATGAGTTTGTATATCATTTTTGAGAGTACGAAATATGGGGTTCACAGGTTCGTACAGCATTATACAGGATGAACTGTTCAATTTTTTGAACTGTTCATACGGGATGATATACGATTGTACGGTATAAACAAATAGCATAAAATTTGAAATTTTTAGTTTTTGGACGATTTTTCTTGTCCTTTGTATATAAGGGTCCTAAAAACTGAATTAAAAAATAATCTTCTATGAATTTTTTCTTGGGAGTGGAAGGGAGAGTGATTAGGGAGAGTGTTTGGGAGTGAGTGTGGTGTGGTGAGATCTTTGAAGAGGAAATTGTGAGGGGATTCATAAAGTTATCCAAAGGTGAGGATCTCATTATTTTGTACTTCAAGTATCTTCCATATCTCTTTGAAGACTCTTGAGAGAAGATCTTTGAAGAAGATTCGATTCTCTGCCATCACCAGGAGGGTAAAAAAGGACACTTGGTTCTCTGCCAACACCTAGAGGGTGTGAAAGGATGGGTGGGTTCTCTGCCTTCACCAGAATGGTGAAAAAGGATGACAATTCTCTGCTGACACCTAGAGGGTGTGAAAGGATGAGTGAGTTCTTTGCCTTCACTAGGAGGGTGAAAAAGGATGATGGTTCTCTACCGCACCGGGGTTTGGTGGAAGAGAGTTTTTGTAAAGGATTCTCCGCCTTATTGTGGGGGCTAAAGGAGCATCAATTGAGTATAATGCAATACCTAGAGAAGGGTTAGGGAAATTAAGCCCTTGTGAACTAGTCCCGAGGATAACCAAGAGGGGGGTGAATTGGTTATTTTAAAAAAACTCATGAGCAAAAACTAATTTTGAAAAATCTTTTGGATGTTTTAAAAATAATGTTAACCACAAGAAAGATCTTTTTATAATTTGCAACGAAAATAAATAGAAATAACGATAAAAAGATCAATCACAGATTTCACCCAAGTAGATAACAATAGAAAAATAAAATGCGAAAAATAAATCAGAAAGAACACACCAGATTTTATAGTGGTTTGGTCAACTTGACCTGCGTCCACTCCCCGGAGCCTCCCCTCCGGGTATTGCACTAACACAAAGTGACTCTCCGTCTGCTCCCACAATAAGGCGGAGAAGCCTATACAAAACTCCTTTCCACTAACCCGGTGAGGTAGAGAACCTGAGCTCCTTTTGCTTCCTCCTAAAGCAAGCAAAGAACCTGGACTCCTTTCGCTTCCTCCTGAAGCAGGCAGAGAACCTGGATCTTCTTGTAGATGATCCTACCACAGAGACACCGACAAGACAAGAGACGATGACTGGAGAAGATGACTCGGATCCTTTCTTGGAGCAACCTTTGTGTATCCCTCAAAAACTCCCCCTCACAAGGTCCTCTCTCTCTCCCAAGCTCTCTCTTTCTCTCTCTCTCTCTCTCTCTCTCAAGGTTCTCTCAGGTAAGGAAGGTGGTAAAAGATATTTTTTATTGAAAGATAAAGAACTTAAATAGGAGGGCTCAAAAATTACCCTAAATTCAACTGGTCGTCAAAGATCATCCAGGACGATCAGTAGATCGTCTTGTACGATTAGTACAAAATCACATGAATCAGTCTGGACGATCTGGTTTCTCTGGACGATTAGTAGACAAAATTTGTTCTGATCGTCCCGTACGATTCTGCGATCGTCTAGGATAATTTATATAAATCAGGAATTTCATCCAGAAGATAGCTCTGGTCGTCCAGGGAAATTGTGCTGGATGATCTCAAAATGACTTGATCATCCTGGATGATAAGTATATCATCTTGTACGATTACTTTAAAAATGACAAAATCGTCCTACACACAGCTCTATTCGTACAATCAAAATATATTGGATGATCTTAAAATAACTTGATCGTCTGGGCCGATATCTCTATCATCCCGTATGATTAGTTCAAAACCAAGAATATCGTCCTACACATAGCTCTAGTCGTCCAGGTGAAGTGCTCTGGATGGTCATGATTTTGCATGTATTGTCCAGGATGATTTTGCGATCATCCAGGATAATATGATCGTATCAATAAAAAATTAATTACTTTCCTTAATCACGAGACTAATTTAGGCATGATTATCATGGATCGTCCAGGATGATACATGTATCTTCCGAGACAATCAGACCAAATCTATAAAAAAAAATGCCTAACTTAATCTGGTGGTTGAGAATTTCTGATTTGATCCTATCGTCCTGTACGATTAATATATCATCCAGGATAATCTATTTAATCAAACAGACTTAACATGGTCACCGTAATCAGGGTTTCTATTTTCATCGAATTATCCCTGACGATATGAATATCGTCCATGATGATATGAATATCGTCCAAGACGATATGAACAAAATTTAAAATAGAAACTCTAACTCACTAAAACTCTCCCCCTGAGTGTGTGTGTGTAAGGTTACTTAGCTTGGGGATCAATTACATTATATTTGTCTCAAGAAAGGAAAAAATTACATTTAAGCACATGCAGATCCGATCTTGAGTTAGCTTGAATTGCATTTAATCTTTTATACCTGAAATGTTAGTCAATCAAAACAGAACATAGAAATATTTGTTATCATCAAAACTATAATCCTTAAATCTATGTTTACAAAAATCTCCCCCATTTTGATGATGGCAAACATTTACTTAGTAGTTTCAAAGTAACCAGATTGTAGTAATTAAAGTGCAGGTGAGAGAAGATAAATTTTACTAATCATTGATAACCAATGACATTCAATATAACAAACGAAACTACTACAACACAAAGAATAACTCCCCCTTTTGACATCACAAAAAGGAGGAACAGAAAAGATAGAACAATAGTAAGCTAAAACATCACAATAAACTAAAATAAACAACCTAGTAGAGAGGCAGATTCAAAAACCACATGAAAAGGAAAATTCAAAAACAAAGCAAATCAATGGACAATAGAAAAGAAAAAATAACAGTAAAAATAATGATTTTTTTTTCGATCAGCTCTAGTAAAATAGAATTTTCCTTGATTTTTAATTCAAAAGCTAATAAGAAGAAAATCGACAACGCTAAAATACAGAAAAAGTCAAAAAATCAACTTTCATAACTCCTACCTCGTACACCTTACAGGTTCAAATTCCTTTCAAATAAAAGTCTAATTAAGAAGAAAAGAGAGTAGATTCGAAAAGAGATCTTTTCAAGCCTCGTTTAAGAAAAATATCTGATATAATAGTATTACAAAGTAAGGAAATAGAAATTATGATTTTTCGTCTCAAGCATTTAAAAATATTAAGTGGCGCATGGATTTTTCTAAGATATTTAAAGATCTGAAAGGGAAGAAAACTTGGTTCTTTTGTGGGCTCATTTTGTACCTCTTTTTTAAATTTTTTGGCACTCTTTGCGCATCTTTTGATTTTTGATACACTTTGTGTATCTTTCCAATTTGGCGACATTGTGCATCTTTTCAGCTTTGAGCTCATTTTGTGCCTCTTTTCATTTTGGTGCTCTTTGCACATCTTTTACAAGCTTGTTTCCTTTCATGATCACTAAAGAATCTCAGTTATGAAATTACCTTCCAGACATAAGAGAGGACAAAACACACTCTCTATAATAAGGAGTAATTCACAGAACAAAACTCATACATCATATTATAAGTGCAATCACCTAATTAAGAAAAATATAATAATGATCCAAAACTTTGAAAATACAAATCATATGAGGTAGATTACTGTAGGAAGATAAAATAGATCTCTATTTCAAAAATTGACTTTTTTAATTTTGAAAAAGATTGTTATCCAAAAGAAATAATACACCATTAAAGGAGTTAGAGAAAGAGAAACAATCATTAATGTTTCTTCTCTTTAACAGATTCAGTAGAGTCAATCACTGCTTATAAGCTTTCAAATAAAAATAAGGTAAAACTCTCAGTTAGAAATCTAGTTTATCAACAATAGGGAGTAGTGATAAAAAAAATAGTAAATCAAGAATTAGTAGGAAATCGCATCAAATTAAATACTCAAATCAGGAAAACAATAATCAATAAAAAATAAAAACATTAAAATGAAAATCAGTAGAAAATATAAACCAACAAGAAACAGATAATCAAATCAAACAACAAGCTAACAGAAACAAAATGAAAACAGACAATTCAGAAATCAGCAGTCATCAGAATCAAGCATCTATTCAATCACATCCAATCTGGTCCTCAAAATGCTGAATGATTCAAAGGCCAGTGGTTTAGTAAAGATGTCAGCCAATTGATTTTCAGTTGCTACATAATGTAGCTCAATGTCCCCTTTTGTAACATGGTCCCTAATGAAGTGATGCCTTATATCAATGTGTTTTGTCCTAAAATGTTGGATTAGATTCTTAGAAATATAGATGGCACTGGTGTTTTTACATAGAACTAAAATTGTGCCAACAGGTAATCCTAAATCTAAAACTTATTACTTCAACCAAAGGACTTGGGCCATAAAACTTCCTAAGATAATGTACTCAACTTCAGTAGTGGAAAGTGCAATTGAGTTTTATTTTCTACTGGACCATGAGACTAAAGACTGTCCTATGAATTGGCAAGTTCCAGAAGTGCTCTTTCTATTCACCCTACATCCTATAAAATCAGAATCAAAATATCTAATAATCTCAAAAAAAGTGTTGTGCCTAGGATACCAGATCCTTAGGTTTGGGGTCCCTAAGAGATATTTAAGAATTCTCTTAACAGCAGTCAGGTGGGACTCTTTAGGATCAGCTTAAAATCTAGCACAAAGATAGACACTAAATATAATATCAGGTCGGCTAGCAGTTAGGTAAAGCAGTGATCCAATTATTATTCTAAACTTCTTCTGATCAATAGATTTTCTATTTGAATCCTTATCTAAGTGAACAAATGAACTCATGGGAGTATTGATTGGCTTGGCTTTGTATATTTCATATTTCTTCAAAATGTTCTTAGTGTATTTTGATTGATACAAAAAGGTTCCATCATCCATCTACCTTATGCTAAACCCTAAAAATAAGATAATTCTCCCATCATACTCATCTCAAACTCCTTACTCATTATCTTAGAAAAATTATAACATAAATTTTTATTAGAAGATCCAAAAAATATATCATCAACATAGATCTGGATAATGAATAAATCATCTCCTACTTTTCTCAGAAAAAGGGTGGTGTCTACGCTCCCCTTAACAAACTCTCTTCCTAATAGGAACGTGCTAAGCCTCTCATACAAAGCTCTGGGTGCCTGTTTTAATCCATATAAGACCTTTTTTAATTTATAAATATGAATTGGATATTGGGAACTCTCAAAACCTGAGGGTTGCTCTATAAAGACATCCTCCTTTATTACCTTATTTAAAAATGCACTCTTTACATTCATTTGAAATAACTTAAATCCTTTATAACAGGCAAAGGCTAGTAGCACTCTAATGGCTTCCAATCTAGATATAAAGGCAAAGGTCTTCTTAAAATCAATCCCTTCAATTTGATTGTACCCCTTAGCCACCAATCTTGCCTTATTTCTAACCACCACACCAGAATCATTCATCTTATTCTTAAAGACCCACTTGGTTCTCACTACACTTTGATTCTTAGGTCTTTCTACTAATTCCTAAACATCGTTCCTTACAAATTGGTTCAATTCCTCTTGCATAGCTAAGATCTAAAATTTATTAAAAAGGACTTGATTGATGTTGGTGGGTTCAATCATTGAGATAAAGGCAGAATGGTTTACCTCCTTCCTAAGTCCATGCTTAGTTATAACTCCTTCAGAAGGGTCACCTAAGATCAGTTCTTTAGGATAACTCGAAGCATATCTCCAATCTCTAGGCAAAGTGTTTTGAGGTTCTACCCTTTCCTCCAGATTTACATTTTCAACTCCTTGGGTAATATCTCCTATATCTTCTTCTTCCTCAACTCTAGTCTCCTTAGGATCAGATTCATCAAACACTACATGAGTAGTCTCCTCCACCACCAAAGTCCTCTTATTAAATACCCTAAAGGATTTCCCCATGCTAGAATAGCCTAGGAACACTCCTTCATTAGATTTGGGGTCAAATTTTCCTAAAGATGATTTGCCATTATTCAGAATGAAAATCTTATAGTCAAAGACATGGAGGTGGGATAGATTTAGAGTTCTACCCTTAATGATCTCATAGGGTGTCTTATTCAGATTGGATCTAACATTCAACCTATTCAGCATATAGCAAGCAGTGTTCACCGCTTCAGCCCAAAAGTATTTTGGAAGTGAATACTCATCAAGCATGGCTCTAACGGCTTCCACTAAGGTCCTGTTCTTTTTTTCAGCTATCTTGTTCTACTGAGGGGTCCTAGGAGCTGAAAAGTTGTGGCTAATCCCTTGCTCCTCATATAATATTTTAAATCTCATATTTTTAAACTCTCCCCCATGATCATTATGAATAATCAAGATCTCACAACCTAACTTCTTCTGAATCTAAGTAGAGAAAGATTTAAATTCATCAAATGACTCAGATTTATGTGATAAAAATCTAATCCAAGTGAACCTCAAGTAATCATCAATAATCACAAATCCATGGACTTTCCCCCCTAAGCTGGCAGTGCTAATGGGTCCAAAGAGGTCCATATGAAGGACTTCTAAAGGTCTAGAGGTGCTGATGTCCTTAATGGAGTGGAAAGAGGATTGGACTTGCTTCCCTAACTGATAGGCAACACACAGGTGGTCCTTAGTGAACTTAAGCTTGGGGATACCTCTAACTAGGTCTTTTTAGGTGACTCTTCTAAGGGTTTTCATACTGGCATGACTTAACCTCCTATGCCATAGCTAAAACTCATCAGCAGTAGTTTTTAAGCAAATTGAATTATCAGTTTTAAAGTAACTTACATCCAGCATGTAGATATTATTAATCCTTTTTCCCTGTAAAATAATTTTATCATTTAAGCTTATAATACAGCAAGTTGGCAGGAACTTTATGTTGTATCCTTTTTCACAGAGTTTACTAATGCTGAGCAAGTTATGTTTTAGTCCATCTACAAGGAAAATATTATCAATAATGAAATTTTTTGAATCACCAATTAAACCTGCTCCTACCACCCTCCTAGAAGTGTTATCTCTAAGTGTAACCTTACCTCTAGCCCTGGCCTCCAGTGAAATGAACTGATTTACATCTCCAATCATGTGCCTTGAACATTAGCTATCAAGGTACCACATGCTCTCATGAGATCTTGTGTGAGAGCAACCCTGCAAAATCATCAAATGTCAAATTTAGGAACCCAAACAAGTTTGGGCTCCTTCTTATGAAAAGAAGAATGTAATGCATATATGCTATGTTGTGAAGCATGCAATATGGGTCTCCATACCCAATGTGTACTATGGTGAACAGGCAGGTGTGAGAGATATGTCCTAAAATGCCATAAGAAAAGCATCTAACACTAGAGAAAGGGTTAACTAATCTACGTGGATGATAGTGCCTCTTCCTAAGTTTGAATGAAATATGTTTTGATGATTTTGAATGAGATTCTTTAAAAGGTGGAGGTGCATAAAATTATGCAAAAGTAGGAGGTGTTTCATTATTCTCATATGCAATAATTTTCACACTTAAAAATTTATTTTCTTTCTTGAGACAAGCAATTTCAAATTTCAATGCATGTTCACTACTATGTAAATCACATACCATGGTGTCTAAATCTTTAAAAGCTCTATCTAAATCAACATGTGATGTTTTTTAACGAATTATGCTCAATAATCAAATCAGAATACTTTTTATTCAACTCATCAAATTCATTAAGTAATGACATGTGATTGCTATCAAGCATAGAATGATTCTTAATCAAAATTTTATGCTCTTTTTGTAAATTTAGAAATTCTAATTTCAGGCTAGCATGAGTTTTCTTAAGCTTCCTATATGATGAATGGATTTTTTCAGAAACTTTAAGTAATTGATCATAGGTTAGCTCACATACCTCTTCTTGATCAGACTGACCTAGATGATCATCTTCCATCAAATACAGGTTCATAGTCTCCTCTTCAGCTTCTATCTCAGAGGAGTCGGATGAGCTTTCGTCTCAGAAGAGTCAGATGCTGAATTTGCCTAGAAAGCCTTTTGAATCTTTTTTTATCCTTTCTAAACTTGGGTTTCTCCTCACCCTTCTCCTTGCTTGGGTGAGCCTTAAGTGTAGGACAATCAGCTTTTATATGCCCTGGCTTCCTACATTCAAAACAAACATTATCAGATGAACCTTTAAAATTTCTACTACTCTTACCTTTATTCTACTTTTGAAAGTTCTTGTTTTCTTTCTTAGAAAGCTTTTGAATTGCCTAATGATTAAGGCAACATCATCGCTATCAGACCTGAAAGAATCAGTGCCAGTATCGTTGGCCTTCAACGCCATAGTTTTCTCTTTTTTCTTCTCACCTGCATCATGCTGTCTTTGGTTTACTCCTTGTTTGTAAGCAATGAGTGACCCAAGTAAGTTATCAATAGAATAAGTGTTCAAATCTTTAGATTTAGTAATTACAGTAATCTTGGCATCATAGAAAGAAGGCAAGCATCTCAAAATCTTATTAACTTTCTCATAATCAGTAAGCTCTCTTCCTAAGGCATGCAGAGAGGTGACAATTTGAGTGAACCTAGTATAGATTTTGGAAATTAATTTAGTAGGTTTCATGTGAAAAAGTTTATAGTCGTGAAGTAGGATGTTCAATTTAGTTGCTTAACCTCAGATGTACCTTCATAAGTAATGCACAATCTATCCCAGATTTCTTTACCAGTAGTGCAAGTGGAGATATGCATGTAATCCTCAGATTTTAATGTATAGAAAAAATAGTTCAAACATTTTACATTCAGTTGTGCTAAATCACGATGATCAAATGTCCATTCAATAAAAGAAAGTTCAGTTTTAACGCCATTAACAAGTCTACAAGGTGCTTCATAGCCATCTTTATTAAGCATCCACATGCGATAATCTATAGATTGAAGAAAAGTGGATATGAGTTTTTCAAAAATCAAAAGATATGTTATCAAACAATGGTGGTCATGTAATTGAATAACCTTCAGCAGTATTACAATTACTAAAGTTAGTCATAGATCAAAATTCAAAAGTTTTTAAACTTATTTTTGAATCTCGTTATGATACCACTTAAAAGTTCATTAGGGATGTTAAGCCCTTGTGAACTAGTCCCAAGGCTAACCAAGAGGGGAGGGTGAATTGGTTATTTTAAAAAAACTCGTGAGCAAAAATTGATTTTGAAAAGTCTTTTGGATGTTTTAAAAATAACGTTAACCATAAGAAAGATCTTTTTATAATTTGTAACAAAAATGAATAGAAATAATGATAAAAGATCAATCATAAATTTCACCCAAGTAGATAACAACAGAAAAATAAAGTGCAAAAAATAAATCAGAAAGACCACACTAGATTTTATAGTGGTTCGATCAACTTGACCTACGTCCACTCCCCGGAGCCTCCCCTCTGGGTATTGCACTAACACAAAGTGACTCTCCTTCTGCTCCCACAGTAAGGTGGAGAAGCCTATACAAAACTCCTTTCCACCAACCCGGTGAGGCAGAGAACCTGAGCTCCTTTCGCTTCCTCCTAAAGTAGGCAGAGAACCTAGATCTTCTTGTGGACGATCCTATCACAGAGACACCGACAAGATAAGAGACGACGATTGGAGTAGATGACTTAGATCCTTGCTTGGAGCAACCTTTGTGTATCCCTCATAAACTCCCCCTCACAAGGTCCTCTCTCTCTCTCCCAAGCTCTCTCTCTCTCTCTCTCTCTCTCTCTCTCGATTCTCTCAGGTAAGGAAAGCGGTAAAAGATCTTTCTTATTGAAAGAAAAAGATCTTAAATAGGAGGGCTTAAAAATTACCCTAAATCTCAACTGGTCATCAAAGATCATCCAGGATGATCGGTAGATCGTCCTGAATGATTAGTACAAAATCACATGAATTAGCCTAGATGATCTGATTTCTATGGATGATTAGTAGATAAAATTTATTCTGATCATCCCGTACGATTCTTAGATCATCCAGGATGATTTATACAAATCAAGAATTTCATCTAGAAGATAGCTCTGATCTTCTAGGTAAAATTATATTGGACGATATCAAAATGACTTAATCGTCCCGAACGATAAGTATATCATCTTATACGATTAGTTTAAAAATGTCAAAATCATCCTGCATACAGCTCTGGTCGTATAGTCAAAGCATGTTGGACGATCTTAAAATAACTTGATCGTCCAGGCCAATATCTCCATCATCCCATATGATTAGTTTAAAACCAGGAATATCATCCTGTACACAGCTTTGGTCGTCCAGGTGAAGTTCTCTGTACGGTCAGAATTTTGCATGTATTATCCAGGACGATCTTGTGATCGTCTAGGATGATATGATCGTATCAATCAAAAATTAATTACTTTCCTTAATCGCCAAACTAATTTAGGCATAATTTTTATGAATCATCTAGGACAATACACGTATCATCCGGGACGATCAGACCAAATCTCTAAATAAAAACTTGCCTAACTTAATCTAGCAGCTAAGAATTTTTGATTTGAGCTTATCGTCATATATGATTGATATATCATCCAGGATGATCTATTTAATCAAACTGACTTAACATGGTCGCCATAATCAGGGTTTTTGTTTTCATCGGATCGTCTAGGATGATATCAATATCATCCAAGATGATATGAACAAAATTTGAAACATAAACTCTAACTCACTAAAACTCTCCCCCTGAGTGTGTGTGTGCAAGGTTCCTTATCTTGGGGATCAATTATATTACATTTGACTCAAGAAAGGAAAAAATTACATTTAAGCACACGCGGATCCGTTCTTGAGTTGGCTTGAATTATATTTGATCTTTTATACCTGAAATGTTAGTCAATCAAAATAGAACACAGAAATATTTATTATCATCAAAACTGTAATCCTTAAATTCAGGTTTTTAACAAGAATTTTTAGGGAGTAGATGTAGGTCGTGTTTGACCAAACCACTATAAATTCTAGAGTTTTTTATTCTTATTTTATTTTCTGCATCGTACTATATTTTTCTGTGGTTGATAAAGTACAGAATTTTCACATTGGATCGTACTGTATGATGTTTTTAGATTTCTTATAAAAAGTTTTCAAAACATCCAAGAGTTTTTAAAAGTACCAATTCACCCCCCCCTCTTGATTAGCCTAGGGACGTAATTAATAGGTCTAACAACCTATTTGCACTTTCAAATGGTATCAGAGCCTATTTTGAAAATTATTGTTTAAATTACTTTTTGAAATTCAATCATGGCTAATTTTGGAAACTGAAACACTTTAGAAGGTTACTCGATCACTAGACCACCTTTATTTGACAACATTCTGTTTGATTTTTAGAAAACTCGCATGTCTACTTTTCTACAATCTCTTGACTATCGCATGTGGATGTTAGTTCAGGATGGTTATACAACACCTACTAGACTTGTAGATGGCATTAGAGTTGAAACACCATTTTGCTGATTGGACTTTAGATAAAAGGGAATTAGCACAATTAAATATAAAATGCTTGAATAGTTTTTTCTGTGCTCTTAAATCTAAAGATTATATGTGTGTTTCTACTTGTAAATCCGAAAAAGAAATTTGGGATAGACTTTATATTACATATGAAGGTACAAATAAAGTGAAGAAAATAATATTGAATATTCTTTTGCACGATTATGAACTTTTTTGCATGAAATCGAATGAATTAATCTCTAACATGTATACACGATTTATACATCTATCCACTTTATTGCATGCCTTAGGTAGGAAATTATCGAATGTAGAAAAAGTAAATAAAATACTTTGTTGCTTACCTACTACTTATGATGCAAAGATAACTGCAATAATTGAATCGAAAGATTTAAATGTCTATTCTATTGACAATCTTCTTGGATCACTAATTGCTTACGAGCAATCTGTGACTCAAAGATAGATTGATGCAGGTGACAAGCGGAAAGAGAACAACATAGCATTGAAGGTGGATGATTCAGACAGTGATTAGTCACTACCTGAGGATGAGGAAGACATTGCCTTGATGATAATGCAATTCAGAAGTTTCCTAAAGAGGAAGCAGAGGAGACGCTAGCAGTGGAATAAAGGTAAGCTCTATAAAAATGTTAAGGCTTCTAATGAGGTTATTTGCTATGAGTTCAAGAAGCCAGGACATATAAAGACTGAATGCCTCAATCTCAAAGCCAATCCTAGCAAGGAGAAAGCCGAGGAGAAACCAAAGGATAGAAAAGGGAAAAAGAGACTTCAACAAGCTTTTTGGGCAGACTCAGCTTCAGATTCCTCAAAAATAACACCTGAAGAGGAAGTCACAAATTTGTGCTTGATGGCTAACAATCTTGATCATTCAGATCAAGAGGAGGTATGTGATTTAAGTTATGATGAATTATTTAAAGTTTCTGAGCATATTCATTCAGCATATAGGAAACTAAAGAAACTGTATGCTAAGTTAAATTTAGATCATTTAGAGTTGCAAAATAAATTTGAAATCCTTAGGAAAGACCATGCACTAATTGATAGCAACCACATGACTTTAATGGATGAATTTGATGATTTAAATAAATAGCATGAATTCTTAAAATCATCACACTAAACTTGAAAATGATTTCAAAACTTTTATGGATGAATCGGATAGTAGATAGCATAACTTGAAGATTGAAATTCAATTTTAGAAAGTATTAATGTATATCTTGAGGTTAAGTTAAAAGCACTTGAGGAAAATAAGAAACCACCTAAAGTTGAAGATTTTCACAAAATTTAGCACAAGTCAATTAGTTTAAAACCAAAAAGATCTTATAGTTCACATAGATTGGTAAACCATTTCCTTAGAGTAAAGTATTTTTCTTATGATATGATTGGATATATTTTTCACACTTGTATTATTCATCATAGAAAATATTTAGTGTGGAAACCTAAGATGCATAAAATACAGCATATCACACATGCATTTATTTTAAAATTGCTAAGAGGAGAACCCAAACTTATTTGAGTTCCTAAGTCTAACATTTGTTAATTTTGTAGGATCTCTCTCACACAAGACCTCGTGAGAACATTTGGTACCTGGATAGCGGCTGCTCAAAGCATATGACTGGAGATACAAAACAATTCATATCACTGGAAGCCAGGAATGGAGGCAAGGTTACACTTGGAGATAACACCACCAAGAAAGTGGTAGGTACATATATGATTGGAAATTCAAAAAATTTTGTGATTGAAAATATTCTATTTGTAGAAGGGTTAAAACACAATTTGTTGAGCATAAGTCAACTGTGCGATAAAGATTATTATATAAAATTTTTGCCTACTAACTGTATCATTAGTCAAAATAAAACTGTTGTGTTGAATGGTGATAGAGTAAATAATATTTACATACTAGATTTAAATTCTGTAAAATCTTCTATTACTTTTTGTTTGAAAACTGTATCTGACGAGTCATGGTTATGGCATAGAAGACTTTGTCATTCTAGCATGAGAAATCTTAGGAAAATCACTCAAAAAGAGTTAGTTAGAGGTATACCCAAATTAGGCTTTACAAAAGATCACTTATGTGATGCATGTCAATTAGGAAAATAAGTCAAATCCTCTTTCAATTCAATTAAGGAAATTAGAACTAGCAAGCCCTTAGAAATTCTTCACATGAATCTCTTTGGACCCGTTAGTACCTTAAGTTTAGAAGGAAAAAGATTTGGGTATGTAATTATAGATGATTATTCAAGATTCACCTGGATTAGATTTTTGAATCATAAGAGTGAATCATTTAAGGAGTTTAGAGATTTTGCCACTTGGATTCAGAGAAAACTAGGTTTTAAAATTATAAATATCCAAAGTGATCATAGGGGAGAATTTGAAAATGAATTTTTTAATGATTTTATAAATCTCATGAGATAGATCATAGTTTCTCAGCTTCTAAGACACCTCAACAGAATGAAGTAGTTGAGAGAAATAACAAGACATTAATTGAAACTGTTAGAGCCATGTTGGCAGAATATTCACTTCCAAAATATTTTTAGGCTGAAGCAGTTAGTACAGCGTGCTATATATTGAATAGGGAATACATTAGATCAAAATTAAATAAGACACCCTATGAACTTATTAAAAGTAGAATTACCAACCTCTTACACCTACATATTTTTGGATGTAAAGTGTTCATACATAATAATAGAAAAACTCTTTTAGGAAAATTTGATCCTAAAACTGATGAAAAAATTTTTCTAGGATATTCGAGTGTTGGAAAATCCTATAGAGTTTTTAATAGAAGGACATTGGTAGTTGAGGAGACCACTCATGTTGTTTTTGATGAATCTAATAATACTGGAGGGTTTAGGTTAGATGACGATGAAGTTGATGAAATAACCCAAGGACTTGAAAATGTAAAAGTGGAAGAAAGGGTTGAAAATCAAGAAGAAAATAAATTACCTAGAGAATAAAATTATACCAAGAGTCATCCTAAAGAGTTGATTTTAAGAGACCCAAGTGAAGGAGTTAGGACTAGGCATAGTTTAAGAAAAGAAGTCAATCATTCAGCTTTTATTTCAATGATTGAACCCACTAATATAAATGAAGCACTTTTGGATGAATTTTGGATTTTGTCCATGCAAGAAGAATTGAATCAATTTACAAGAAATGATGTTTGGGAGTTAATTGAAAGGCCAAAGGATTAAACTGTAGTTGGGACTAAATGGGTGTTCAAAAACAAAATAAATAATTCAGGAGTTGTGATTAGAAATAAGACTAGATTGGTAGCTAATGGGTATAATCAAATAGAAGAGATTGATTTTGAGGAGATATTTGCCCCTGTAGCAAGACTTGAAGCAATTAGGGTTTAATTAGCCTTTGCATGTTTTAAAGATTTTAAATTATATCAAATGGATGTTAAAAGTGCCCTTTTGAATGGGGTGATAGAAGAGGATATTTATGTTGAGCAACCTTTAGGTTTTAAAAATTTTAAATTTTCTAATCATGTTTTCAAATTGAAAAAGCCATTGTATGGACTAAAACTGGCACCTAAGGCATGGTATGAGAGGTTAAGCACTTTTCTACTAAAAGGATCATTTGTTAAAGGAAGTGTGAACACCACTCTCTTTTTGAAAAGAATAGAGAATAAAATACTCATTGTACAACTATATGTGGATGACATCATTTTTGGATCAATTGATAAAAATCTATGTGTTGAATTTTCAAAAATAATGAATAGTGAATTTGAGATGAGTTTGATGGGTGACTTGAGTTATTTCCTTGGTTTTAGCATAAAATAAAATGAGGAAGGAATTTTTCTTAGTCAGTCTAAGTATGTTAAGGACATCCTCAAAAAGTATGAAATGGATAATGCTAAACCATTTACTACACACATGAGTTCCTCAGTACAGTTAGATAAGGACCCTAAGGAAAAATCTATTAATCAAAAAAAGTTTAGAGGAATAATTGGATCATTATTTTACTTGACAGCTAGCAGACCAGACATTATGTTTAGTGTTCGCTTATATGTTAGATTTCAATCTGATTCAAAGGAATCATATTTTTTAGCAGTGAAAAGAATATTGAGATGTCTTTTGGGAACTCAAAACTTAGGGATTTGATATCCTAAGCATAGCTCTTCATTTGAAATAATTGGATACTCAGATTTAGACTTTATAAGCTGTAGGGTTGATTGGAAAAGTACATCTGAAACTTGTCAATTCATTAAAAAATTCTTTAATATCTTGGTCCAGTAGGAAATAAAATTTAGTAGCACTTTCTATAGTTGAAGCAGAATATATTGCCTTAGATAGTTGTGTGGCACAAGTGCTTTGGTTGAAACAATAATTGGTTGACTTAGGATTTTTTATTGGCACAATTCCAATCTTTTGTGATAACACTAGTGCCATATGCATCTCAAAGAATCCTATTCAACACTCTAGAACCAAGCATATTGATGTAAGACATCATTTTATAAGAGATCATGTAGCGAAAGGGGTAATTAAACTACATCATGTCGCTACTAAAGATCAACTTGCAGATATTTTCACAAAATTATTAGCTTTTGACACTTTTAGCATATTAAGGACAAGGTTAGGTGTGATTGATCTTAATGTATGATTGAAAATTCTGCACATTTATTTTTGTATGTAATTATGAGTCTATTTATGTCAAGTGTGAGTTTGTTAGTTTCTATTTTGTTGTGTCTTTGGTTATCATTTGTGTCTTCTAAAAAATGAAAAATATTTCTTGTTTAAAATTTTTGTGAGTTCTTCATTTTATTATTATTTCATTATTATATTCGTACTGTACGAAATTATTTCATACAATATGAATTCTGTAGCCAGGCATGAAATTCTATAGAGTTAAAGTGACGAATCTTTATTTTTCATATCTGTTCGTATTGTACGATAACATCATCATCCCGTATGATATGTACATGTTCGTCTGTTTGAATGGGGATGCATTTATGGTTAGCGTCAGTTATTATTGATGTTCGTACGTATGAACACATCATTCATCTATACGATCCATATATCGATTCAGATAAGGACGAACCTAATCATCGCCTGAATGATCTTAAATTTTCTGATCATCCTGGACAAACACGTGATCATCTGTACGATCAGGAAGTCAAAAAGCCTGTACGAAAGGATACCTCAGGAAGGGTAGTTTACGAAAATTCGTTTCATTTTCGACCGTTTCTGTTCGTCCCGTACGAAATATATTTCATCCAGTACAAAATTTATTTCATCTCGTACGAACTATTTTTGTACAGTACTATTGATCATTTTTATTTATAAAGAATGGTCATTTTCATTCATTTCACTTCCAATTTCAAACCCTTCTCAGCATAAAGTAAAGATGCCAGGCAGTGGAAAGAGAGTGCGACAGTCTAGGGGTTCGTCTTCTAGGCAAGACTGGGACGACAAATTTTTGAGTGCATAAAATGAAGAGGCTTATTATAAATATGCTGCATCTAAAATTACTCAATCTCATATCCTACTGTAGGAAAACATTCATTTTGCGGTAATGCCTCTTTTTGATTCGACTTGATTCTCATTCCTACTTACTCTCATTCATGCCTACAACAAAGACCTCTTTCATATTTTCCTAGTCAATATGAAAATCAATCAAGAATACACTAGGATCACTTCTTATGTCCTCAAACAAAGAGTAGAAATAACTAAGGAGGACCTTGGATCAATCCTTTATCTTAAAACTCTAGGTATTTGTTCTCACACTCTTACTTCTAGACTAGACTATGATTGGTCTAAAGTTAATCAAGTTCTGAGGGGTATAAGCCAACCTAGTCACCTACCTAGAGTTTACACTTTGAACCAAAATGCAAGAATTATCCAACATGTTCTTAGGACCTCTATAATTTCCAAAGCTAGAGATCGAGTAAACATGACCCCCCTTCTCTCAACTGTTACCTATTTGATTATGACTGGTCAATCCATAGATGAAGCCCAATTGATCTTGGACTATCTTTATACTCTGACTGATATTGGCCAGCCTAGTGTTAAGAGGAAGAAAAATATTGCTCTGGGTTATATAATTTCCTACATTCTAGAAAAGAAGTACACTTTAGTCCACCCTGACAGACCTTCTGAACTGCCAATCTATTTTACTGATGCTTCTTTTCAAGCACTATTTGGGAGAGAGGGATTTGGAGGTAGCTCTGAAGAAGAACCTGCACCTGCACCTGGACCTGATCAAAATTTCTATCAAGAAATGGTCCAACTATTTAATCGACTAAAAACTCATTTTGATCAACATTTTAATCAAATTAAGAAAAGGATGAATCAACAGGATGCACAATATGCAGGGACTGGGGGTGGATTCGAGACCATCTTGAGTCTGTGAACACTAATATTACGAGCATCAATAGCTATTTTGCTATGTTACTACTCCTCCACCTCCTTTAGATCAGGGTCCTTCAGACTACTAGTGGTGTTTTTTTTTCTTTGCTTGGCTTGGAGATGTATTTGGTTGTTTTTGTCATTTTCTTTTTGGCTTGGATGTGATAGTTATTTGTTCTTGTTAGTTGTTATGGCTATTGTGAAAGTTCGAAAGGGATGTTAAGCCCTAGTGAACTAGTCCCGAGGCTAACCAAGAGGGGGGGTGAATTGGTTATTTAAAAATTTCATGATAACAACAATAATCTTTTTGATACTTAGCAGCGGAAACAAGTAAACAAGAACGAAAAGATCAACCAAAGAAATTCACCCAAGCAGTTTATATTGAAAAGTAAAGTGCAAAACGGAATCAGAAAAGCAAACCAGATTTTATAGTGGTTCGGTCAACTTGACCTACGTCCACTCCCCGGAGCCTCCCCTCCGGGTATTGCACTAAACAAAAGTGTCTCTCCTTTTGCTCCCACAGCAAGGCGGAGAAGCCTGTACAAAACACCTCCTTTTCACCACACGGTGAGGCAGAGAACCTGACCTCCTTTCGCTTCCTCTTGAAGCAAGCAGAGAACCTTCGAACTCCTTTTGCTTCCACCTGAAGCGGGTAGAGAACCCCGGATCTTCTTACGAATGATTCTCCCACGAAGAACACCGACTAGACGACAGACGACGAGCGGAGAAGACGACTCTGATCCGTGCTTGGAGCAACCTTAGTGAATCCCTCACTAACTCCCCCTCACAAGATCTCTTCTCTCCCTCCCAACTCTCCCTTCTCTCTAGGGTTTCTCAGGGAAGGAAGGTAGCAAAAGATTTTTCCAAAAATTGGAAAAAGTTCTTTTAAAGGAGGGATTAAAATTTGCCCTAAATCTCAACTGGTCGGCCAAGATCGTCCAGGACGATCGGTAGATCATCCTGTATGATCAATTCAAATTCAGTTGATTCAGTCTGGACGATTAGGCTCTTCTGGACGATCAGTAGAAAAAGTTGTTCATATCGCCCCGTACGATACGGCGATCGTCCGGGACGATTAGTGCAAATTGAGGAAAATCGTCCAGAAGACAGTTCGGATCATCCAGAGAAATCTGTGCTGGATGACCAAAAAATGACTTGATCGTTCAGGACGATTTGGACATCGTCCTGTACGATTAGTTCAAAAAGGCCCAAAATCATCCTGAACACAGTTCGGGTCGTACAGCTGAAATGCACAAGACGATCACGATCGTCCGGGACGATCCTGCGATCGTCCAGGACGATGTGATCGTATCAATTAAACATTAATTGCTTTCCTTAATTACCAGACTAATTTAGGCATGATTGTAGTGAATCGTCCAGGACGATACACGTATCGTCTGGGACGATCAGACTAAAATACTTAAAATAAAACTTGCCTAACTTAATCTGGCGGCTGGGAATTTCTTATTTGAGCATATCGTCCCGTACGATCCAAAGATCGTCCAGGACGATCTGCTTAATCAGACCCTCTTAACTTAGTCGCCCTAATTAGGGTTTCTATTTTAACTGGATCGTCCAGGATGATGCGACTATCGTCCAGGACGATCTGAACAAAAATTGAACAGAAACTCTAACTCACTCAATCTCTCCCCCTGAGTGTGTGTGTGCAAGGTTACTTAGCTAGGAGATCAGTTACATTACAATTGACTCAATAAAAGGAAAAATCATACATTTGACACACTTGGACCCGATCTTGAGTTGGCTTGAGTGGCTCGCGGTCTTTTGTGCCTGAAACAGATTAGCCAAGCAACACACTGGAAACATGTTTGTCATCATCAAAACCAGATTTACAACAATCTCCCCCTTTTTGATGATGGCAAACATTTGTAAAGTAGTCTAAAAATAAAAGTAAACTAGGAGATCAAATAAAACAAATATTTTTTTTTTTAAATTTTCATTTAACAGCTAAAACAATACAGAAAACATGACTCAGAAAACAGAAACAGACACGACTACAACTGACTCCCCCTTTTGACATCACAAAAAGGAGGAGGGAAAAACAGAACACTGAAATAAAACATAAAATAGAACAACTACTAAACAAGAAAATTAGAATTTTTCTTTGATTTTAGATTCAAAAACCAATTACAGGACGATTGACAGCACTGAAATCCATAAAAGGTTGGAAATAATCAACTTTCGTAACTCCGACCCCGGGGACCTTATCGATTGAAACCTCTTTCAAAACAAAAATTTGATTCAGAAGAAAAGACATTAGATTTGAAAAGAGATTCTTTCAAGCCTCGTTCCAAAAAAATATCTGATATAATAGTGTTACAAAGTAAAAAATCAGAAATCAGGATTTTCCAAACTCAAGCTTTTGAAAATATTAAGTGGCGCACAGATTTTTCTAGGACATTTAACAATCTGAAAGGGAAGAAAGCTTGGTTTGGGCTCATTTTGTGCCTCTTTTTTAAATTGGTTGGCGCTTTGCGCATCTTTTGATTTTTGATATACTTTGTGTATCCAATTTGGCAATTTCGCATCTTTTCAGTTTTGGGCTCATTTTATGCCTCTTTTTCAAATTATCTGGTGCACTGCGCATCTTTTATAAGCTTTCTCCTTTTCATAATCATTAAAGAGTCTCAGCTGTGAGATTATCTTCCAGACATAGGAGATGACTCTCCTTGGTAAGGAAGAATGATCCACAAAACAAAAGCCATACACCATATGATAAATGCAATCACTTGGTTTTAGAAAATCAACTAATGACTCAAGACTTTAAAATACTATTAATATGAGGCAGATTACTGTAGGAAGATAAAATAATCTCTATTTCAAAAACAAACATTTTAATTTTGAAAAGAATTTTTATTCGAAAGAAACCATACACCAGTAAAGGAGTTAGAGGAAGAGAAACAATTATTAATGTTTCTTCCCTTTAACAGGTTCAGTGGAATCAATCACTGCGTACCAGCTTCCAAACCACAACAAGGTAAAAACTCATAGTTAGAAATTCAGATTTTCAGAAATAGTGAACGGTGATCAGATTTTGAAAAATATAAAACCAGTAAGTGCAAGATATGAACTAGTGAATACAAGCAGGTAGAAAATCACATCAAAGTAAATACTCAAATCAAACTAACAGTAAGGCTAAAACAGAAATCAGCAGAAGAAATAAAATCAACTGAAAGTAAATAATCAAAGCAAAAACTAACTAACAGAAATCAGAAATCAAAAACTAAACCTAACTAACAGAAATCAGAATACCAATCAGAAAGATCATAAATCAGCAGTCATCAGAATCAAACATTTATATTAATCACTCCTAATCTGGTTCTCAAAATGCTGAATGAGTCAAAGGCCAGTGGTTTAGTGAATATGTCAGCCAGCTGATTTTCAGTTGCTACATGATGTAGCTCAATGTCCCCTTTTGTAACATGGTCCCTAATGAAGTGATGCCTAATGTCAATGTGTTTGGTCATAGAATGTTGGATTGGATTTTTAGAGATACAGATGGCACTGGTATTATCACACAGAACAGAAATTGTGCCAACGGGTACTCCTAAATCCAAGACTTGTTGTTTCAATCAAAGAACTTGGGCCACACAACTTCCTAAGGCAATGTACTCAGCTTCAGCAGTGGAAAGTGCAACTGAGTTCTGTTTTCTACTTGACCAGGAGACTAACGACTGTCCTATGAATTGACAAGTCCTAGAGGTACTCTTCCTATCCACCCTACACCCCGCAAAGTCAGAGTAAGAATATCCAATGATCTCAAAAGAGGTGTTGTGCCTAGGGTACCAAATTCATAGGTTTGGGGTCCCTGAAAGATATCTAAGAATTCTCTTAACAGCAGTCAGGTGGGACTCTTTAGGATCAGCCTGAAACCTAGCACAAAGACAGACACTAAACATAATATCAGGTCGGCTAGCAGTCAGGTAAAGCAGTGAACCTATTATCCCTCTATACTTCTTCTGATCAACAGATTTTCTATTTGAATCCTTATCTAACTGAACTGAGGAGGGCATGGGAGTATTGATTGGCTTGGCTTTGTCCATTTCATATTTCTTCAAAATGTCCTTAGTGTATTTTGATTGATTGAGAAAGGTTCCATCATCCGTTTGCCTTATGCTAAACCCCAAAAAGTAGGACAATTCTCCCATCATACTCATCTCAAACTCCTTACTCATTATTTTGGAAAACTCATCACATAAATATTTATCAGAAGATTCAAAAATTATATCATCAACATAAATTTGGACAATGAGTAAGTCATCTCTTATTCTCCTCAGAAAAAGAGTGGTGTTTACGCTCCCCTTAACAAACTCTCTTTCTAACAGGAATGCGCTAAGCCTCTCATACCAAGCTCCGAGTGCCTGTTTCAATCCATATAAGGCATTTTTTAATTTATAGATATGACTTGGATATTGGGAACTCTCAAAGCCTGGGGGTTGTTCTACAAAAACATCTTCTTTAATTACCCCATTTAAAAAGGCACTCTTGACATCCATTTGAAACAGCTTAAATCCCTTATAACACGCAAAGGCTAGTAGCACTCTAATGGCTTCCAATCTAGCTACAGGGGCAAAAGTTTCCTCAAAATCTATCCCTTCTATCTGATTATACCCCTTAGCCACCAATCTTGCCTTATTTCTCACCACCACACCAGAATCATTCATCTTATTCTTAAAGACCCACTTGGTTCCCATAATACTTTAGTTTCTAGGTCTTTCTACTAACTCCCAAACATCATTCCTTACAAATTAATTCAATTCTTCCTGTATAGCTAAAATCCAAAACTCATCCGACAAGGCTTGATTGATGTTGGTGGGTTCAGTCATTGAGATAAAGGCAGAATGGTTTACTTCCTTCCTAAGTCCATGCCTAGTCCTAACACCTTCAGAAGGGTCTCCTAAGATCAGTTCTTTAGGATGACTCGAAGAATATCTCCAATCTCTAGGAAATTGGGTTTGAGGTTCTACCCTTTCTTCCAAATTTATATTTCCAACTCCTTGGGTAACCTCAACAATCTCTTCATCTTCTACTTCAGATCTAGACTCCTTAGGATCAGATTCATCAAACACTATATGGGTTATTTCTTCCACTACCAAAGTCCTCCTATTGAATACCCTAAAGGATTTCCCCACACTTGAATATCCTAAGAACACTCCTTCATCAGATTTGGGGTCAAATTTTCCTAAGGGTGACTTCCCGTTGTTCAGAATGAAAACCTTACAGCCAAAGACATGGAGGTGGGACAGATTTGGTGTTCTACCCTTAATAATCTCATAAGGTGTCTTGTTCAGTTTGACTCTCACATTCACCCTATTCAGCACAAAACAGGCAGTGTTCACCGCTTCAGCCCAAAAATATTTTGGAAGTGAATACTCGGCAAGTATGGCTCTAGCGGCTTCCACTAAGGTCCTGTTCTTCCTTTCAGCTACCCCGTTCTGCTGAGGGGTCCTAGGAGCTGAAAAATTGTGACTAATCCCATGATTCTCACAAAAACTTCCAAATCTTTCATTTTCAAACTCCCCTCCGTGATCACTATGGATGATAATAATCTCACATCCTAACTTCTTCTGAATCCAAGTAGAGAAAGATCTAAACTCATCAAATGACTCAAATTTGTGTGATAAAAACTTAACCCAAGTGAACCTTGAATAATCATCAACAATCACAAAACCATAGACTCTCCCCCCTAAGCTGGCAGTGCTAATGGGTCCAAAGAGGTCCATGTGAAGAACTTCTAAAGGTCTAGAGGTGCTAATATCCTTAACTGAGTGAAAAGAGGACTGGACTTGCTTCCCCAACTGACAGGCATCACACAGGTGATCCTTAGTGAACTTAAGCTTGGGCACACCTCTAACTAAGTCCTTTTGGGTGACTCTCCTAAGGGTTTTCATACTGGCATGACACAATCTCCTATGCCATAGCCAAGACTCATCAGCAGCAGTTTTTAAGCAAATTGAATTATCAGATTTAATGCTACTTACATCCAGCTTGTAGACGTTGTTGATCCTTTGCCCCTGCAAAACAACTTCATCATTTAAGCTTAAAATGCAGCCAGTGGGCAGGAATTTGATGCTGTATCCCTTGTCGCAGAGTTGACTAATGCTCAGCATGTTGTGTTTCAGTCCATCTACAAGCAAAATATTATCAATCACAAAATTCTTTGAATCACCAATTATACCTGTGCCTACCACCTTCCTGGTGGTGTTATCTCCAAGTGTAACTTTGCCTCCAGCTCTGGCCTCCAGCGAAATGAACTGATTTGCATCTCCAGTCATATGTCTAGAACATCCACTGTCCAGGTACCACATGCTCTCACGAGATTTTGTGTGAGAGCACACCTACAAAATCATCAAATGTTAGTCTTAGGAACCCAAACAAGTTTGGGTTCCTTCTTATGAAAAGAAGAATGCGATGCATGCGTGCTGTGCTGTGAAACAGGCAGTTTGGGTCTCCACACCCAATGTGTACTACGGTGAACAGTACAAGTGTGTGATATGTGTCCTAACATGCCACATGAAAAACATCTAACACCAGGAAAAGGATTAACTAAACGTCGTGAGTGATAGTGCCTCTTCCTAGTAGTGTATGAAACATGCTTTGATGAACTTGCAACAGAATTTTTAAAAGGTGGCGGTGCATAAAACTGTTCAAAGGTAGGCGGTGTTTTGTTCTTTTCAAAAGCGCTAATTTTTACTTCCAAAAACTCATTCTCTTTCTTTAAACTTGCAATTTCAAATTTTAAAGCGCCACTGTTACTTTCTATTTCACATGCCATTGTATCTAACTCTTTAAAAGCTTTTTCTAAATCAACATGTGTTGTTTTCAAAGAATCATGCTCAGAAACTAAATCAGAATATTTTTTGTTCAATTCATCAAACTCATCAAGCAGAGACATGTGATTGGAATCAAGTGTGGAATGATCTTTAACTACAGAATCATGCTCTTTTTGTAAAGTCAAATAATCTAATTTCAAACTAGCATGGGTTTTCTTAAGCTTCCTATACGATGTATGAATCTTTTCAGAAACTTCAAATAACTGATCGTAAGTAAGCTCACATACCTCTTCCTGGTCCGACTGACCAGGGTGATCATCCGCCATCAGACACAAGTTTGTTTCCTCCTCTTCAGCTTCAGTCTCAGAAGAGTCGGATGCAGAGTCTGCCCAGAACGCCTTCTGAATCCGCTTCTTGTCCTTTCTGAACTTTGGTTTCTCCTCACTCTTCTCCTTGCTTGGGTGAGCTTTAAGTGTTGGACAATCAGCCTTAATGTGTCCAGGCTTCCTGCATTCAAAACAAACCGATTCAGATGAACCCTTAAAGTTTTTATTGAACTTACCCTTGTTCCACTTCTGATAGTTCTTATGTTTCTTCCTTAGAAAGCTTTTGAATTGCCTTGTGATTAAGGCAACATCATCGCTATCAGACCCGGAAGTGCTAGCATCTGAATCTTTGGCCTTTAGTGCCACTGTCTTCTCTTTCTTGCGTTCACCTGCATCAAGTTGCCTTTGGTTCACCCCTTGCTCGTAAGCAATGAGTGATCCAAATAAGCTGCCAATAGAGTAAGTATTTAAATCTTTGGATTCAGTAATAGCAGTAATCTTAGCATCATAAGAAGCAGGCAAACATCTAAGAATCTTGTTCACTCTTTCGTAGTTGGTAAGTTCTCTACCTAAAGCATGCAAAGAGGTAACAATCTGAGTGAACCTTGTGTACATTTCTGAAATAGTCTCATTAGGTTTCATGCGAAAAAGTTCGTAATCATGTAACAAGATGTTTAACCTAGATTGTTTGACTTCAGTTGTACCTTCGTATGTTATACATAACCTATCCCAGATTTTCTTTTCCATTGTACAAGTAGAAACACACATATAGTCTTCAGATTTCAAAGCACAAAAGAAACAGTTCAAACATTTTGCACTCAACTGTGGTAAATCACGATCATCAAACGTCCAATCAGCAAATGGCAATTCAGTTTTCACATTGTTAATCATTCGAAAAGGTGGTTCGTATCCGTCCTTAACTAACATCCACATGCGATAATCAATAGATTGCAGAAAAGTAGACATGCATGTTTTCCAAAAATCAAAAGGAATATTGTCAAACAACGGTGGTCTGGTAATAGAATAACCTTCAGCAGTATTATGATTATTACAGTTAGCCATGGATCAAATTCAAAAGTTTTTAAACCTAAATTTTGAATCCCGCTCTGATACCACTTGAAAGTTCGAAAGGGATGTTAAGCCCTAGTGAACTAGTCCCGTTGCTAACCAAGAGGGGGGGTGAATTGGTTATTTAAAAATTTCACGATAACAACAATAATCTTTTCGATACTTAGCAGCGAAAACAAGTAAACAAGAACGAAAAGATCAACCAAAGAAATTCACCCAAGCAGTTTATATTGAAAAGTAAAGTGCAAAACTGAATCAGAAAAGCAAACCAGATTTTATAGTGGTTCGGTCAACTTGACCTACGTCCACTCCCCGGAGCCTCCCCTCCGGGTATTGCACTAAACAAAAGTGTCTCTCCTTTTGCTCCCATAGCAAGGCGGAGAAGCCTGTACAAAACACCTCCTTTTCACCACACGGTGAGGCAGAGAACCTGACCTCCTTTCGCTTCCTCCTGAAGCAGGCAGAGAACCTTCGAACTCCTTTTGCTTCCACCTGAAGCGGGCAGAGAACCCCGGATCTTCTTGCGAACGATCCTCCCACGAAGAACACCGACTAGATGACAGACGACGAGCGGAGAAGACGACTCTGATCCGTGCTTGGAGCAACCTTAGTGAATCCCTCACTAACTCCCCCTCACAAGATCTCTTCTCTCTCTCCCAACTCTCTCTTCTCTCTAGGGTTTCTCAGGGAAGGAAGGTAGCAAAAGAATTTTCCAAAAATTGGAAAAAGTTCTTTTAAAGGAGGGCTTAAAATTTGCCCTAAATCTCAACTGGTCGGCCAAGATCGTCCAGGATGATCGGTAGATCGTCCTGTACGATCAGTTCAAATTCAGCTGATTCAGTCTGGACGATTAGGCTCTTCTGGACGATCAGTAGAAAAAGTTGTTCATATCGTCCCATACGATACGGCGATCGTCCGGGACGATTAGTGCAAATTGAGGAAAATCGTCCAGAAGACAGTTCGGGTCGTCCAAAGAAATCTGTGCTGGATGACCAAAAAATAACTTGATCGTCCAGGACGATTTGGACATCGTCCTGTACGATTAGTTCAAAAAGGCCCAAAATCGTCCTGAACACAGTTCGGGTCGTACAGCTGAAATGCACAAGACGATCACGATCGTCCGGGATGATCCTGCGATCGTCCAGGACGATGTGATCGTATCAATTAAACATTAATTGCTTTCCTTAATTACCAGACAAATTTAGGCATGATTCTAGTGAATCGTCCAGGACGATACACGTATCGTCCGGGACGATCAGACCAAAATACTTAAAATAAAACTTGCCTAACTTAATCTGGCGGTTGGGAATTTCTGATTTGAGCATATCGTCCCGTACGATCCAAAGATCGTCCAGGACGATCTGCTTAATCAGACCCTCTTAACTTAGTCGCCCTAATTAGGGTTTCTGTTTTAACTGGATCGTCCAGGATGATGCGATTATCGTCCAGGACGATCTGAACAAAAATTGAACAGAAACTCTAACTCACTCAATCTCTCCCCCTGAGTGTGTGTGTGCAAGGTTACTTAGCTAGGGGATCAATTCATTACAATTGACTCAATAAAAGAAAAAATCATACATTTGACACACTTGGACCCGATCTTGAGTTGGCTTGAGTGGCTCGCAGTCTTTTGTGCCTGAAACAGATTAGCCAAGCAACACACTGGAAACATGTTTGTCATCATCAAAACTAGATTTGCAACATATTGTTAGTGGATGATATATTTATATTGATGTGGTCATGCTTTGATATTTTAGTTGTTATTCATGAGATATGTAAGCTTGTTTTATGATATATTTAATGAAATAAAAAAAAGGAATGTGTGTTATGCATATTGTCAGTTATTTGAGGTAATGACTTGAAAATTTTATTTAAAGTCTATCTCTCAAAAGTAGTTAATTAAATTTAATAAATATTGACTGAATTTGGTTACAATAGAAATTTCTGTGTATAATTTAATTTCTCAAAATATTTAGATTACATTGTGATTTGGTGTAGATTGAAAGATCTTACTTTATATTATTTTTAGACATGTATTATTTAGTCTAAATTGTTGCATATTTAATGTCATAATCTTGCTCTTGTTTTCTAGCTCAAGTGTTAATTATTGTATTTGTATTTAAGAACTTGTGTTAGAAAAAATTTTATTTAATAGGCACAAAATGAGTTTCAAAATGAAAAGATGCACAAAGTGTGCCACAAATTTAAAAAGATGCGCTATGTCGCCATATTATAAAAAGGCACAAAATTAGCCCAAAAATTACTAAGATGCACAAAGTGTGCCATTCAATTCAAAAAAGATGCGTGATGTCGCCAATCAATTCTTTCCTTTCACTTTTTCTCAATTTACACATATTAATTGCACTATTGAATTAAAAAATTAATAATTTTATTTCATCATTTGTGTAATAGTTAAGGTTATCTAATATGTTTCTTACATTATTGATATAGATCAACTTCTCTTCTCCTTATTCTAGTATGTGATCTAAACCATTTTGGTCCTTACTTTTTGCATCTGATTTTACTTTTGTAGTTAATATTCTTTTAACATTTTTTAAATTACCAACTACTTTTGGTTGCTTTTCATTTTTGTTGTTGTCAAAAGGGGGAGTTATTTGATTGTGTTTATGTATTGTTTGACTTGTTTGTTCTAATTATTTGTTCTTATTTTTTGGTTATTGCATGTAGTTATATGAATATAGTTTTGTGTTTGATATATGGTTATATTGCTTATTGCTTGTTGTATGTATGTAGTTGCATGTTGTGTGTAGTTTTGTGTTTGTTTAAGTTAGTAAGTTAGTACCCCTTGCTTTAATAAATCATTTATTTAGGGGGAGCTTACGTTTAGGGGAAGCTTAGGAGAAAAATTGTGTTTACTTGTTAACTCAAACAATAATTATTTTGCCATCATAAAAAGGGGGAGATTGTTGAGAATTGTGCAAATTTATTTGAAGTGAGTTTTTAATATGAGTTATTTTGATGATTACAAAAGCTTATTGTTTGTCTATTATTTCTCCTAAAAATATTGTAATTTTTATTTTGTGTGTACTAACATGTCTTTCAGAAAATTCACACTCCACACTGTTGAAGACTTCAAGTTTATTTGTTATATTTTATTGTAAGTGAAGTCTGTAAGTTTTACTTTTTTTGAGTTTGAGAAAGTGTGAATGTAAGTTGGATAACTATACACACACACATTGGAGGAGTGAGGAAAAACTTAATTTTCTAAATTAATCGTACAGTACGATATGTTTTCGTATGGGATGATCTGTGTCATTTATCCTCTAAAACAAACTTGACTGGTTGATAATTTTTCTAAGTATGGATCGTACAGTATGAAATTGACTTCTTACAGAAGGTTGTGAGGTACGAACGGCTCTGTTTTCATGTTCGTACAGCATCGTACAAGATAAATGTTAGATGTTGTGAGGTACGAATTGCTCTTTTCTAAGTTCATACTGAATCGTACGGGACGAACTGTTCAATTTTTTGAACTGTTCGTACAGTACAAAATGAGTTCGTATATTATATTCTAGAGTACGAAATATGGGGTTCATAGGTTCATACAACATCGTACAAGATGAACCATTCAATTTTTTGAACTATTCATACGGGATGATATGCGATCGTACAGTACGAACGGACAGCATAAAACTTAAAATTTTTATTTTTGGATAGTTTTTCTTGTCCTTTGTATATAAGGGTCCTAAAAACTGAATTAAAAAATAATCTTCTGCAAATTTTTTCTTGAGAGTGGAAGGGAGAGTGTTTAGGGAGAGTGTTTGGGAGTGAGTGTGTTGTGGTGAGATCTTTGAAGAGGAAATTATAAGGGGATTCACAAGATTGTCCAAAGGTGAGGATCTCATTATTTTGTACTTCAAGTCTCTTCCCTATCTCTTTGAAGACTCTTAAGAGAGGATCTTTGAAGAAGATCCAGTTCTCTACCATCACCAGGAGGGTGAAAAAGGATGCTTGGTTCTCTGTCTACACCTGGAGGATGTGAAAGGATGGGTGGATTCTCTGCCTTCTCCAAGAGGGTAAAAAAGGACGACAGTTCTCTGCTGACACTTGGAGGGTGTGAAAGGATGAGTGGGTTCTCTGCCCTCACCAGGAGGGTGAAAAAGGATGATGGTTCTCTGCCGCACCGGGGTTTGGTGGAAGAGAGTTTTTGTAAAGGCTTCTCCACCATGCTGTGGGGGCTAAATGAGAGTCACTTGAGTATAGTATAATACCTAGAGAAGGAGTCTCTAGGGAGTGGATGTAGGTCGTGTTTAACCGAACCACTATAAATTCTGGTATTTTCTATTCTTATTTTATTTTCTGCATCGTACTGTAATTTTTTGTGGTTGACAAAATACTAAATTTTCACATTGGATCGTAATGTACGAATTGGATCGTACTGTACGATATTTTGAGATTTCTTATAAAAGGTTTTCAAAACTTCTAAGAGTTTTTAAAAGTACCAATTCACCCCCCCCCCCCCCCCCCTCTTGGTTAGCCTAAGGATGTAATTAATAGGTCTAACAACCTATTTGTACTTT
Organism: Dendrobium chrysotoxum; assembly: GCA_019925795.1. Taxonomy (NCBI): domain Eukaryota; kingdom Viridiplantae; phylum Streptophyta; class Magnoliopsida; order Asparagales; family Orchidaceae; genus Dendrobium; species Dendrobium chrysotoxum. The sequence continues at coordinate 17,657,639 of CM034298.1, read as the reverse complement.
CACTTAAGACTGATCCTACTCTTATGTATAATAAGTTAAAGAGAAAGGAATGTTTCAATTATCCTAAAGATGTCTTAATGTATGTTATCAGAGAGGAGGAAAAGTTTTTGAAGTCTCGGGCTGATGCAAAACTCATACTTATTTCTAATGAACTAGAATAAAGTGCATTGGATGGTATGATCTCACTTCCTTTGAGGAGTATGGCATTTTATGACAACTCCTCTTGCATTCTAACACAAACCTTGCAAGAAATGATGAATTTGTGTTGCTAGTGCTTCCCTAGATTGCTTTAGATGATAACATTATTGGATAACATACAAGAACTTTTCTCACCCAAAACTTTTTTGAAGTGGACGAGGGCCAGAAGAAATGAGATTCCCAAGTTTGATATAAGGTCAGCATTTAAATTGTAACAAAAAAAATTTGATGATACTTACATATATAGTATGAGGAGTGTTCCATGTCATAATTATAGCAAAAATGTGGAGTATAACCACTACAATACATAGTCTACTAGGTTTTAAAGAAAAATCTTTTAAAATTTACACTCGAACACATACAATTATACATAGACCATCTATGTAAACCTATTTTTGTGGCAATGTAAATCTATAGGTTCATAGGCAAATAGCAATAAAACATTAAATTATTTTATAAAGATATTTGTTTCTATTTATTTTGTTTGGATAGTTATTGCATTGCTCTCTATTGTGCTATAATTGTTAGATTGCACTATGTTATTTCTATCTTATAATATAAAATACTATATCTATTGTGATTGCATTTTGTAGTATCTACCTTATCTTATGTCATGTTAAAATTGTTTGATTGAATTATGTTATATCTACCATAAGATAAATCATGTTTAATTTTATTTGTTTGAATCATATTCTGACTTTGTTCAAATCATTTTCGAACCATGTTATAACTATGTTCAAATCACATTCAAATCATATTCCAACAATGAGTTCAAACAAAGTTTGAATAAGATTCAAATGCAATTCATTGAAATAAGATTTGAATACAAATTAGTTCAAATCAATTTTATTCTTGGCTAACTTCAAATAAGTAGTTTTCAGTTCAATGGGGAATTTAAGCCTTACATGTATATTTCTCTTAAATAAAACCTAAATTACATATATATTTGCAAAATTATTAACTATTATGAGATATAAAAAAGTCAAAATTGTCCAAGGGGCTTTTTGGCAATGGGATTTAGGCAAGATTTGAGTAGGATTTAACATAAATCTTGCAAATTGGAATTTAAGAATCTCGTAAATCACACGGATAGATAATCTATCGTTACCCAATTTTTAGTGCAAATCCCAAATTTACTTAATCCTAGGGTTTGGCAAATTTTTGTGATTTGGTTGAAGTGTGCAAAAGGGAGAAAGATTGTTAACAAACACCGAGCAAGCAATTGTCATCTTTGAAGGAGGCGAAGAACGTCATTGAAGGGGACGAAGGAACAGCAATGAAGGAAGTATGCGATTTTGAACGAAGAAGTGGAGAAGTGGAAAAGAAGGTGAAGTCGAACAAAGGAAAAGTGAACTCATGTTGTCGTTGAAGTCAAACAAAAGAAGCAGGCGAAGTCGAATAAAGGAGGTGAAGTGGAGAAGAGGAAAATAACATTTAAATAATTAATTAGAAAAATATCTAGTAGTATAGGTAATAATTCAATAATTGATTAATTTAAATAATAATTAAATAATTAAATAGATAATTAGTAATTAAAAACTCATTACAATAACATCTAAATAAATAATTAGATAATTAATACTATAATTAATAATTAAATTATTAAATATTTAAATACTTAATTAAATAATTAATAATGTAAGTAATAGTTAAATATCTAAATAATTATCAATATAGTTCATAATCAAATATTTATTAAAATAATATCGAAATGAGTAATTAGATAATTAATTATTAAATTATTAGTTAAATTATTTAATAATTAAATTAGCATGTAATTATATTATTTATAATTATAGTTTAATAATAATAATAAGTCATTCTTATTTTATTATAATTAAATTTGAATTTATAAAGACTTAGTTGTCATAAATCATGAATAGCATTATTAAACCATTTCATAAAATTTAATAGTACACTAAACTCCCGGTAAGGTATGCATATTGAACATAAAAATTTTGTGTGTACCTAACTGGTAGGTGCGCACTTAGGTATTTTTTAGGGTTCTGGTCCCGTTCGCAAGCCACGCCCTGTTCGCACGCCGAGCTCCATTCAAGACCTCACGCCCAGCACCCATCCACGTCTAATGGCCCCTTTCGTGTCCGAACGCCCAGCCCCATTCGCACATTGAGCTCCGTCTGCAACCTCACGCCCCACTCCATCCACATCCGAAGGATCCATCTGCGGCCGAACGTCCCACCCCATTTACGACCTCACGCCTAGCTATATCCATGGAGTCACGCCCAGCTCCATCCACATGTTTAGTTACGACCTCTAGCTTATCTTTTGGAAGATGTTGAAAAAGCCAAACAAAAAAAATGATTGAATTAGTCCCAACGATGTGAGACCATCTCAAAGTTGAGCAAGACGAGTCCTCCTAATAAGCGTGCTCTAGCGCGAGAGTATGGCATGAGTGAATGCTCCATCCGGAAGGTGTGAGATAGTAGAGAAAAGATCCTTGAACGCTCTGCGTTGATGTCTGAAGAAGTTAAAGAAAAAACATTTGGATCGTGTGTTGGTCGATTCACAGAGGTTGAAGATATGATGTTCATTTGGATTGATAGTATGCATCATGTTAATTTATCTGTACCGCCCTCTCTCACCATTGCCAAAGCGAAAAACAATACCTCAACTCTTTCAATTCTGAGCATAGATTTTAAAGCATCCTGACAATGGTTGAGCCGATTCAGAGCATGTCGAGGTTTGCAAAAGATGATCCTTCATGGAGAGGGAGCAAAAGTCAACAAGAACGATCTAGAGTTGTTGGAAACTTATGTAAAAATTGCTTGGGATTTAGTAGCACGAAGTTCGATCAAAAATTCCTTTATCAAAGGAGATATAATGACATTAGAAGCTTATATTGATGCTGGCGATAAAGATGACGATTTGTGCACCAATATTCTTTAAGCCATGGAAAATTTAAATATTGCTATGGATTCTATAGAATTGGAAGATTTCATTCATGTCGACGATGAAAATAATGAAGAATACGTTGTTGCCATATTGGAAGATGTTGAAGGACTTTTGGAGTTAATGAAAATTGATGAGATGGAGCATGATGATGATCTGAATCCTCAAGAGCTGAGTGCTAGTTCAGAAAATACTATTGCATTTCAGGGCTTTGAGTCTCTACATAATCAGGTTTTTGACTTAGAGGATCAACTGCTCTCCCTAAGGTACAAGAAGAAGCAGGAGAAACATTTGATGATATTAGAAAATCATTTGAATTGTTTTAGAAAAGTATTCGGTCGGAAACCCTCAATGTAAGACGTAAGAAATTGCAAAACTTACGTCAAATGATCATTCATGACATGTTTAAGGCATAAAAGTTTAACCCTATATTTTTGTTAAAATTTTGCGTACTTAACCAGGATGCATACTTAAACGGGTGGGTACTTAAGTGAGAGGTTACTTTATTTAATTGCTTCATGTAAGCTAATTTTTAGAATTTAACACATTTAGGTTTAACTAAATTTTAATTTATAAAAATTAAAAAATCCTAGCCAAACCACCCCTAAGGGGTTGTTTGGTATTAGATTTACGCCGGATTTATGATAAATCCTGCCAAACGATTTTCGAGCACTCCATAAATCCTGATCCTCAATAAATCCGTTGTAAATCCGGGATTTAGTAAATCCCTCGATTCGATGGATTTAACAAGATTTATGCTCGCGAGAACTCTCTCCCATGGCACCTGTGTCGTGGAGTAGCTGCGAACGCCTCGTCCTGCTTTACCTTGGCCTCTCGACCGCCGCCTTAGCATCTTCCTCTGAGATTTGTTTTCATCTGCAGTCACTGCTAGCAGGGTTTTCTCGTCGCATAGGTGATGTGAAGAATTATGTTGATCTTAAAGGGATAATTTGGATACATAATTTATGTAGTTTTGATGAGATCATTCAAAACTCTACGTCAACGAAGCAGGTGACATCAAAGAAATGGAGAAGAGGAAAAGCAAACCCTAGACAAGACTAAGGACTTCCAGGCAATGGTATAGAAGAATAACTTATTCTTAATTAAGAATATATCTAATTAGCTTAAATGATATAATTTGAAATATAAATAAATAATTAGATAGTTAGTAATGTAAATATTAATTAATTAATTAATAATGGAATATTTAATTAATTAATGAGATAATTAATAATATAAAATTTTATTAAAATAACACTTAAAATTCATTAAATAATTATTAGTGTAAGTAGTAGTTAAATAATTAATTATTTTCAATAATAGTTAAATAATTACCATTGTAATTAGTATTCAACTTGATTTTATTATGTTGTATGCACTTATCATAAATTTATAACTATCATATTTGATATATCGCCAAAAAATTATCTTGATCGGGCACGAATCTCGAGGAAAAACTCAAGTTGGAAACTTCAAAAATTAATTCGGAGACCATTTAAACTCCGATTTTAGCAAGCTTATAGTCAAACTGAGCGTCTCAGAAATACGAATCCAACGACACCAAATTCGACTCAATCCGAGCTCAAGTGAGTCCAAATCAAGTACCCGAAGCGCTGTTGGAAGCATCAAACAGCTATTTGAGTTACCAAACGGTCTCCGATTTTGACGAGCTTATAGTCCAATCGAGCGGCTCGACGAGACAAATCCAACGAGCCCAAGATTACGAAATTCTGATACCATTAAGACCTTAAGATGCTCAATAAATGGTCCATAATCAAGGGATTCAATATCAGCCGTTCATCCGGATCACTCCTTATTTGCCCTTGATCCCTCATCTATTTACGGGCTATGCCACTCCAGAAAAACTATAAATAGCCCCTCATTTCTCTTAAGAAGGGACCCAAGCTAAGAAGAGAAGAAGGGAAGAAGAAGAGAAGAGAAGTCTAGGAGGGAACAGCTCCTCCTCGACCACCGCCGGAACATCGCCGGAACACCACCGAAGCACCACCGGGCGCCCGAGGGACGCAGGAGCTCTGCCCGACGCCCGAGCAACATCAAAATTCTATCCGACGCCAGAATTCTACCCGACGCTCGAGTGACACCGGAATCCTGCCGGACACCCGAGTGACGTCTGAACTCTGCTTGGCCTTGTAACTGATACTCATTGTAATCTGATCGTCCTGAATTTAAAGGACGAATCAGCCTCGTGTATTTCATATAACACTAGTGGAACTTTTTCAACTGGGCGTGGCCCCGTGGTTTTTCCCTTTTCCAGGGCTTTCCACGTAAAAATCCTGGTGTTATTTCATTCTTCTGTTTGTGTGCTGGATATACGTACAACGCTGAGACGGAAATTTAAACTCTATCGCCGCATATATTTGAGTCCGCAACAGTTTGGCGCCGTCTGTGGGAAACTTATCCCACAACTTTAAGTATTGCTACGATGGTCAACAGGCGCAGCAGTCGTATCATTGGAGCTTCTCGCTCTAACTCCCGCCAATCCAGAAATCAGTCTATAAATCATAGACGCCCGGTATCTACCTCTTTCCTCCCCGGGGAGCAAAACGCACCTGGAGAAGGGACCTCGGGACCCTCCTTAGAAGAGAGAATTCAAAAGATGGAAGAATCTCAAAACGAGATCCTACAACTCCTACGAGAGACTCGACAACCGACCCTAGCACCTCAGGAGGAAGTTCTTCTCCCCCGAGATCCACCACGTGTCGAAGCTGTTCAAATCAAACATCTTCAAGCCGAGATTCCTCTTCCTCCACCCAGGAGGCGTTCGTAGTCACACCAAGATAACGAACTGGCTGATACAGCAAGTTCTACCCATCCTCCACACACAAATCGGCAATCTCGCATTCCTCAAGACCTCCCTGAGGAGCTAGTCCAACCTCACATTGCCGAGCTCCCTCGTAATGCCCTACGCCACGAACTGCGACGATTGGTCAGGGAGGAGTTCCCTACAGGAGGAGTAAGGCAACCTCTTCGTTAGTGGGACTTCCAGGAGTCATCACCCCTGGCGAAAGCCATTCTTCAACACTCTATTCCGGCTGGATTTAAGCTGCCAAGCATCGAATCCTACGATGGGACATCCGACCCGTACGAGCACATCGACCATTACAGGACCATCATGCATATTCAACGAGCTTCAAACGCACTCCTTTGCCAGGTTTTCCCTGCCACTCTTAAAGGACAAGCTCGAACATGGTTCTATTCACTTCCAGCCGGAACGATCCCCACATTTGTCAAATTGGCCAAAGTATTTGTCGAACAGTTTGTAGCCAACCGAAGAATCGCTAAGGATTCTTCTCACCTTTCCGGGATCCGTCAAAACGAGGGAGAATCGTTAAAAGAGTACTTTCAATGGTTTTCTATCGAGGCTCGACAAATCCCAGGAGTAGACCCAGAATTGCTCAGAGGGGTCTTTCTTGGAGGACTTCATCCTGGCCCCTTCTATTCGGCACTCATGCATGATACTGTTCATTCATATGCCGATCTGATCCATCGTATGGAAGCACAAATATCGGCAGATGAGGCAATAAACGCTCATAGAAAATAGTTCGAGCAACCCACTGGGAAACGCAAGGGAGCACCTGACGTGGATAATCCATCATCACAATGAAAAAAGCAAGGCAAGAGCAATCTACCTCCTAGACCCCCATTGCCACGGCGAGAACCCCGACAGCAGAAGGAGTATACTCCGCTCAACACATCTCGAGCAAACATGTTGATGGCGATTCAAGATCAGGACAAAGTGAAGTAGCCGCATCCTTTGAAGCCGAATACAGGAAACCAAGATCAGTATTGCCACTTTCATCATAGCCGTGGCCACACTACTGAATCCTGTAGGCAACTTAAGGAAGAGATCGAAAGACTCATCCGTCAGGGCTATCTTCGACAGTTTATTGGGAATCCATCTACCCGAGAAGAAGCTCATCCCATTGGGGGCAGAATCAATCACAAAGACAACCAGTGAATAACCGGATAACGGTGGATAAAATTGAAACAATCGCCGGAGGCCCCTTATTATCTGATCAAGTCTTTTTGACTGTGGAAGGAAACCCAACTCCAAAAAAGGCTCGTATCGATCATTCCATCACATTTGATGATTCCGACCTGAAAGAAGTAAAAACCCCCCATCAAGATCCGCTTGTCATAAACGCAGGCATAGGTGACCCGTGTTACAATGTAAAAAGAATTCTTGTGGACAACGGAAGCTCCGTAGATGTCCTGTTCTACTATACTTTTCTCAACATGGGTCTCTCAAGAGAAAAACTTCAACCTGCTGTAGGTCCTTTATATGGATTTGATAATCGACTTGTACAAGCAGAAGGAATAATCAATCTCCCGGTAGTACTAGGAGAATTTCCTCGACAGACTACACACTCCATTCAATTCATCGTGGTAAAGTTAGAATCAGCTTATAACGCCATCTTCGGGAGGCCGCTCCAGTCAATTTTTGGGATCATCGCATCCATCCCTCACCTCAAGCTGAAGTTCCATACCCCATCAGGAGTCGGTGTAGTATGCGGAGATCAGCAAATAGCGCAAACCTGCTATCTTAGGCAGATCAAGTCTCATCCAACAATTACCCTGAGCATCGAGGACTTTGATCTGTGGAGCGAAGATATTCCTCAGAGAGCTTCCTTGTGGAAGACCTTACTACTGTATCTATATCTGAAGAGCATCCTTCAAAGACAGTGCGAATTGGATCACTTCTTTCATATGATGAGAAGAAAAACTTTACAGCTTTTCTACGAGAAAATTAGGATATTTTTGCATGGAGTCCAGCAGATATGCCTGGAATTGACCCCGAAGTGATCGTTCACTCCCTCAAAGTCAATCCAACGTGCAAACTGATTATCCAGAAGAAGTAAAACTTTACACCAGATCGCCAGTAAGCAATTGAACAAGAAGTAGATAAACTTTTAGAAGCCGGATTCATACGAGAGGTGCACTATCCTACTTGGTTAGCAAATGTTATCATGGTATGGAAGGGGCGTGGTGCCTGGAGAATGTGTATAGATTACACTGATCTCAACAAAGCTTGCCCAAAAGATAGTTTTTCGCTCCCTCGCATTGACCAGTTAGTTGATACCACTTCTGGTCATCAGATGTTAAGCTTTATGGATGCCTACTCCGGCTACAATCAAATAAAGATGAATCCTGCTGATGAAGAAGCAACAGCTTTTCAAACAGACAAAGGATTATACTGCTACCGGGAAATGCCCTTCGGGCTCAAAAATGCTGGAGCAACTTATCAGCGTCTCATGAACAAGGTTTTCAAAAGCCTTATTGGACGTAATATGGAGGTGTACGTAGACGATATGTTGGTGAAAAGTCTTGAAAAAACCCAACATATCTCTGACCTGAAACAATGTTTCCACTTATTGAGGCATTACAATATGCGACTCAACCCTGCTAAATGTGCTTTCGGAGTCGCTTCTGGAAAATTTTTAGGGTTTATGGTAACCCATAGAGGAATCGAAGCCAATCCGGAGAAGATCAAGGCACTAAGGGACACGGTACCGCCAAAGAACATCAAGGAGGTTCAAAGGCTGAATGGGAGAATTGCGGCACTATCTCATTTCCTGGCACGTTCGGGAGACAAATATCTGCCCTTCTTTAAGATACTTAGAGGCGCTCGTAACTCCGGGTTCCAATGGACAGATGAATGTCAAGAAGCCTTCGAATAATTGTGAAAGTATTTGGCATCCCCGCCACTACTTTCTAAACCAATACCAGGAGAGAGATTGTATTTGTATATGACTGTATCTGCTCAAGCCATCAGTTCGGTTCTGGTCTGAGAAGAAAATGCTATACAATGTCCTATCTACTATGTTAGTAAGATTTTATCTGAAGTAGAGGGACGTTATCCTTTGGCAGATAAGACAGCATTGGCATTAGTTTATTCTGCCAGAAAACTACGCCCTTACTTTCAAGCCCATTCTATTGGAGTTTACACGAATCTGCCGCTAAAAAGCATCCTGCAAAAGCCAGAAGCATCAGGCAGGCTTGTTAAGTGGTCTGTAGAACTGGGAGAATTTGATATCCACTACTTGCCCAGGCCCGACATTAAATCTCAAGCACTAGCTGATTTCGTAGTTGAATGCACCGTTCCGGTATCTGATGTACAACCAAGTGCTTCACCTCCTTCTCTATGCTGGACGTTGTACGTCGATGGAGCTTCAGGGAGTTCTGGGGCTGGGGCTGGGGCTGGAATTTTATTAATCTCTCCACAAAAGGTTACCATTGAGTACGGGCTTCGACTCAAGTTCCCGGCAACCAACAATATAGCAGAATACGAGGCCCTTGTTGCTGGGTTGAGACTAGCAATTGACTGTGAAGTCCAGAACCTAATAGCCCACACTGATTCCCAACTAGTCGCCTCTCAGGTGGAGGGGGATTTTGATATTCACAACCCACAATTGGCTCAATATTGTAGCATTGTGAAGCTACTCTTAGCCCATATAGGGGAGCATCAAATCATACATATCCTCCGAGAACAAAATGCAAGAGCAGACGCTCTTTCTAAACTTGCTACGTCTACAACAGGGGACATCTATAAGAGAAGATGTATCGAGGAGATCCACTTTCCAAGCATTCAGGGTCCATGGGTCATACAGTCAATTGACGAGCCAAGAGAGATGTCTTGGATCGAACCCATCTTGTCTTTTCTGAAAAATGGGATGCTACCCGAAGATCCTATAGCTGCAATACGACTTCAGAGACAAGTTGCAAATTTCACCATTATCGGCAACGAGTTGTATAAGCGCTCCTTCATTAGGCCGTACCTCAAGTGTCTCCCACCATCAGAAGCTGATTACGCGCTTCGAGAAGTTCATTCAGGAGTATGTGGAGAACATCTGGGAGGAAGAGGATTAGCTTACAAGATCATGAGACAGGGATTTTATTGGCCTACAATGAAACAGGATGCACTTGAATTCACACGAAAGTGCGAAAACTGTCAACTGCATTCTAACCTCACTCATACACCCGCTCTGGAGCTTGCATCCCTTCAAAGCCCTTGGCCTTTTGCCCAATGGGGAATTAATATAATGGGACCTTTTCCTATAGCGACTGGACAGCGAAAATTTATTATTTTGGCTATAGATTACTTCACCAAATGGGTGGAGGCGGAACCTTTGGCGAAGATTACTGAAGCAAATGCCAAGCAATTCTTATGGAAGAACATAATATATCACTTTGGCATTCCCGCAAAAGTCGTCACTGATAACGGGACACAGTTCACCGGGAAGATCTTTACATCTTTTTGTAAGGATTTTTATATTCAGCTCATTCACACAGCTATTTCCCATCCTCAAGCTAATGGGCAAACAGAGGTTACAAACCGAACAATCCTGAAAGGGCTCAAGACACACCTAGGGAAGGCTGGGGGGCAATGGGCCGAAGAACTCCCCAATGTCCTTTGGGCTTATCGGACCACCGCTAGAACTCCTACAGGGGAAACCCCATATAACCTTTACTTTGGTACAGAAGCAGTCATACCGGTTGATATCGGAGTTCCTAGCCACAGAGTTCAGACTTTCGACTTCAAAAATAACGAGGAGAAGCTTAGAGCAAATTTGGATCTCCTCCCAGAAGTAAGAGATGAAGCCTCACTCAGAACTGCTGCATACCACCAAAGAGTTGCCCGTCACTACAATCGAAGGGTGAAACCTCACCCTATCACTATTAGGGACTTAGTACTATGAAGCATTGAAGCCGCTGGAAAAGGCCCTCAGCGAAATAAGCTCTCCCCCCTCTGGGAGGGTCCTTATTTGGTAGCGGCTATGGTCAAGCCAGGAACCTTCAAACTGAAGGATGCTGGTGGAAAAATGCTTCCCCGAACCTGGAACGTGGGCAATCTTCGTAAATATTATCAGTAGGAGTTAATATTGCTATCTGTCTATGTGTTATGTTTGTCTTATATTTTATCTTCTCCTGTAGTCGTGTTATAAAGTTTTTCATACATTCCTTGTGTGTTGATTATAGAAGAACTTTTTTCTTGTATCCCTAAGTTATTCTAGGGAACTGCTATCTCATATTACAAAGCAATATGATATTCACTTTGTCGTGCTATTGTTTCTTCTCTCCAAACTCTTTTTCTATGATTCGAGAAATACACAATCTATATTGTATCTCAATCACTGAATGATCAATCCCGGGTGGATTTGATCCGACCTCTTCCATAGAGGTTAATATCATCAAGCAAAGGCTTTGACTAACAACCTCGGATAGGTCAAATATCCTAGGAGGATATCTTGATATCAAAATCATTTGATCCCAGAAGGACTTGATCTGACCTTTTCCAAACAGGTTAATGTCACCAAGCAAATGCTTTCACCCCGGATAGGTTAAAACCTTTTAAAAAGGATATCTCATATTTGTTCAAGTCAAAAGAGAGCTCACTAAAATTCAAATTGAAGTAAAACTAAGTGAATTTCATTCGCATGTGAGAAAAGAACATCAACAACTTCTCTATATATCACTGAACATCGAGTACACCAAATAGAAACAACGACATCGAGCATACATACAATCACTAGAAAGAAAGCAAAGTGATACAAAACAACATCAAAGACATCCTATATAATCTCAACATCATCCTTGTCCTCCTCCAAGGCAAAAGCTCGTTGCAACTCACTCTCCAGCTCTTCACCACCAGAGTCTGAAGAAGCATCACCAGAAGCCTAGCTAGGAGTCAACCACTCGATCTCCGCTCTAGTCTTGCGATGTACTGTCCGAACACCCTTCATGAAGCCCCTGATGAAGCCATCCTCTGCGCACTCTGCCTCCAAGGCCTTCACCTCCACATCATAAATATGACTGCGAGCCTCCTGAATGTGGTCCTCAATAATGATCTTGAAAGTATAAGATTTTTTGAACTCTTCAATAACTGCAGACGGCGACTGCTGAGCTACACTCTGAAGCCTCTCATTCTCAGCCTCAAGGACTTGCTGAGTCTTTTCCTACTGCTTGATCATTGCCTGTGCCTCCACTAACTCTATATGCAGATGATCCATCCATTCATTCTGAGAAGAGGCAGAAGTGATCTTGTTGGCTAACTCTGCTCTACACCCCTCAAGCTGATCCTCCACCACCTTCATCTCATTCACTTTACTGTCATATTTCTTCTTGTACTCTCCCTGAAGGTATTTAACCTTCACAAACTCTTTGTTCCAATCATTCAGAGTCTTGTTCATCTCGAGCTTGAAGTCAGAATACTGAAACAAGAGTATATCAGAAATATATCCCTTAAGAAATGTAAAAAAGGAGAAGAAGTAAAGGAGAACTCACCAACTCCTCAGCCCGCCGGCGGCCAATGCACTGATGGTTCAACACCTCTTCCGGAATATATAACTTGGATGGAGAAGCTCGGGGATCTTTGCTAACAACTGTCTCATCTGCCCTCTTCTTCCTCGATGCCTGCAAACCTTCCTCACTCCCTGGTCGCTTGGAGTGGTTCTTTTGGGAAACCACTTCTGGAACTCTAGTAGACTTCTTCAACATTTGAGCATGTGATCTCCCTGCTTGAGTAGATAATCCAACCTTGAACAAGTACTCCTCATCTATATATCTACTCAAGTAACGCACCTCGTAATGTAGAGCATCTAAATCAGGGAGCTTGAGTATCCTCAACAAATCTTCTGCTCCAATGTGAAGGGGGACAGGTAGCTCTTTCAACTTCTCCCATTTCTCCTGAAGACCCCAATCATTCTGCACATAAAAGAAGTTATTGATCCAACCTTTCGAGGGGTCTCGAGTGCGGATGTCCAACCACTTGGACCTGAATGAAATACGTCCCTGAGCGTCGCTAAAGAGACGTCCCATCCGAGAAAGGCACTCTGAGGAAAGTACCACTCCACGGTCTCTGAAAAGCACGATCAGGCCCATCACGATCGACATTGCTCTGTAGGAAAATTGAGACAAGCATACCCCACAAATCGTTAGAATGTCAATCAGTTCAGAAGAAGAAGGAAATCGTAGTCCCGCTCGCAGACTAAATTCATACACCGTCACATATCCCGGGGGAGGGAAGCAGGCACGATCAGTTCTGGCCGGCACCTTCATCACCAAATCATTAGGAAAATGAATTTTTTTCCTAAATGAGATGAAAGAGTCCTCAGTGACGGTGAAAATCACATCGTCAGCTTTTGGCGCTTTTTGGGTCCTCTTTGAAACTTCAGATCGTTGCGCAAGACGGTCTTCTAAAAGAATTTTTGAGGATGCAGGATCACCCATTTTGCTTCCTTTACCAAAGAGGGGCGTAAATCTAAGTAGGAAAAATCACCTACGAAAGACTGCGGAAAGCCTCCAAAGTAGGAAGAAAAAGGGAGAAAAAACGAAGAGAGGAAGGGGGAAAGCCGCTAACTTCTGCGCAAAAGGAGGGGCGCCGAATCAAGTAGGGAAAGTCACCTACTTAAAAACAGCGGAAAGCTTCAGAATGCCAAAAGCTAGAAGGCCAGGAGAGGAGGAAGAAAGGAGCATTTTGACCCCTACCCCAAGGGGTCTATTTATAGGATGAAAAGAGAGGGAATTAATAAAGAAAAGAGGGGGAAAAAGTTTAAAAATTGGAGGGAGAGAGCTTTTAGAAGAAAGTTCGAATTTTTCTTAATTTTTCGGAATTTTTTCGAATTTTTTCGGAATTTTTTGGGTTTGGAAATTCCAAGTGGGCCCCACCTTTAAAAAAAAAATAAAAAAAAATAAAAAGGGGGGGGGGGCAACTGCCGCGCGCCTGTTGCGCGCGCTCCTGCGCGGGCGCCGCTGGGGGCGGCGGCCGGCCGGCCGGCCGGCCGGCCGTCCGGTTCGGCCGCCTAAGCGTTGCCGGGCTCCGATTTTGGGCCCGGACAGTCCGAATTCGACATTTTTGGGGTCCCCGGACACATTTTTCGACGTTCCGGACTCAATTTTGACACTTTCGGAGCTCAACAAGGCCCCTACAATCAAGTTTGAGGAAAATTTTATCTTTTTGAACGCAATCTTTTTGCGATTCGGCCAACGTAAAATACCGGAACAAGTATTTTCGGACTCGTGGAGCTTCGACGTCCGAAAATAGGGGGGCAACTGATATATCGCCAAAAAATTATCTTGATCGGGCACGAATCTCGAGGAAAAACTCAAGTTGGAAACTTCAAAAATTAATTCGGAGACCATTTAAACTCTGATTTCAACAAGCTTATAGTCGAACTGAGCGTCTCGGAAATACGAATCCAACGACACTAAATTCGACTCAATCCGAGCCCAAGTGAGTCCAAATCAAGTACCCGAAGCGCTGTTGGAAGCATCAAACAGCTATTTGAGTTACCAAACGGTCTCCGATTTTGACGAGCTTATAGTCGAATCGAGTGGCTTGACAAGAAGAATCCAACGAGCTCAAGATTGCAAAATTCTGATACCATTAAGACCTTAAGATGCTCAATAAACAGTCCATGATCAAGGGATTCAATATCAGCCGTTCATCCGGATCACTCCTTATTTTCCCCTGATCCCTCATCTATTTACGGGCTATGCCACTCCAGAAAAACTATAAATAGCCCCTCATTTCTCTTAAGAAGGGACCCAAGCCAAGAAGAGAAGAAGGGAAGAAGAAGAGAAGGGAAGTCTAGGAGGGAACAACTCCTCCTCGACCACCGCCGGAACACCGCCGGAACTTCGCCGGAACACCACCGAAGCACCACCGGGCGCCCGAGGGACGCAGGAGCTCTGCTCGACGCCGGAGCAACATCGAAATTCTGCCCGACGCCAGAATTCTACCCGACGCTCGAGTGACGCCGAATTCTTTCCAAGTGACGCCGGAATCCTGCCGGACACCCGAGTGACGTCGGAACTCTGCTTGGCCTTGTAACTGATACTCATTGTAATCTGATCGTCCTGAATTTAAAGGTTGAATCAGCCTCGTGTATTTCATACAACACTAGTGGAACTTTTTCAACTGGGCGTGGCCCCGTGGTTTTTCCCTTTTCCAGGGCTTTCCACGTAAAAATCCTGGTGTTATTTAATTCTTCTGTTTGTGTGCTGGATATACGTACAACGCTGAGACGGAAATTTAAACTCTATCGCCGCGTATATTTGAGTCCGCAACAATATTGATGTAATTCAACAATGTTTCTTCACATTTAAATCTCTAACTGTCATAAATCTTGAAATATATTATCAAATAATTTCTAAGGATTTACTAGGATTTAACATTTGTCAAACCAAACATTTTTCAGAATTTAACACCTTGAGAATTTACTAAATTCGAATTTACAGAATTTACTAAATCCCACTAAAATTAAATCCTATTTGTTGCTAAATAGCCCCTAAATCTCGCTGAAATCTTGTTTGAACCCACCTTAGAAAACTCATTTCGTTCAAAGATTGGGGCGGGTCCGACCTGCTGAACAGCCCTACTAAGTTCAATACGCGAACTAAAAATTGGAGGGCAAATTAGGAAATGTGAGTTAGAACCGTTCGGCTTCCTTACAAGGAGGCCGGACGAGCTTTCATAACACGCCTTACTCCTCTGAGCTCTTCCATTACTCGAGGCATATTTTCCTGGTTACAATGGCGGCTTCTTCCACGTTCTTCTCCCTCGCCGGTGAAAATTTTCTTCATTCAAAATTTTATAACATTTCGGCTGCAAGCCTGATTTTTTAGGGTTTCTATGTTCAAGTCCGTTTTCCGATCGCATGTACTGGAAAGTCTATTTGATTCATTGTTCTTACTACATTTTCTGTGACTTCGCCCCTTTTGGAAACAATTAGTAAATGCATGTGGAAGCTGGCTTCTTTTTTGAGTATACAGATGCTGGTGCCAACTCGTATTTTCTTGTACCAAACTGGCTAACAAAGATGAGTTAATATGGCCGAAATTGCAATTTTTATTTTATTTTATTTATTTATTTATTGTAAAAATGATCGGCCATCTAGGGCCCTAGGAATCAGGGGTGGACGTGTGTATTGATGAGGGTGGGAAATTGTCCACCCTCAAAATTTTAATATATTAATTTTATTAGGGGTATTTTAGGTATTTGAGAGAAGGCAGCGTTGTTATCTTGCCCTAATTACCAAAAAAAAAAAAAAACTCATGGTCTGCCTTTTGTGCGATTTGCGAACGACGTGTGATTTGCGAACGAAGCCGCCGGGCGCTGGGTGAGGCTAAGGCCGAGACGATCGCTCCCTGAGTCTCTCTCCACGTTCACCGACTGCCTTCTCTCCACACTCGCCGAGCTTTGTTCCCGTCGTCCCACATCTAGCCGGTGCCGGATTGCCGCCTGCCGCCTCCGGAGCCTGCGAAGTGCGACGAGAAGCTTTTAAGTTATGGCTTCTTTTTTTTTTCAGTTACCGCAAATCTTTTTATTTTACTATTTTGATATCTATATCATTTTAGAAATACATAACTCTTAATGTTAGAGATGAGATGTTTTGTGATTTTTCAGTTTTGTGAAAAATCAATAATTTGCTTCGCTCCAAAATGCGGATTTTTTTTATTTTTCAATTTTGTGATTTTTCATCTTAATGTTAGAGATGAGATATTTTGATATCTATATCATTTTAAAAATTAGTATGTAGTTAGATTATAGTTATTTTGTTAGTGTTATGTATGCTTTGTTTGAGTGAAATAAATTAAATATTTGAGAATACTATTTATGCCTTAATGTTCACCATATTTAGCATATAATAGATGGATCGATATTTGAAGAGAAAGAACCGTGTTGAGGTTGATGTTGATAATTTTTCTGTTGACCCTAGGCTTCGACTTTCAATATGGAGTTATGATTTAAATGAGAGAGATAGAGTTTGTCAAGTATATTTGGTGAAGGGACCTTATTAGCCTAAAAATTATAATTTCCCTCAAACAATAATAAAAAATATTGCTCAAATGTTTAATTTTAAATGATTTGAAGAATATCCAAAATGATTGGAGTATAGTGTACACAAAGATGCTACGTTTTGTTTATACTGTTACCTATTCAAACTTTAGGAACATATAAGCATAAGTTAAGGATGTGTTGATTTATACTTTGGTAAAAGATTTAAAAATTAGAAGAGAAAAAATATTATCTCATGTCGGGGAGCATAATAGTGCGCACAACAAAGCAAGACAAAAATATGAAGATTTAATAAATCTTAAATTATAGAGTGTTCTTACTTTATCACTAAGTAAAGATGATAAGAATAAAAAAATATTGGGTCCTATTGACTGCTGTTGTTGATTGTGTTAGATTTCTTTTAAAGCAAGGTTTGTCATTCCGCTGTCACGATAAGGCACCTGATTCAGATAATAAATAGAATTATTTAGAGTTATTTCATTTTTTTGCTGATCACAATGAATAAAATCAAGAAGGTTAATTTTAAAAATATTAGTGCAAAATTGTAGTTGATTTCACCCAAAGTTTAGAAAGAAATTTGTTATGCAACATCGGCTGAAACATTGATTTCTATCATTAATGATATTGATAATTCTTATTTTTCCATTCTAGTAGATGGGACTCGTGATGTATCAACGAAAGAATAGTTGGCAGTGACTGCGAGATATGTGGATACAAAAGGGCAGGTTATTAAAGATTTATTAGTATTAAATATGTTGTTTCAACTAGTGTTGTGGCACTTAAAACATCAGTTGAAGAAATACTTGTCAAGCATTCATTAAGCTTATATAGGATATATGAGCAAGGTTATAATGGGGCATCTAATATGCGAGAGGAATTTAATTGTTTGAAGGCATTTATTCTTAATGATAATCTTCAAGCATTTTATATTCACTGCTTCATTCATCAACTCCAATTATGCTTGATAACTGTGATAAATAATCATTGGCAAGTTAAATATCTTTTTGAGTTCACTTTCAAAATTATAAATACTGTTGGGGCTTCCTATAAGAGATCATATGCTATGAAAGATATTTAACATGAGAAAGTACTTTTACATCTTAAAACTTGCAATCTAATAAACAGTAGAGGTTTAAATTAAGAGACTAATTTATAAAGATCTAATAATACTCGATAAAGTTCACATATTTTGATTAGTCTCATGAGAATGTATTCTTCTGTAATCGAGGTGCTTGAGATTATTAAGGAAGAAGATGTATATGATCAATAATCAGTCGAAACAGATGCTCTGATTGATGTGATAATCTTTTGATTTTATTTTCATAAAGTATTTGATGATTGATATCTTATGGATTACAAATGAGTTATCATAATCAGTATAAAGAAAAGACAAATATATTGAAAATGCAATGAAATTGGTGCAAATATCTAAATATCGGCTATAGATACTCAGGGAGAGTGAATGGAGTGTTTTACTAGATGAAGTTTCTCATTTTTATAGTATTTTTGAAGATGATATTTCTAATGTGAATGCTACATGTAAAACTCGTCGTCTAGCAGTACGAAGAGCTGAAAAAATAATAAACCTACATTATTATCGTGTTGAGCTATTTTATAATGTAAATGACATGCAACTTCAATAGCTAAATAATTGCTTTTTAGAATCTACTACTGAGTTGTTTCTTTGTGTGGCTTGCCTAAACCCAATTGATACTTTCCAAGCTTATGATGAGAGGAAATTGATGTCTGACAGAGTTATATTCAAGTGATTTTTCTACAATTGAGATGTTAGCTTTTAAAAGTCATTTATCAACTTAAATTATTGATATGCATACTAGTGATGAATTATCCTCTTTAAGCAATATTGCTGATCTTTCAAAGCCAATTGTTAAGTTCAAGAAGGATGGTGTGTATCCTCTGGTTTACAGACTCATTACTTTAATATTAACTTTACCAGTTGCTACTGCTACAGTGGAAAAAGCATTTTCTGCAATGAGGAGAGTTAAACATCGATTATGTAGTAGAATGGATGATGATTGGCTCAATGACTATCTGGTGTCTTATATTAAGCTTATAATAATTTTCAATTTATTAATCCTAATGATTTTTCTTTGAATTATGTTCTCATTTTATTTTTTAAAATATTAGTCTATTTATATGCAAAATTTGCCCACCCAGAAATAAAAGGCTGGTTCCATCCTTGCTTTGAAACTTTTAGGCTATCGAAAACATAACTCTACCATAGGACTATATTTCATCAAGAAATTCATCTTAATAAGATGTAAATTTTTGTAAATATGATTCTGAAAAAAGACGCATAAGCTTATATGATTCTGAAGTACATCTTAATAAGAAGTTCATCTTAGTAAGATGTGAATTTTTGGAATCCTTATTGCAGAAAATGCTCTTTCCACTATAGCAGTAGTAGTTGGTAAAATTAATGCTAAAGTAATGAGTCTGTAAATCAGAGGATACACATCATTCTCTTGAACTTAATAATTTACTTTGAAAGATCAACAATACTGCTTAGAGAGGATAACCCATCACTAGTACGCATATCAATAATATAAGTTGATAATTGATTTTTAAGAGTCAAAATCTCAATTATAAAAAATCACTTGGATATAACTCTGGCAGACATCAATTTTCTCATCATAAGCTTGGAAGGTATTAGTTGGGTTTAGGCATGCCACACAAAGAAACAACTTAGTAGTAGATTAAAAAAAAAAGATTATTTAACTCTTAAAGTTGCATGTCAATTACAATATAGAATAGCTCAACACGATAATGATGTATGATTGTTATTTCTTAACCTCTTAGTATTTTTTGACGACGAGTTTTATATGTAGCATTTATATTAGAAACATTAACTTTGAAAATACTACAAAATGAGAAACTTCATCCAGTAAAACACTCCATCCACTCTCCCTTAGTATCTGTAACCGATGTTTAGATACTTGCAATAATTTCATTGCATTTTTAATGTATAGGTCTTTTCTTTGTAATGATTGTGATAATTCATTTGTAATCTCCAATATATCAATCATCAAATGCATTGTGAAAATAAAATCAAAAGACTCTATCATATTAATTAGAACACCTGCTTCGATTAATTATTGATCATGTACATCTTCTTCCTTAATAATCTCAAGCACCTTGATTACAGAAGCATACATTCTCATAAGACAAATCAAAGTATAAAAATGTGAACTCCATCGAGTATCACTGAATCTTTATAAATTAGTCTCTTGATTTAAACCTTTACTGCTTATTAGATTGTCAGATTTAAGTTGTGAAAGTATTTTCTCATGTTGAATAGCTTTCATAGCATTTGATCTCTTACAGGAAGCCCAACAGTATTTATAATTTTGTAAATGAACTCAAAAAGATGTTTAACTTGTCAATAATTCTTTATCATAATTATCAAACATAATTGGAGTTGATGAGCGAAGCAGTGAATATAAAATGCTTGAAGATTATCATTAAGAATAAGTGCCTTTAAACTTTTAAATTTCCCTCGCATATTAGATGCCCCATCATAATCTTGCCCACGTATCCTATATAAGCTTAATGAATGCTTGACAAACATTTCTTCAACTAATGCTTTAAGTGTCACAGCACTAGTTGAAGCAAAAATATATAATACCAAGAAAATTTTCAATAACCTGCCCTTTTGTATCCACATATCTCACAACCACTGTCAACTGTTCCTTTGTTGATACATCACGAGTCTCACATTAAGAATTATCAATATCATTAATGATATAAACTAATGTTTCAAACGGCGTTGCACAACAAATTTCTATATGAACTTTGGATGAAATCAACTTCAATTTTGCACTAACATTTTCAAAACTAACCTTCTTGATTTATTCATTACGATCAGCAAAAAAATGAAATAATTCTAAATAATTCTATTTGTTATCTGAATCAGGTGCCTCATTATGACAATGGAATGTCAAACTTTGCTTTTGAAGAAATCAAACACAATCAATAACAGCAGTCAATAGGATCCGATATTCTTTTTTATTCTTATCATCTTTACTGAGCCATAAAGTAGGAACACTCTGTAATTTAAGATTTATTAAATCTTCATATTTTTGTCTTGCTTTGTTGTGCGCACTACTATGTTCCCCGACATGAGATAATAATTTTTCTTTTCTCTTCCAATTTTTAAATCCTTCACCAACGAATGAATCACCACCATCTTAACTTATGCTTGTCTGTTCCTAAGGTTTGAATATGTAATCGTATAAATAAAATGCATCATCTTTGTGTACACTATATTTCAATCATTTTGGATATTCTTCAAATTATTTAGAATTAAACATTCGAGCAATATTTCCCATTATTGTTTGAGGGAAATTATGATTTTTAGGCTGATAAGGTCCCTTCACCAAATATGCTTGACGAACTTTATCCCTCTCATTTATATCATAACTCCATATTGAAGGTCGAAGCCTAGGGTCAATAGGAAGATTATCAACATCAACCTCAATACGTTCCTTTCTCTTCAAATATTGATCCATCTATTGTACACTAAATATAATGAACATTAAGGAATTAATAACATTCTCAAAGATTTAATTTGCTTCACTCAAATAAATCACACATAATACTAACAGAACAACAATAATCTAATCATATACTAATTTTTAAAATGATACACAACAACAACATCAAGCCTTTATCCCACTACGTGGGATCGGCTACATGAATCCTTTTTCTCCATTGTGTCCTGTTAAAAATCAAATTCTCGTTTAAATCTAATAAAGAAACATCATTTCTAATATTTTCTAACCAAGTCTTTTTAGGTCTACCTCTACCTTTCTTAATATAAGTCAAATCTAAGACCTCTACTTTCCTAACCGGGTCATCGGGAGGCCGCCGTTTTATGTGACCAAACCATCTAAGACGACTCTCTCTAATCTTATCTTCCACTGGAGCTACTCCAACCTTTTCACGAATATGCTCATTTCGTATCCTATCTCTAAGGGTAAAGCCACTCATCCACCTGAGCGTCCTCATCTCTGCAACACTTAACTTAGAATTATGCTTCTCTTTTAATGGCCAACATTCGGCACCATAAAGCATTGCAGGTCTCACCACCATCTTATAGAATTTTCCCTTAAGTTTGAGGAGTACTTTTCTATCACACAATAAGCCCGATGCATTACTCCATTTCAACCATCCAACATGGATTCTGCTGATAATATCCCGATCTATTTCACCATCACTCTGAACAATAGATCCAAGATATCTAAAACGTGTACTCTTATTAATGACTTGATCGCCCAAAGTCACAATCCCCTCATTAGGTCTATTATTACTAAAATTACACTCCATATATTCTATTTTAGATCTACTCAAGTGGAAACCTTTAGACTCTAAGGTTGACCTCCACAATTTTAGTTTACCTTCAACTCCCTCTCTAGTCTTATTAACAAGAAGAATATCATCAGCAAAAAGCATACACCAAGGTACATCCTCTTGCAAATGTCTAGTGAGAACATCCATGACTAAAGCAAAAAGATACGGGCTTAAGGCTGATCCTTGATGTAATCCAACCGAAATAGGGAAATACTTGGTCAAACCACCTTGTGTTTGAACACAAGTAATAGCTCCTGCATACATATCTTTAATGATTTGAATATAGGCGTTATTAACTCCTTTGTTTTCAAGAACTCTCCATAGCACTTCTCTTGGAACTTTATCATATGCTTTTTCTAAATCAATAAATATTATATGTAAATCCTCCTTATTCTCTCTATATTTCTCCATCAAACCTCTTAATAAATGTATGGCTTCAAACTCTTTAAAGCTATAATTCTATCTCCAATTCTATTAATATTTATAACATTATCCTTCAAACTCTTATCTAAAATCACGCCTACACCATTTCTAGTACGACTCCTACCCGAATACCAAAGTTTAAATCCTAAACTATCAATCTCCTTAGCCTTCTCTCCAACCCATTTAGTTTCCTGAATGCACAAAAAATTTATCTTCCTATGAATCATAATATCTATTAATTCCATTAATTTTCATGTAAGAGAACCTATATTCCAAATTTCTATCCTAATTTTAGTTTCATGGACTAGCTTCTTTGCCCACATCCGTCCTTGATGTGGGAACCCTTGCCTATTTAACACTGCACCCGGGCGGCGGTGCAGCGGCCCTTGCACACTTGTCGCTGTATTCAGGCCATATAGCGCGTCGCTTTCAGGGGACGCCCTAGCATTAACACAATTTTTTAAAGGATTTATGTCATTATTATTCGACAAATTTTACGCTGGCTATCGACTACCTAACACAACCCTCCACTTTTCTCATCCAGGACTTGGGACCTGGCAACGGCAGTGTTACTAATTTTTAAAATGATATATATATCAAAATATCTCATCTCTAACATTAAGATGAAAAATCACAAAATTGAAAAATCACAAAAAACTGCATTTTGGAGAGAAGCAAATTATTGATTTTTCACAAAACTGAAAAATCATAAAACATCTCATCTCTAACACCAGCTGCCTACTCTCCATAACAAATTTGCTTCTCATCTCTAACATTAAGAGTTATATATTTCTAAAATAATATAGATATCAAAATAGTAAAATGAGAAGATTTGCGGTCATTGGAAAAAAAAAAGGAAAAGCAGCCATACCTTAAAAGCTCCTCGTCGCACTTCGTAGGCTCCGGCGGCGGCATGCTGCAATTCGACACTAGCTGGATGTGGGATGGCGGGAACAAAGCTCGGCAAGTTTGGAGAGAAGGTAGCCGGTGAACGTGGAGAGAGACTCAGGGAGCAATCGCCTCAGCCTCGGCCTCGCTCAACAGCTTTGTTCGCAAATCGCACATCGTTCACAAATCGCACAAAAGGCGGACCGTGGGTTTTTTTGGTCATTAGGGTAAAATAACAATGCTACATTCTCTCAAATACCTAAAAGACCCCTAATAAAATTAATATATTAAAATTTTGAGGGTCATCAATACACAGGTCTGCCCCTGTTTTCAAGGTCACCTGATCAGGAAATAAGAATAGAGTATTATGTTAAATTAGCAATAAGTTGTATGATAACCATGAATGTATCGTGCATGCTAAGAATTACTAAGAGTTGCTAACAAATCCATGTGGTAGAAGTCTAGGGCCTTTTAAGAAGTGCAACTCTTTAGGACAAAGAAACCCGTTGTTGTTGGGTGAATCTAGTGAGATGAAAAGACATGCAAGAAAATAACTACGCAAAATCTTGAAAATTTTATAGGTGTTTTTTCCGTTATAGATTATTTTATGCAGCTGAGTTGAGTTTGAATGGCATTGATGTTGATGACGCCTGCTAAATATTTCTCCAATAGCTTTATGGTTTTCCTTTCCTTTTTATGGAAAATATATCCATTACCTTGACGAAACATTTAATCTTCTGCTTCAAGATAATAAAACTTTCAGCTTTCTGCATGATCTATTTTTGTTAACCTTTGAATACACTGCATTCATTTGTTTGAATAATTTAGGTGGAGTTCATATCAACACATGTAGTCTCCATTCAAATAAACTCAAAACGTTGGGTGGTTACCATTCACAATTGGAAATGCTTCAGAGCTCAAAGCAGTCAAATCGTTTGCAAAGGTTTCCTATTCATGCTGAATATGGGTAAGGAATCCACTTTCATCACAGAAGTTTTTCTTATATCTTCACAAATATCAATAGATGATTTTTCTCCACTTATGAAGATGAATTGCACTTGCCTAGTTATAATTAAAAAGGTTTGTTATTGCCTTTGAGGAGATCCCCTCAAATATTAAAACAACTTTTGTTGTTGAACAAAAAAAAGAAGAGTTTACAAGGGTAGAAAAGAATCACTATAATCTTAACTTTTCTAGCCTAATGATATGGGAAATTATTTGTGTTCTTGTTTCTCTTTGGAACCTAGATCACCAACACTAATATTTACCCATACCTTGTAGATTTTGCATGGTTAAAAAAGGCGAAATCAGAAATTGAGATGTTTTACCTTAACAAGGTGAGCTATAAGTCTTGGGGTGGATCAAGTTATAACCCTTGAAACATAATAAAAATCACAAAATGACAAAAAATAAACTAAATTATTAACATATTTACTTGATCCATCATCATAAAGATACAAATCTCAATGTTAAATATTATTACAAAACAAAAATTTGAAATGAGATTCATGGTAAGCAATCACTTTAAATTTAAATATGCCACGAGAATCAAGATCTATGACAACGCCATCCAAACTTTCATATTCCTCATACAATATCTTGTATGTAATAACTCTATCATCCTTTGATTCCGTCTTATAGTCATCTTCAAAATCTTTTTCAATTACAATATTTTTTTCTCTTACTCTATATATATATATCAGTTATTATTAGATTCAGTGTAATTTAATGTAAAATAATAAATTAATAATACAACAAAGTAATCCATTATACTTAAATTGTCTTTTGATTTTTTTGAAACTCTAACCCCCTTTGCTTCTTTTCTTAAATGATTGTGAAGTAGAAGCTACTCTCAATTCAGTAGCTTTTAATATTAGCATTAATGTCTTCATTCTTCTCCACATTAAAACCATTCCTTTATCTTCAAGTTCAAATCTTTCATTATTTTTTTATGTTCATCATGAAATAATATATCATTAACAACAAAAGTATCCACTCATCATCACCAGTTATTTGTATTTGTACTTTGAGGTGTCTATATTTTAACTTTTTATTAAATATAACATAAACAATTCATCATATAGTGAATTAGTTCCTTCTTTTTATATAATAGAATGAAATATATAATAATAATGATAATAATAATAATAATAATAATAATATATAATAAACAAATTTGACTAAATTTAACTTGAATGAGGCGTCGCCTCAAAATGTCTCGAGGTGTATGCATATTTAAAAAAGGCGTAAACCTCATTGGCGCTAATGAGCTTAAGCTTCGAGGTGCTCCTTGTATTGCTTAATTTGAGGAACCCCTCAAATGATTTTTGAAAGCATGAGATTTTATTTTTTAATTTTGTTTATCTTATCAGCAAAATGGATGCCATAATTGTCATTTTACTAAATAGGTTTATATAATATATGTAATTAAAATTAGATATTTATAAATATTTGTATGTTAGGAATATAACTGTAGTTTTTTATTAGGTTGATTTAGGCTTCGTTTGGGACAGCTTTCTTATTGCTTTTTAAAGCAACTTTCTAGTAAAAAAATTTTTAGTTTAAACAAATTTTATACTAAAAAATTGCTTTAAGAAGCAGTAAAAAATCATTCCAAACAAAGCCTTAATTGCTTGAATCACTCAAGTATTTGCTTGTATTATATCGTTTAATATTTATTTTATGAGCATAACCCTTGATGTGAAGGCAGGTAGTCCAATTAACATGGTGTCAAGATCATGATCTAGTCTTCATCTCTGCTTTGTATTGGCCAAGTCCTAGATCTCGCAATGCTGTCCTTATAGGATTGATCTCATACAATCCTAAGTCGATTTGTATCGGTCTTGGCAACACTATCTCTCTAGCTCTATTGCTCGTCTGTCTGTGAAATCTGACGTCTTCATCCCGGTCTCTTGTCTTGCTCGTGTTGTACTTTATCCCCCATCTCCATCCAATGCTGATCTTAATTAAGCTCGCACATCTGTTCTGCTCATGTCTCCTTCGTCCCATTAGTCTTAACATCTTGTCTGATTTGCTCAAATGTTTTAGCACCACTCTTCTAGTGCTTGGGTCGACGCTATGTCTTAAAAACACTCATGCATTCCCACGGTTGTCTTATAAAGCATCCTAGAATGCTTGTCTCTCTTGCCGAGAGTGTAGGTGCTCTCTTGTATCTCTTGCCAAGATTATTTACTCATCCTCTATCTCAAAAATGCTCGCTCTCCGATCTCTCTTTCAGTTATTTGTAAATTGGTTTGGAGCTTGTTAAATTGCGCTAAATGTTTTTGAACTACATATGTGAGTGCAATTTTCATTTTTCTTCCCAAAAATATTGTAAAGTTGAACTATTTCCAATTTTATATATATGATTATTTCTTTTGGTAGTTGTGCAAATCCATCCTTCCATTCATCTTGCGGTAGCCCTCAGACTTCACATTGCTTTATCGTGCCTAGACCATGTATACCTTAAATAATTGGATTTTATGTGTATTTTTATGAAGTATAAGTATTAGTACTATTTAGTTTGTAAATTGAAATAAAAAACATTTGATTTTAACAAAATTGTGTTCCGGAATTAAATTTAATACAGTTATTTTATATTCTTTTTGAATTAAATTGCAAGATTCAAAAATTGTAGTAAATATTGGATTACCTGTTGATGTGGTGCAAGAAAACTACATCCAACTCTTATCATAGCATTGAGTTTAATTTGTGTTATTATAGTTATGTCTTATCAGTTTATGTTGATTTCCCATATTTGTCGTTTTAGTAGTTGTAAGGGTCAAAATCTTCCTTTAATATTTTGAATGTGTTTGGTATTGGTTTAATAGTATTGTTAGAATGTTAATAAATTTATGGCTACTATTATGAAAATTAGACTTTGGGTTGTAATTGAATATGGTTGAATAACGGATTAAGATATGGTAATTGCTTTAGCATTCCTATTTTGGTTAATTTTCTTCCCTTCTTTATATCATAGGACTTTTTAATGTTTTTGTTCTCTTGTTGCTTTTTTCTTTGAGGCGTTCCTTCTTCTAATTTTTTCTATCCCTTTCTTTATTTCATCTCGTTGATATTCCTATACACTTGATTTCTCTCGTCTCAACAAATGGTTTCAAAAGTACACCCCAATTATTACTTATGATGGTCGCCCATCATCAATTTTATTATTAGAGTGAAGCAATCTATTTGTTCAATAATAAATAAAGGTCCTTAGTACTATCCTTTGACTCCATCTTTTTTCAATTTGTATTAATCACTAGATGCCAAATGAGTATAGGAGTGTGTTGGTTCCTATTTTTAAGAATAAAGGTGATACACAAGAGTGTGCGAATTATAGAATAATTAATTTAATGTGTCATATATTAAAACTATGAGAGAGGGTTATTGAGCATAGGTTATGATGTTATACTAATGTTTCTCAAAATTAATTTGGATTCATGTCGGATAGTTCTACTATGGAAGCTATACATTTATTGAGAGGTTTGATGCAGAAGTATAGAGAGAGTAAGGAGGATCTATATATGATATTTATTGATTTAGAGAAAACATATGATAAAGTTTCAAGAGAAGTGCTCCGGAGAGTTCTAAAAAAGGAGTTAATAATGCTTATATTCAAGTCATTAAGGATATGTATGCAGGAATAGTTACTAGTGTTCAAACACAAGGTGGTTTCACCAAGTATTTTCCTATTTCAGTTAGATTACATCAAGGATCAGCTTTAAGCCCACATCTTTTTGTTTTAGTCATGGATGTTCTCACTAGACATTTGCAAGAGGATGTACCCTAGTGTATGCTTTTTGTTGATGATATTCTTCTTATTGATAAGACGAGAGAGAGAGAGTTGTTGGAAAGCTTGAATTATGGATGTCAATGTTAGAATCTAAAGGTTTTTGTTTGAATAGATCTTAAATTGAATACATTGTGTGTAATTTTAATAGTAATAGATCTAGTGTGGGGATTGTGATGTTGGGCAATCAAGTTATTAAAAAGAGTACATGTTTTAGACATCTTAGGTCTACTGTTCAAAGTGATGGTGAAATAGATGGGGATATTATTAGTAGAATTTAAGTTGGATGGTTGAAGTGGGGGATGCATCGGACCTATTGTGTGACAGAAAAGTATCCCTCAAATTTAAAGGGAAAATTCTATAAAATAGTGGTTAGACCTACAATGTTTTATGGCGCAAAATGTTGGCCATTAAAAGATAAGTATAAAATTAAGTGTTGTAGAGATGAGGATGCTCATGTGGATGAGTGCACTATTAGAGAACGAATGCGAAATGAGTATATATGTGAAAAGGTTGGAGTAGCTCTAGTAGCAGATAAGAGTAGAGAGAGTCACCTTAGATGGTTTGATCACATGAAACGTCGACCTTACGATGACCCGATTATGAGAGTAGATATATTAGATATGGCTTATGTTAAGAAAAGTAGAGGTAAACCTAAAAATTCTTGGTTAGAAAGTAATAGAAAATATCTTTCTTTATTAGATTTAAATGAGAATTTGACTCTTAACAAGACACAATGAGAGAAATGATTCATGCAGGCGACCCCACGTAATGAGATAAAGGTTTGTTATTGTATCAATCACTAGATGACTAAATCCTACAACTATCATTGCCACCACCAAAATCAATATAAACACCAATACCTTTAAATCCACCATTGCAACAACATCCACAACATCCCTCTCAAACTAATTAGCCTTACCCTAAGAGACCCCCTTCCCTCGACGAGTTGCACTTAGCAAGCCCACTGTTAGCCGCTTGTCTCATCAACTTCGCCACTCTTTATGATCTTCTCTATAATATCCTCTACAATTAAGAGGTGATAACAATCCAATTTCAAGCTGATCCAATATTGGCTCAAAATCTAATATATAGTCTTGTTGAAATTGGCTTGTAGTTCAAACCAATTCAATTTCGAGTCACCTCGACTCAAATTTATCCAATTTTGAACTAGTTCGAACTTGAAATCAAGCTTACTCTAAATAATTTTTTTTTATTTTATAATTTATTTCTTATAGGTAGATATATCTTTATAATATTTATATACGGATATAGATATATATATTGTATGCATCAAATATTAAAAATATATATAATTTTTAAATTTAAAACCAATCTCAAGCCAACTCGATCCGATCGAGAGTTGGCTCAAAAATTGGACACAGCCAAAATTCTTGGTTTTATCTTTTGGCTCGTTTGGCTCAATTCAAGCCCAATTTGATCCAAAAAATGATTTAATCTTTGAGCGATATTGCTAAAATCTGTGTCTTGGCCCATCCATAAATCCATTCCTCAAAAGTCCCAACCTTTTCCTTTGTTTGAACTCAAATTGAAATTGGAATTCAAATATGAATTTCGAAAACTCGTATTAAATTATTTGAATTCAGCATTTTATCTTAATATATTTCCACTTTTGTTGTCATGCAAGATGTATACTTTCAATTATCAGTATGGAGTCTTATTATGTCAGCATTATCATGTATAATTATAGTTTACATTTGCCCGTATTTATTATTTTGTCAATTGTTAGAGATAACTTGGCCATTTATTTTGCGGACTTGCTTGTCGTTATTTTGATGTTAGTAGGTCTAGAATGCAAATAAATTTGTGGCTGCTATGAGAAATGGTTGGTCTTGGGTTATGTTTGAAAAAGATTGATTAATGAATAAAGAAATGCCATTCTCATTTGCATTCTTTCTCGTTCATCGTCATCCCTTTTCTCAACCATTTGACAATTGTTTTGTTTGGTTTTATCTCTTTGACTTCATTCAGTTATACTTTTCGTTCCCCTTCTCTTTTAATCTTCCCAAATCTTCTTCTATAATGAAACTTCTTGGCAAATCAGGGCATCTGAAGTCCACGACAATAATGAATTCAGCTGCTTGCTCATCCTAGGTCCACCCATCTATATACGTATACATGCGTGAATCGTGCACATTCATGTTCTCATCAAGTATGATTGCTAGACCTTGGTTATATGAATTGCTATTTTTACTTTTTGGTGCAACCTTAAAAATATTTATTTATTCATTTCAATCCCATTTTCTGTTGCATGAAAACCACTAAGTTGCATTTATCTTTTATTAAAATTTTTCTCATAGAGGATGCTCTTAAATGCATGAAGATATTGTAATTGGGAAAATTTTAAGACTAATCCTAATTATAAATTGTATTAAGAGCTTAAGCATGGTTATAAAAAATTAAAAAATACGCAAAATCGCCCGTTTAACGGGCGACTTATGCTGGCTAGGCTAAGCTGAGTCAGATAGTCGTTATGCTGAGTAGACAAAGAACGAAAAAAGATAATTACCCATAAGTCACCCGTTTGACGGGAACTTATAAGTCGCTCGTTAAACGGGCGACTTACCCTTGTTAATCTTGAAAAAAAATTAAATACTTTTTTGTGAGTAGTGTTTGAAAGTTTAAATTTAAAAAAAAAAGTCCACAAGTGGTGCAAGAAGATGCTGAGTCATATAAAAACTATATATAATCTTTTTTTCTGGCTTGTACTATGACATTTTAAATTGGATTTTACTATTCAAAATTTTTTTTTTCCTGAGTTGTGTTGTCAAATCAAATCTAAGAAGTTGTATTATCAAATCACTTTATATTGATAGATTATTATGTGTTGTCAAATTACTTTATAGTGATAGCTCAATGTGTGTTGTCATATCAGTTTATAATGATATATGGTAACCTTGGTTCCCCCAATCTCGCATAAGGATATAAATATGCAGTGTAGTGGAATACCCAGAGTTAAACTAATTTGTATATTCTTATTGAACACATCGTCATGTATTCACTGGTTATTGATTTGATTAGGAGCACTCCAACAAAGCAGATGATTCAAGAGGGTTGCATTCATTTAAAAGAAAGTTTTTAGCTACCCACTGATGAAATTCTTGAAGCAAAGGTAAAAGCAAATGAATATTTCGATGTTGTATGCATTTTTGGAGAGAAGATGAATATTGCGTATTGTGGCATATACATAATGAAGTTACGAAAGTTAAGCTGTACAGAGCCAGCAATGATCTTAGAGATGTGGGCTGGAGATATGTACAGCAGAGGTTCGAGGAGGATACTTAGCATTGGGTACCGTTGCAGTTCCTCAATTATCGAATTCGTGAGATCGGATGCGACAAGGAAGGTTGTGTTGAGCAGATTGTTGAAAGATCAATGCTTGATGTTGATCATTGTATTCTTTATCACACGTGACATCATCGAGAGGATCATTTCTTGAGAGAGTCATATTGAACCCTAATGAGAGTTTTTGTGTTGGGAGTTAAGGAGTTCCTGAATGCAGCAGACTAACAGTATATTTAGCAAGAGTTTGAGTACCACTTCAAATATTGTCCGACTTTGACACAACTTCAATCGTGCCTGCGTATTATAATTAAAAAAATGTAACTTAATATAATTGTTAAGATGTTTTTTACGTCTTAAGTTTAGTTTATCTACTAATGTTTAGACGTAATATCTTTGATATTTCGTAATGCTTATTTGACGGTAATTTAGTATTTGTATTTTGGTTATTAATTAATGTATTAGTTGTATTTTGATAACGTAAAAACTACTATGTTTAAAGATAAATTGATTAATTATCATTTTTTCTGTTTTGTTTCTTTAAGCTAAATGATTAAAAAAGGTATAATCTAGTCAAGTAAAAAAGATTCATTAATAACAAGGTACTAAATTAAATGATCCATAACATAAACATAATGAAGTACATAAAATGATCAACTAACGTCGCCTACGTGGCCTCTGTGGCAATGCATCAGTGCCTGGAGTGTAATGCTGTGAAGGTCGTCGTGGCCTTTGACGGAACATGTGATGTTCCTCCACAGCAACTTCTTCCTCAGCTAGGGCTGCAAACGAACCGAGCCGAGCGGAGTATGTGAGTGTTCATGTTTGTGTTCATTTAATATCAGGTTGTTCAAGTTTGGTTCATGTTTGTTCGAGCTTTATTGTTAGTGTTCATGTTTGGTTCATTTAAATTAATGAGTGTTCATGTTCGGTTCATGTTCAGTTCATGTTAGTTCGTTTAGTGTTTATCGAGCTTTAAACAAACAAACATGAACGAGCTATAAACGAGCTCTACTTTTAGATGTTCATTAACTTAACAAACGAGCTTTATCGAGCTTCCTAACAAACGATTACATCGAGTATGTTCGCGAACATATTTAGCGAATTTTTTTTAACTATCGAACAATAATTATATCATTATATTATAATAAATATAAAATATTTATATTATTTAATTCTATAATCAAATATTAATTATTTTTATCAAGCTTATTCACGAGTTCAAAATCGAACATTAATCGAGCTTCTTATCGAACTTAATGTCGAGCTTGTTCACGAGCTTTAAATGATGTTCGTGAACATAAATGAGCCGAACGCATTAGTGTTCAAGCTTGTTTATTTGAGAATCGAGTATTTAAAATATTGTTCATGTTTGTTTGTTTAGTTAATTAAATGATCACGAACGAGCTTTAATCGAATCGAACAACGAGTAGCTCGTCGAACGTTTGGTTCGCTTGCAGCCCTATCCTCAGCTATGTCATCTGTATGAAGGGAGCTTGGTACAAAATATAGGTTGAGGTATGCTTCCAAATCCGCTGGCACCTGGTAACTGAAGAGGTCCTCAGAGGGACCCTTGATCAGGATAAGATGAGGGTCCAGCAAATCCACTGTAATGCTGAGGAGCGTTCTGGGTCATGAAAAATAGTGTATCATGTCCACTTCTATCATCAAAGTATCCTTGATCTTGAATATGTAACTGTCTGCGCAAACCACGGCAAAGCTCCGCCATCGTGTTTATGTCCCTCTGCTGCTGTATATCATCTGTACCATTGAAGTGATGTCGCAAAGCATGTTCTGTACCCAGGAAGAAATCCCTCTTAATTAACAAGATAAATTTTTTAATTATTTTACAACAAATTTCATCTATAAAATTGACACTATGTTCCATATTAACGTACCGGAAGGTGCTTTGAGGGAGCTCTAGGATATATCATGGTGGGAGGCTCAACAGGTGCCTTCAACATGTATAGGTTGCCCATGACTTGTACCACTATAGGTACTGATACACCAAGTAGTCACTGTGATGATTAGAAAGCTCCCCTGTAACTATATATCCACGTCTGCTCTCCCATATAACAATGTGGGCTTCGTGGTACAACATCCAATCCATGTCTGGTTTTTCACGACCATTTACCCTTTTGAAGCTCGGGTCCATAGGTTGGACGTCAGTAGTGGGGCACAATCCTTATTGTCGTAGTATTCTATCAGCAAGTGCCACTCAACCCTCTTCCAATTTATCAGAGACACTCGTGCAGTCCAAATGTCCTCACTTGTCAGACAAATCTGTGTGACCTGAGCACGAATATCAACGTGTATGGCTGCCAAATTACCTGTTTATTCAACAATTACTTAGATGAATTGAATACAGCAAGTAAATTATGCATTTTTTAACATTAGGAAATTACCTGGCTATCAAGCAAACCATCGAGCTAATCTCTGTAGCTAATGATGTTACCGATGGGCAACTCTCTTAGTCGATCCTCATTCCACCTATTGCAAATATATCATAAATAAATTAAATTAATTTGCATATAATATTATTAACAAAATAAATAAATTAAATTATTTCATACCTGCACCCAACACTAACACCATGGAGTTCTACTGGAAAGGGAACACGAAGCATTGGTTGTCCTACATGTAGATGCTCCCAAGCCCAGATCTGTAACAAATGAATGCATCCAATTGTGTTGGCCCTATTGGTCCTTGTTGCTTCTCCCAACTCCCTATACAAATGGGCTAAAATTGCTCCCCCAAGAGAGTATGTACTAAAAACTGTCAAATCCTTTATAATAGTAAGGTACTATAAATGTATCTCTGACCCTGAAGTATCCGAGAGAAGATGACAGCCCAATATGAATAATATGTAAGCTCGAATATGCCTCCAAAAATCGATATTATTCAGGTCTAAGTAGGATTCACTTCAAAACGTCCATTGCAACCATCTAAGGGAAATACAAGTCTGTGTTTATGCTTGTCTCATACGAAATTTGGATGTAATGCGATGATCGAACGGGTCACGGTATAGAACATCTGGTAGTGGATGACTCCCTAGTAGGTCATCGTAGCAGTCTGACCAGCTCAGCCAACGTTTCCCTACTCCAAATACATTATGACCTACCAAAGCTGGACCATTTATATGGACACTCAAAATTATAGCAACATCCTGCAAAGTAATGATCATCTCGCCAACTGTAAGGTGAAAACTATTTGTCTGAGATGACCACCTCTCCACTAAAGCCATCAACAAATGATGGTCCATCCTTAAATATCTCATTTGGCTTACATAATCCTAGCCTAACCATTCTTAAAGCATCCATAAATCTTGGGCAGTTAACCGGTCATTTGTGTACTATTAAAAGATGTGATGCTGCTTCCAATATTGTTCTCTACGAAGATAGCTAATTAGTGGCAGTTAATTTAAACATTTACCATAATCATAATAAGTATAATGAAATGTGATGTACCCATCAGGATGCGCTGCCCTATGTGTACCATGTCATGAAGCAATGCTATGATGAAGCTTAGTTGGAGGTGGAGCATCACTAGTACCCTCTTCTGAAGGCTCGCTGGTGGCCCGTTTCTTTCTACGGCATCGTTGGTCAGTTGCCATTTGATCTGACAAAATTAGGAGAATTAAGAATACGTACTAAGCAATCAAAAGATAAATTATATTATGAAATCAACATTAACATTGATATGAACTTTTGGCAAAACTCAATTATGACAAAGCTTATAGCATATGATTAGAAATTAAAAATATTGCCAATTTCACATCCTTAACAACATAAGATTCGAAAAAAAATTTTGAGGGACAAACTTATACTTTTACTTGATTAGTAATATAATTATATAATCACTTGAAGTATTTGTTTGGGAAGTTTAAGAAATTCAAAAACCATTTGTTCATAATATCAAAACTTATATTAACGAAAAATACTCATTTTAAAACATGATAAATTCATTTAATATTATAATTATTATTTGCTAGAAAATTTATTATGATGAAGCTTAATGTAATGCTTCATGAGTGATATATAAATAGATAATAGATTGACATTAAATCAAAAAAATAATTAGCGCCAACAAATTTTACATAAGCACCATTAATAAACTTAATATACGATAGCAAATTAAAATCAAAATTATTTTTTAAAAACATAAATGTTCTGTTTCATACTTATCATAAAGCCAATTTATCTTATCTTGGCACGTTCAACCTGAACTAATTAGAAAAAGGAACAGGTAATATTTGGAAACAGAATATTAAAATATAATTATTAAAATATAACGAATATTAATATTTTTAATATTTAATAAGAACTATTACTACAAATCTACTTGTGATTTCAAATCCACTTGTGTTGTCAACATTGCTTGTGTTGTTAAGTTTACATGTGTTGTCAAATCGACATGCGATGTCAAATCAACTTGTGTTCTCAAATCGATATGTAATGTTAAATCAGTTTGTTAACTCATTTAGTCATGTCAAATTAGGCGTTTTTTTCCAGACCAATTAATTAATGCACCTCTGCCTAGATGGAGTTCTCCTATAAATTGACAATCATTTTATTATTAGGATCAAAGTACCTAGTATCTTATATTCATCTCAAAATGTATCGAACCAGAAAGTATCAGATTGAAAACATTCCTTTAAAGCTGTTGATTATGGAGGGTAGTAGTCGAGTTCATAGATGTTTAACATTTCAAACTGATGATGCATTAGAGGAGAAGGCTAGAACGAATCATATCTACCGGTGTTGTGTACATTCCTGATCAGATAAGGAGGACTGCAAGCTATGGGAGACACACAGGGGTCTTATGAGGTAACCATTTTACAGGGATGGAGCAGGTTTGAATGAGGAAGGCTGGAAATATGTGCAAAGGGAGGTTTTATAATTTGCAGCACATCTAGCGCCGATTAATACTCTAAAGGCTAGATCTATTGAAATTAGACGCTGTGATGATGATCGTTCGAGGAGATCGTGGATAACCCAATGGTTGATATTGCTCATTGCATCCTTTATTGAAAATGTGATACTAAGGCTGATGCATTCCTCATCAAGACATATGAGAATCTGAGTTTTATGCCTGGTAGACAGAGGAAGGACTTTCTAGATGCAGCGGACTGACAATTTGTCCAGCATTGGTTTAAACAAAAATTTGATTGTTGTCCTACTCAAACCCAACTCCAAACTCGCACTCGCATCGTACTACAGAAGTGTTGAAGGACTTTCTCATCCTTAGAACTTTCATATGTTGTGCTAGAAACCTAAATTCAAAAGGGTATAGAATGTGATTTGAGCCTGTTATCGATGAACTTCTTAAGTTTTATGGTTGTCTACGTATCTGTCTGTATGAATTTGAAAATGTATGTGTTTGTTTGTTTTTGTCGTAATTTTTAAGGTTTTGGATCTATATCATTTTATTATGAAATTTTATTTTGTTTTCAGAGCTTGCTATTTTGCATTCAAATATATTGTTCATATTACACAATTAATTTAGAAATATGAAAAAATATATATGTTCTCATATCTAAAACTCGTAAGATTACTCAATTTTATTTAGTTATGAATTACTCGTCGATCCTAACAGCACTTCAACTCAAGACTCAAAGCAAAGTTGATATCAATGTCTAAAAGAAAGAAAATTTACATTATACATCCAGCATGTATACGATCACACACATACACACCTAGTTTCTACGACCAATACAAGGAATCCTAGTTTCTATGACCAAGTCTAACTGGGTAGGTGGCTCTGTTATGACCGGCTGAATGACAAGCTCCACAAACCCTGTTACTCTATTGCTGAATGACAAGCTCCACAAACCCTCTCTCGCCCATTGTATTGCGATACCGATTAGTCTTCGGACAACCTGACCGCCTGCGATAGTTTGGGGGGAGAAGCGGGAACAAATCAATACTGGGATCATGTTGATCCATTCATCCTTATTGGGGATATGGTGAAATTCTGTGGAATAACTTAATTTATAATTGGTCATCGTGTAGTACGGAGAAACATAATCTAAATACGTTCGTCTTAAAATTGCTACACAACATATCACATGTGCACATGGTATGTGATAAAGCAAAGGTTTCCCACAAGTGCACTTGCATCTCCTCTTGTCAAGTAAGTCGACACGATATGATTTAGAGGACATGTCGAGAACTTGAAATTCGTGCATGTTAAGCCGGATTGGTTCTGACATTCTTCTTGCCTCCTCCTCAACCCTTTTGAAGTGTTGTTTTACACGTGGACCAAAGAAGTAATTATTTTGCCTCTCTTTAGTTGTAACGAAATCCAACCGCCTCATGAATATTGCGACAACGTTATAGTATATAGCTACGAACAAGGCTTGAACTGGCAATCCTCGAGCTCTCTTCAATACACCATTAAAAGACTGCCACATTGGTTGTCATAACACCATATCTAAATCCACCATCATGTGTTAAGGACCATTGAGTCACATCTTGGTCCACCAGCCATTGGTGGATATCTTGCTTGATTTTCTTTATATCTTTTACGTATCTGTTATAAACTCGTGGGTCATTAGTATTGCCTGCTGCATACATTTTTTGACACAGAAATTTTACGTCACGTAGCCCCATCTGTCGTATTGCTTTCTTGAAATTCTCACGTAGATACCTTAAGCAGTGTTGATGAGCTGCATTAGGGAAAATTTTCCTATAACCTCTAACTAAACCTACATGCTTGTCTGAGATGATGCAGAGATTTTGCTTATTTGTCACAACTGGGAGCAGATCATTAAGTTGCATGAGAAATCATATCCAGGATTCATTACACTCTGACTCAACAATAGCCGAATGCAAGTGGAAATATCCCATTATTAGCATCCAAGCCAATTGCAGTTAATAATGTCCCTTGATGTTTATCGAAAAGGAATATGCCATCAAGACTAAGAACAGGGCGATAATACGTCCACCCAGTAACAGGAGGACCAAATGTCCAGAAGAGTCTTTAAAACCTATTCGCCTGTGAGCTCTGAATTCTATATACAGCTTGCAGCATTGCAGAGGAAATAACATCCATGAATAAATTGAGAGTACGGTATGACTCCTCCCAACTCCCAAAAACAATTTTAATAGCCTTTCGTCGAGCGTCAAAAGCCTTCATGTATGAAGCTTTAATGTCGAACTTAGATTCCATGCGACCTATAATCTCCCTTAGCTTCAATATAATAGCATTAATACGAACTGACACTTTTTTTAAAGATAGTCCATGATTTTTTTTTCTAATTTCACTATTAGGGTTAATCTTAACATAAATTATTAAATCTTAAATGATCAAAGTTTCTAGTATATAGAAATTAAATAGAGCTTGATGGCCCTATTTGCATCTTGTATATAATTTATTTTGTTAGTTGTATGTAATTAGATAAATCATATTTTAATATTAAATTTATATATACATATAATGTAATTTATTTTTAAGGTTGATTTAAAAAAAATTAACATTTGCATATTACTTAGATACTTATATGCATGTTTAAATTTAAAATATTTTTATAGATATGAAACTTTTTTACGAGAAGATCTACAGCATGAGTGGAAGTAGAATCAATTGGACTAGGTGGAGATCGGCATAATTGATGAATTTATTAATAACTCAATTTTACAAATGTATTTTCTCAAATTAAAATAGATAGGGGAATTTTTTTTCTCAAACAATCTTTCTTTTTTTATCTAATAAATTCATAATTTAAATTTCATTAAATATTTCAAGCATGATAAGACATGATTTATGATTTAATTCTTAGAAAAATTACTCTTGACTAATAAAATATATCAAGATTTTTTATATTTTAACAATAATATAGTTTTTCAATTAAAAAAATAACTCAGCAAATAAATATATTTGATATCATATTATCTTAATAAAATAAAAATTAAAACTAAAGAAACAATTAATGGCTTGTTTTATTTTAGCTAGACCTACATATGTGTCAAATTTTCTTTATTTCAATATATTTTTTGCAAAATTTATGTAACTTATTTCAAAAAAATTATTGGATTGCTAAAATAAACTAATTTGTTTTGCTAAAATTTAGACATTCAAATTAGAATTAAAGGCATAAAAAGTAGATTGTTGCAAAAAAATTGTCAGATCTAATTTTAATTTAATGCTATTTTAACCAAAAAAATTATATTTCTAGCATGTAGGAAAACTACTTTGTCAAATCTACTAAATATTTGCAAAATACATATCTTAAATCTCCATATCTCTACTTCTCTCAAACAACATTACAACTAAATTAAACAAACAAAGAGATCTAACCAAAAAATTCAAGAAAGAAACTATAAATACTAAAACTAACATTCCACATTATCTGTTATTTCATTTTTGTTTAACAAATTTAATTTTGTTATTTTTTGGATACATCTTCTACATTATCTGTCAACTCTTAAGACTTAATTAAACAAATAAAGAGATCTAACCAAAAAATTCGAGAAACAAACTATAAATACTAAAACTAAATTCTTTAAGCAAAATCTATACAATACATCAAAGACTAAACTTAATTAACCATAAATATTAAATAAAAATCTTACCTTAAGAATCTGGCGGCGAAATCAGCGGATCGGCAAATTGGGACGGCTGAAGGCAACGGCTGAATGAAGGAAGGGTAAAGTCGGATGAAATGAGATCCGGAAGGATGAGGAAAGTTTTTTAATTTGATATAAGTCGCCTGTTTAACGGGCAACTTACAAGTCACCCATTAAATGGGCGACTTATATACAACATTAT
This sequence comes from Dendrobium chrysotoxum, assembly GCA_019925795.1. Taxonomy (NCBI): domain Eukaryota; kingdom Viridiplantae; phylum Streptophyta; class Magnoliopsida; order Asparagales; family Orchidaceae; genus Dendrobium; species Dendrobium chrysotoxum. The sequence goes on along the minus strand of CM034298.1, from coordinate 17,617,170 downwards.
TTTGCCACGTCCTCGCCATGTTCGTCCTTGACCGTTTTAATCAAGCATAAGTTTCTCATTTAACGGGTGATTTTGCTTATTTTTAAATTTTTTATAACCATGCTTAAGCTCTTAATATAATTTATAATTAGGCTTAGTCTTAAAATTTTCCCATTGTAATTAGATTTTGTATGTGTTGGCAAGCTTCATCCGGAATGTTACTTTACAACTAAGATGCACTAACACTTCTCCTCAAGAGGTACGTAGTGTCCAACATGTGTCAGACACGCCGAAACGTATCCTATTAAAAAAATATTAAAAAAAAATTGAACACACGTGTCTTAAATATTTTATATATTTTTTTAAATAGAACTTCTTGTATTTAATTTTTTAAACACTTGATGCTATCTCAACATCACAATCTGACGCCATCACAACTTCATCATTCCAAAACCATGTCAACATTAAAGTCTAATGTTGTCTTAATGTTGATGCTCAATGCCATCAATTTCTACATCCACAGTCGCACCCCCACGCCATCTTGACATCAACACTCGATGACCATTACACAACATCAATTTATCTCCCCTCTCAATCCTTGACACGATATCCTAATATTAATTATTATAAACATAAATCTAAGTTAAATGATTTATTATTTCTCAATTATTCTTAATATCATGCTTAATCAATTTCTATTCACTCTTTTTAAGATATAAAAATATCATGTCCAATCCGTATCCGTATCCTATATTTTCAATAATTGACATATCCTGTGTCCGTGTTTTTGCATCATAACATTGCGAATATCCATCTCACTTTATTAATTAATCTCACTCAGTGCATTTTGCTACTTGAAGTATCCTCATCCTATGTTTTCGTGCTTAAATCAAAGCAACAATCATCCATTGCATTGAAGATCTCTTTTTGAAGTTTGTTGAGACAAGTATGCTTCTTTTATGGAATCACCCGTTTTGCAGTTATGCTTTCTGATTTTTCTCATCAGCATATTTTCCACAATGGATGTCTTCTGAACTGATCTTTTGTATGCATCTAGTCTCTTAGCATGGCAATTATGTCCTGGCAGGCCTTGACTCTTAATTTAGATGCATAAGCTTGTAACTTTTATATGGAGTCTGATATTAGTCGAACTGCATGCTTTTTAATCAATTGTCTTTATTATGATTTCAAGTGGATGCCATCTATCTTCAAACATTTTATGCTAAATAACTTAAAACTGTGTCCGGTGGTAGTTCTCGAGGAGGGGGTGGTGATTTTCTTGCTGGTTTCCTTCTAGGAGGAGCTGTGTTTGGAACTTTGGGTTATGTCTTCGCTCCACAGGTGATCATTCCGGGCAAGCTTTGGTAGTTCACCTTTTTTGTTTTAACACTTTTGTCACTATAGTCTATTTCAATCTTCACCTGGTTAAATGTGCAGATAAGGAGATCATTGTTAAATGAAGATGAATCTGGGTTTAAAAAAGCGCGGCGGCCAATATATTATGACAATGGCCTTGAGGTAACCAACTTTCATTTCCATATTCATTTACTTTAGTACTAATTATTCTGTGTTCTCATTTGTTTGTTTGAAGTTAGAAAAGTCATTTAAAAAAGTATTGAAATATAGTAAATTATCATTTGATTGGATATAGTTAGAAACCAATGTTTGATTTCAAACTCCACAAACTTATTCATTAAGTCCCTCAAGTCTAATAATTTTATTTTTCACACAATGAGTGGAAACAAAATCATAATTTTTTCTTAGAACATGCTTTTATCTACTTGCAACCAAACGAGCCCTGAAAGGAAACTTAACTTCTATATATAATTCAATGCAGAGAACTCGTCAAACTCTGAATACAAAGATTAGCCAGCTGAATTCAGCCATAGACAATGTTTCTTCACGTTTGAGGGGTGGAAATAACTCTGTTCCTGCTGATCTCGTTGAAGCCGACTCTGAATTAGAAACAAACCTTTAGGGCTGCTTCTGCTTTACATCAATGCTATTTTAGATTAAGAAGTCTTGGCTTTGAAAACTACCTTTATGTTGATTGATACTTGAGCAAGCAAGCTATGATACAGTTAGAGAGGAAAAATTCCTTCTATGTGCCACAGATAGTGGCCCTATGAATTTGATATTTTGAAACTTGGCGACGTTCTTCCCAAGTGGGGTGTCAGGTGATGAAATCTTGTTGTTTTTCAGTAATCTTACTACTGATGATATGAATTAAGTAATTATATTCTGGCAGATTTGTTCTTCAAACTTTGAAAAGTTTTGACTAGGCTATTTTTACTGGTCGGTACTCAATTCAGCGCAAATGTTGCTTTAACGGCTACTTTTTACTTGTTGGAATCATAAAAATTAAATATCAAGAACTTTGCATCAAAATATATATTTATTTCCATATTTTGTTAGCGTGGAATATATGTTAAAAGACTTAGGCATCATTCGGGACGGTTTTTTTATTGCTTCTTAAAATAGAGTTTTAGTAAAAAAATTAATTTTTTTTTACTAAAACTCAGATTTAAGAAGCAATAAAAAAGTCATCCCAAATATAACCTTAATTTTTGTTAGATTTATGCTTCTTTTGGGATGGTTTTCTTACTTCTTAAAGCAATTTTTTAGTATAAAAATTAAAATTTTTGTGCTAAAAATTGCTTTAAGAAGCGGTAAGAAAGTCATCACAAACGAAGCTTTTATTAGGATGAGACAAATTTTCTCAAAATTATGTTTGTTCGCAATATTTCAATTTGCATCAATGTGTTCAATGCTTATGATATGATGTATTCTAACTGATAAGTCATTACATTGTTGTCGATCATGGAGGCTATCCTAAATTTGACTGAGTTATCACTGTAAATTATTATCCAATAAAAAATTGATCATGAGCAGATATAATATTCATTGTCTGTGGTAGATATTTAATTTATATATTTCAATTTAGGACTTCAATAATCATTCAAAAATTTATAAATATGTCTAATGTACTTTTATTTTGTGGTTGGGAGCTTTAAATTATAAGCAATTTTTTTGCTCTATATGTAAATATTTTCTTCACATTTCTATTGACTAATGGTATTCATCAAATTTCTTAATTTATCAAGAACTTTGCATCAACATTTTTTTTTTATATTTTGTTAGCATGGAATCTACCTCAAGCTTTTTTTTTTTAATTTCAATTGATCTCTTGTATTATCACTAGATATAATACAAATGAATTATCATCATCATTAGGGCACCACATAAAATTTGAAATTACCATCACTCCAAAATATAAAATAAAAAAGATTAATCATGTCATGGTTGATCCCATCACGTTAGAATTCAAGCATGTGCAAATTATAGATTCCATCTTTCTTTCAAAGCTTGGTTGTCCTATGCACATTCAAAGAAAATAGTAAAAAATAACTCAAAACTCTTTCCAAGTCCCCTTAGTTTGGCCCTCCTTAAATGGACATGATGATTCATTGCAATTGGAATTATTATCCTTTCATTTATGGCACGATTAACGAAACACTTATTTGTCACACCCCTATTAGAACAATAAACGTAACAAATAATTAGTAATTAATCACAAAGTTTCTAAAATCCACGTTAGGATCAACCCGCATGGATTATCGCCACTCAAAAATGTGTTTATCACCCACACCATAGCCTTCCACTAGAATCAAGACATTCACATGAATAAAGCTAGCAAGCTCATGTGGCTCTTCAAGAGATCCCACTCCTTAAAGGCACAACCAAGTTGGTGTCACTTTGATATATTGCATTAAGTTGGCCCCACTCAATTTCCTTCATGTTGTTAAGCAAAACTTGGATAGCCACTTAATTAAGATCCCAAAGATTCTATGCTACATCAAATTATTTTCACCATGATCTCACTAGCTTATTATCACTTATCGTATGGCCACTTCTCATACGAAGGTGACCATCACGCCTAATGGCATATGATTGTCTCTCAATGATTTAATTCTATGTTACTGATAGTAGTAATATTTTTAGCATCACTGATGATGAATTTATCATTCCTACTGAATTGGTGGAACATATGTGTTTTCGCCGAAAATCTGAACTACAATTTGCCTTGCACAGTTGGTCTATTAAAAATAATGTTCAGTTTGTCGTGGTAGCTTCGAACAAACAAAAATTCCCAGTTGCTTGTATACAACATGATAATCTGCCAGTGAAGTGTCTCTGGCGTTTATATGCTAGCATGAGCAAGCGATTGGGAGAGGTATGGAAGATAACAATGATAAAAGGTCCACATACGTGCACAAACCCTATTCTTCAAGTAGAGCACAGGTGATGTAATTCACAGTTCATTAGTTTCTTTATTATTCCTACTATAAGGAAACAAATGGATATTAAACCTAGAGAAATTATTGGAAGAGTTGAGGCAAAGTTTAACATTAAAGTTTCATACATGAAAGCATGAGATGTACGTCGGAAGGCTATTAAGGCAGTGTTTGGCAGTTGGGAAGAGTCCTACCGAACACTGAATTTATTCATGGAAGGGATTGTTCAAGCTATGCCTGGAACTGTGTACAAAATTCAATCATCGAGTTCACATAGATTTCAAAGGTTATTTTGGGCTTTAGGGCTATCTATCACTGGTTGGAGGTTTTGTCGACCCGTTCTCAGCCTAGATGGGACTTTTCTACTGGGTAAGTATAGGGGTACATTACTCATAGCAGTTGGGCTTGATGCAAATAACGGCCTTTTCCCATTAGCATTTGGCATTGTAAAGTGAGAGTGCAATGACTCTTGGACTTGGTTTCTTACCATGATCATGATTTACTCCCATCTATTGCTACTAGAAGTAATCTTTGTATCATATCTGATCGGCATGCTGGGTTGGTACGTGGATGTATGGATATATTCCCAGGTGTAGCACACCGTCATTGTCTTAGGCACTTACGCGAAAACTTTAAGAAAGATGTTCGACAAATGGGACTAAATGATGTGGAGTTCTATGCCAGAAGATGTATATAGCCAGCATTACCGATGATATAGATATATTCAATCAGAGCATGTTAGATATAATAAGAATTAAGCCAGAACTTCATCAATGGCTAGTAGAAAGGGATGTTTCAAAGTGGACCTTGATATTTGATGGTGGATTTCGATACGAAGTAATGACAACCAACGCATCTGAAGCCTTTACTCCAACTACGGATGTTCAACCCATGGAGAACAAATTTGCGAGAGTAGATGGGCGCGATAAAGGTGACACGGATTGGATGGTGTATCATCTACCTTACATTGGACTGTGGGAGGATAGACAAGCATATGTTGTTGAAGGAATGATTGCTAGACCTGATATTGATCATTTCATTCAGGATTACCTACAATGGTTCAAGTCTTGGGCAACATTATACATGTTGAAGCCACCATCAACACCACCGACAACATACTACCCAAGAGCACCTTTAGAGCGATATCTGGTAAGTAATATTAGTGTGCTATATATTTCATTACTGAAGAATTTCCACTTTATATTTGTTTAATTTTTGTCCCTTTCCTTCAGCGTAATTTCTTCCTGGACACAGAGAGGGCAGTGATACCTTTGGTGAGTTCACATGACTATAGCAATGCCGAAAGTATTATTAAGAAAATTGCTGACATGACAGTGGATTTGCGTAGAGAGCTTCATATTCTTGATGAGCAATACTTAGAGCATGGATATACAAGGCATCCATACGGCACCTTCAGTGCAGTGATAGTTGATCCTCAATCTACAGATGTGGGACCATCATCGTATGCAGATTTGGGAACTTCTCAGCCTTTCTTTACTCAGCCGACTCAGGAGTCTACACCAGGATGGTACCCACATGAGTATGTTCCAGATAGTACATCAGTAGGCACAGTTGGGGCAGAGCAGCAAGATGTCATCGGGGTCGAGCAGCATGTGTTACGTGATAGGCCTGTACGTCCACCACAGCATTACACACCTAGCAGTCATGCTTTACCCCATAGAGGACATAAGAGACGTTAGTTGATGTTATGTTTTTAATATATATTATGTAGACTTTTGCCAATTTTCATCTATGTAGTGATTATTGACTACGTGTTTACTTATCTTTCATTCAGACAATTTAGTTTCCAGTTTCCTTATTAAATGTTTATTAGGATAAATTTAAATTTAATATAAACATATTGAGAATACATCAAAAAAGAGAAAAGAACATTATATCATTCACAAAAACAGTCTTACTTGAAAATACCAATTCAATAATATACTTAAACATTAACAACGACATGAAATTAAGCAAAGTAACACATTACATAACAAAGACAAATACTTAGAGGACAACATTCTACTAAGCATGAAATCAACTGAGATTTTGCAGTACATAACATTTAGAGGACAACATAGCTTTCCTATTTCCTATTCAACATATGTAAACGTGACTATAGTTGTGTTTGAGTTGGACAATATTTCTGATGAAACTCAAACTCATACTGGAGGTCTTGCTAGTCGTCAATATTGAAGAACTCTCTATGCTTTCCATCAGGTAATATCTCATTCATCCACTCTTTATAGAAATTCATAATAAACTTGTCGCACCTCGAAGACCAATCACTATATAAAATTATATGCTCATGATCAAGGTCGCTGTAGTCAATATCAGGAGGGGAATGTCCACTATCTCTATGGCGCTTCATCTCATGGTATCGCATCTGTAAAAAATGAAGGCTTACATGATGACTATTCACTTCACGGAACCTAATTTGAAGAGATTTCCAGCCGGCTGCATTTAAGAAATCTCTATTCTTATAAAGTTTTACCATAATTAACTCAGCGTGCATATCCCAGAGGCAATCATCCTCATCTTCTGACCATTCAAGTACGCAACACCTAAATATCTCATTTCGATTAGCCTTCTGCTCTAACAGATTGTCACCGGCACGTGCTATGCAAGCATGCATTCTTCGACTTGCATCATCGAACCTTTCTTTGTTTGGGACACCTTTAAATTTCTCCATACATGGCCAAAACATTTTGATGAATTCAAACAATACTTGAAGAACTATACTACATCACTCTACCACTCACCCTTTAAATAGCTTAGATTTAAGATTTCCAATAAACACTAGCATCCAGGATTCTGACATGTGATGTGATGTACCATTGCAAGCTAAATGATTTGTCATTTCAAAAAGATTCTCATATTATCAGGATCCTATGCTGTCACAGATTTTCTTTAAATGCGGGTTCCAATATCAATAATAATTTATAATTTTGGAGTTAATTAAATAAAATATTAATGTATTAATTAATAATTTTTAATTTTTAAGTTATTAATTATGTCATGTAACCTAAGAAAAAAATAAACTTATAGAATTTATTTTGTCCAATTGAAAGTTCTACATTTATCAATCATTATATATGGACACTCAAAAATATAAATAACCCTTGAGTTTTTCATAAAATATCAAAATTTTACTATTTTTAAAGTTTGTGTGACTCTAAATCCGCTTTAATTTTTTTTTAAAAAAAAAATTTATTCCACAGGTAAATCGCCTATATGATGGGCGATTTACCTACACCCCGTAAATCGCCCATTTATTAGGCGATTTATTTCTGCACTTAATCGCCCATCAGACAGGCGATTATGCCTATTTTTAAATTTTAAATAAACAATGCTTAATGGGCTAATTATGATTCTAATCATGCTTAGTGTTAAAAATTGGCCCCAAAGGGGTCGCATCCAAATTAATTACAGATTTTTTTTAATCATAATAGCCTTGTTGCATAATTAAAGCCCATTTTAATTTAGTGCTTAGATGCAAAAGAATATGTTTGCTTAACTAATAGGTTTATAGTTTCCACCTAATTAAAAATAAGTTGCTTAGATGTGCCTTAATATCTAAATAGCTTCTTATTAATATTAATAATAGTTTATGATTGTTAAATCTTAAGTTTGTTGGGAAGCACCAAAACCCCACTAAGAGGAATATTAAGGGACAAGAGAAAATAGAAGTTAGAGAATGCATAGAGAATCTTTAGGATTTCATAGTATTATCTAAAAGTTGAAGACTATAGCAATGATTGGAGGGTAATGTTGGCTCACCATTTGAATCACTATTGATAAGCTTGGGTCAATGCACAGTGCTATAAGGAAGTCTACATAAGTAAAATTGTATAATATGTTTTAATAAAAGCTTACTATAAAATAACCATAGCTTGCCTGTACTTGATTGATTACATTGAATACATAGTGATTTTCAATTAAGGAGCACATTTATTTGAAATTGCTAGCAAATTTCAGCAAGATTGGTTTTGTTATGGCGAAGTCATACCAAACAACTAGGGTGACTTTGCATAGTTAGCCTTGGAGTTGAGTGTGCATTTTTGAAATTTTCATTGTCGTCGACACTACCACGTCTCGCAGGCATACTGTTCAAACTTAAAAACCTCCAAAGTCCCATTTTCGGTGTTTGCGATGCGCCAGGGAACCCTCTATGTACGCTTTTCTTAGCATGGTGAAAGGAAACCGGTGCGGCGCTTACGACGAGGCAAGAGAGCCTTGTGCGAGCTTTTCTTAGCATGGTGGGGCAAAATATAAGTACCTGTATGCGCCTTAGTGCCGGTGGGGAAAGAATTGCGCTTCTTCAAATAAGAACCCTAGAAGACTCATGCACGCCTTTCTTGGCATTGTGGGATTGAAGACTACGACCGTGGTGTCACCCGACACCGACCGTGCACGTCTTTCTTGAAATTGTGAGATTGAAGACATAATCATCTTCTAAATTATTTTATTAATCGAGTGTAGTTTACCCTAGAAGAATATTTATTATTACTTGAAGTAATTCAGTGTCTAATAATATTATGTAGGCTTTGAAAGTCCTAGTAAATGTTAAGCCGAAAGTAGAAAATATATGAGATGAGAGATTGGTTACGTCAATTAGTCACCAAAGGTTTTGACCATACATTATTTCAAAAAGTGAAGCTTTGGTTGTTCTAGATATAATAATATTTTATGCAAATTCAAATATAGGTAAATGTAAGTCCTGATTTCCTAGGCTTTTTCCTACAAGACATCTTAGTTAATTTTTGAATGTTTGATTTACAACTTTAGTTTGTTTATCAGTTTGAGGATGAACATCATATGATAGTTTTAATTTTGTGCCAAATAATTTTAATAAAGACTTCTAGAAGTATGAAATAAAGCTGAAATCACGATCAGAGTTAATAGTTAAAGGAATGTCATGTAGACATAATTTTTTTAAGAATTGGTCTAATAATATTAGAAGCATTATTAGTTTTGGAGCATATTAGAAAATTAGACATCTTAGAGAACCTATCAACTACTACGAAAATATTATCATGTCCTCAAGCTATATAGGAAAATCCTAAGATAAAATTAATCGAGAGGCCTTTCCAAGGCCTATAAGGGGCAAGAAAAGCAATATATTTATCGAACTTTTATTTTGTAGCTTTGACTTACTTATAAGTTAGACATTGGGGCACTAATTTTTGAATATTTTATTCAAGTGAAGGTTAGAAAAATCAACTTACATTAAACATAGTGTTTTACTTTCCCAAAATCACTGACAATTCTTCTAGAATGCAATTCAGAAATTAGGAACTCTCTAAAAGAGTATCTTGAGATTCAGAGTTATTTTCCTTGATAGAGATGTTTGTTAATTATTAATAATGTTTCTTATAAGGTTAAAAGTTTTTCTAAATTCTCAATATAAATCAGAAGAAAGTCAAGACACACTGGATACTCATCTCAAATTCATTCAAATCATGTAATTTTAAGTTCTAAAGAAGAGATGTTAGTGTTACCCTTGACAAGGCATATGTAGGTTTGTTTTGAACTCCAGACTTAGGTTTTAGGATGGAGGAACAATCCTGAAGAAACTCGACCCATTCAACATGCCTATGACTTAATTTTCATTAGGTATGAATAAAGTTATAAGCATGATGATCTCAATTGAGAATGAATTATTTATATAAAAGGCAGTATCACCGGTGTCTCAATGTTGAATGGCAACATAAAATTCTCTATCATATGTTGAATATTTCTACTTTGCTTCATTTAATTTTTCACTAAAAAAACTATATAATGACTTTCTTAAATTAATATTCCTCCAATTCCAATTTCATATGTATCACAAGTCACCTCAAAGGCTTAAGAAAAATCAGAAAGCCTAAGGATTGTGGCAAAAACCATAAGAACCTTAATTTAATCTAAGGCCTTTTGTGCAACTAAAGTCCAATAAGATTTATTCAATTGTAATATGTCAGTGATTAGAGTTACAATTGCACTAAATTTTTTAATGAATCATTTATAAAAAATGGCTAAGCCATAAAAATTCCTAACATCAATGAAAATTTTGGTGAGGGCCAATCTATGATAGCTTGAACATTGAAAGGGTCAGATTTGATTCTAGTGGTAGAAATAAAGAATCCTAAAAAATAACCTCAGCTTAATTAATAGAAAGAAACACTTCTTTAGGTTAATGCATAATTGTTCATTTCTAAGAGTTTTAAAATCTTTTGTAAGGTAATGCAGATAGCCTTTCTCATTTGGGTTAAAAATTAAGATATCAACAAAGTAGATAACTAAAAACTTTCCTATGAAGAGTTTTAGGATAGTATTCATTAATCTCATAAAAGTGTTAGGCGTATCTAAAATTGTAAGGGGAATCACTAACCATTCATAGAGCCCATTAGGGGTCTTAAAAGTAGTTTTTCATTCATCTTCGAACTGAATCTTTATCTACATCACTAAACATAGAAAGAAGAGTGACCCGAACATATATTTGGATTTCTTCAAAATCAGGTGTTATTTCTTTCACATACAACAAGTGTAAAGATTAAATCCATTTTCTTTTGAATAATTTTTAACCTTATATTTTTTATCATTGAGGTCATAGAGTTAGGTAGAATAGTGGTACTAGAGCTAGCATTAGGAATGACAATGTTATCCCTAACAGTAGGGTTTCCTTGACGATGAGTTGGAGTTTAACACCCTACTTATCGTTGGGTTAGGCTGCAGATTAGAGTTTATTTTATGAGCTGCTATAATGCATGTCTTCTCCAAAGGTTTAACTAGAAGTAGTTTATATATATATATCCTATAATAATGAGTCACATTTTAAGTTATATAAATAAGGTTTACCTAACCAAATGTGAGCAACATCTATGGGGAGGGCATCACACCAAGATTAATCTTCATAACTACCAATTTTTATGAAAATGAGACACCTACATGCGATAAACAAAGATGTATGTTTGACCCAACTAACATGGGCTCAAGGTGCGGTTCAATCTTACGATTGGTTCTCGTGATGATGTGAGTTGAGATGATATTGATTGCACTTTCTCTATTGATAACAAACCTACATCTTTTCTCATTATAGACAACTTACTAAAAATATTCTATCTTATTCAATCATATGTTTCTTTTTTTGTTACAGTTAAACATCACATCACATTGATATGGGGGTCATCTATTAACTCTAACTCATCATTAAAAAGAGATGTATCATCATAAATTTATTCTAGGTCATCATCTATAGGAGTCTCAATTTCTTCTAATAAGAGAATTTGGGCATTACATTGATTTTGCATATGACCCTTTTTGTGATATTTAAGGTAAATGATTTTCTTATTTTTAGAATGCCCATCAATAGGAGCTTTAAGCAACTTGGTTGGGCCAACAGATGGCATGGTTCTTATAGTGGACTTATGGGATGAAATATAGAGGGCTTGCCATTTTGGCCTTGAAAGAGAAGTAGATTTCTTTTGATTTTCTATTAATAAAGTGCACTTGAAGGCTTCCTTTAAAGTCTAGGGATCGATAACTCTATTCGATCCTAATATCCATCCTAAGTCAAATAAAAAATTAATTGGCAATCATTATCAACACAGTCGGTCCTAAAAATTAAGTCTTCAAAGGTATTTAAATATTCAGCTACAAGGATACTACCTTGCCTTACAATTAATAATTGCCCATGTAATTTCTTTTCATGGTGGCTAGAACAATATTTGGTTCATAACATCTTCTTCATTTTAATCCAAGTAAGAGTGGTCATTCCTAATATATATTCTTTGGCAAAATTATCCATCCAATATATCTTGGTATGCCCAGTCAATTTCATTTTACAAAAAAAATATTCTTTGGTAATCATCCAGCTTATATGAGTCAAAGAAGTTATCCATTTGAACTAATCAATCTAAAAACCTATTGTGGTAGTGAGTACCATCATAGATGGGGAGTTTCAACTTTAATTCTCCTAGAAAGATAATTAAAATCAGCAACATTCTTATGAGAAAGGTCTTTTTTACCTCCATTCCTAAGGTTGGATTGTCTTCTATTAGGTTGCCCATCTCCTCGATCTATGTAAGAATCATTATCTCCTAAAGGTGTATTGGGTTTTCGACAGGACGTAGAACATGATTTCATGTATTTTGTAGAAGATTTAGAATAGCTTGTATTTGTTCCTTTTAGTCCATGTATCTAAGTTTTGATCTCCACAAATATTTCCTTAGTCTTAATATCCTTTTTATGAATCCTAAAGATCTAAGGAATCAATTATCCTTTTCACATTTTCAATGTGTTTTTCAAAAACTAATTTAACTATCCTGAGATGATTTTTTTTAATATGAAGAGAGAGATGACAGGGAAAGGGCTATAGATAAGAGTGAAATTTAAAATATAGATATGAAAATAAAGTGAATTCCAAATTAAAAGAGCTTCTAGGTGAGAAGGGGGTACAAAGATCTCTAACATTTCAAGCTCAACTTAGGAAGTTTAGATCACGACAAAGTTCTTTTTAACTTCAAACACACTAAATTTTATACACACATATTCTTATGTATGTAATGCAAGAAAAAAATTTCCTATATCTACTAGCCTCAAGTCCTGATACAAACTATTCAAATTTTAATAAATGAACAACTAATTTTACTATAAGCAATTTATACAAAAATAAAGAAGGTTACGTAAAGTTTTATGTGCATCAAGGTAATGTTTTAGTTTTCTTGAGGTAGAGCACACCCTTAACAAGATTTTCACTCAAGGAAAAAAAGTTTATAAGTAGATTAACACAGGGATATTAGTTAGGTTTTTTGGTGGAGCTTGCTAATTAAATTTTATGCTTATACTATAGACTTATAAGAAATATACAATATACCCATGCTATTAATATGAAATAAATTTATCACAAGACATGATTTATTAATCTCAAACTTGTTGGATCAACTCTCAAGCTTTTGGAGGCAAGTCCTCCATAAGAAAATTCATCTTAGTCGTCCAGAAGTTCTAACCAAATGGCTCCTTCCCAAATTTGCTCGAAGACTAAATATGATAGCGGTGGATAGCCTTTTGGAGAGATTAATGACAAGAAAATATTATAGATTTTCGTTTGATATTTGGAGAGATCTTCTAGAGTTTATGGTGGAATGATGAAAGGTTTAGATGAGTATATTATAAACATGCTCTACAACTTTTATAATAAGACCCAGGTGTAACCCTCATAAGAGTTACACATAGTGATAACGATAAAAATTGATTCACTAGCCTAGTTAGCCAAGGAAATGGAAAGATCCTAATAGAATCGAGTTATCATACCAATCCAAAATAAACATGCATTAGATTTATCTCTTTTTCAAGCTAGTGAAGCTAAAGAAACTCAAGAGACCCTAATAGTAATCGATGAAGTTGACTAGAGGGAATCTTTCTGAATTGGTAACACTTAATGGGTGATATGTGGATAAGCATGAAATGAAAACCATACGAGAAGTAATAAGCATGAACATTAGACTATGGTTATGATCTATCACTGTTGTGGCCCCATAGAAGTACATCACCAAAGGAAATATCTATTCCTATAATAACCAGGTGACTCGTGACAATTAAAAATACCAATAATATGTATAGAGATCTTGACATGCAAGTAATATCACAGGATCTCCAAATCATAATAATGTGAGCTAGATATCACACTTTCCATCCTGGAGTCATAACACATCCATGCAAGCATAATTGGAGCAAAAGAAATTCTCTCTCCACAAACAATAAGACTCGCCATCAATAAAATTCTAGGACAAAAAACTTTGTTCAATCTAGGAAAGATAAAGTAACATAACCATGTGACAATAAAAGCTATAAGACTCATCTCCTCACTAATGCCTCAAGCTAAAATATAGGACATATCAGTAGATGACTGGAGCTTGAGTACCTCTCTTGCAAGATCCACTATCAAGAGAAAACTAGTGCCAAATGGGTCCTAAGTTAGCAAAAGGACCAACATCTCTGTAAAGGCACTGGTAACATACCCAGACTTGATGAAGGCTAGGAGAATATGTATATTCCCCTCTTTATTACTATTTCCCTACACTATAAAAGTTCATAATCTAGTAATCCACAAAAATCCTTCAATGTATAATGAATCAAATAAAAAATAGTGTTTGCTCTAGAAAAATTTTAGAATAGGCGGTGCAAATCTTGCTCTTACGAACTTAGAATTCCCTTAATTTTTTCTAAGGTTAATTGAATTTAACATTTAACCAGATCTCCCCTGAGAGTATTGTCAAGGATTATTTAGATCTGGGTTTTACTTCCTATAAGCGCAAGCCCTCATAGTTAATTATCTCTCCTAACGTATTAGAAGAGCACTCTTAATTAATGATGAAATATATTCAATTCGTGCAAGGAGTGTGAGAATGTATAATAGTGTTTTAGTCTTTTCGGGCTAAGATAAGGTCTTTCGCCCCATCACATTTTTGATGGTGAGTCTGATTGCCAGTGGGAGACATGGAACAGATATACCACGGCTTCGGATAGATTTCTTCTTTTAATGGCCGTTGTTAGCGCGTCGTTGAGATGCTATGGCCTTATGTTCACGGATGGTGTGTATATGTATATATATATATATCACAGGAGCTTTCAGTTATGCCGAGCTACTTGGCTACTATACAGACCACTTCTTCCCTTTTTGATTCCATTAGCTAGGGCAACTTCAGCCACAAACCGAGCCCAAATTATGTTGTTCATGTTTGCTCCTTCACACATGGCCGGCCACTTCAGATTGATCTACAGATCTCCAGTTAAGGATTTACCACCTCGGAGCCTTGGTGTTTCGCTTATAGATTCTTTGACTGAGAGGGATAGACCAACTTTACTTTTCAGAGTGGCTACACACCTATTGCCTCTTACTTTGTAAACATGAGGCATGCCTAGCTCTGTTACAAGAGAGACAATTCTATAGTTTTGGAGGGGTATAACCCCAACAGAGCAGCACGATAGTTTGGTTTTGTTTAGGCCACTCCCTTGGATGGACTTCCAGCACTTCTTGGGGTGATAGATCATCATCATTTGAGCTCCCTTTCATTTTCAGCTTGCCTTGAGAAAGTCGCCATGACCTAGGCTTTCCTCCTTTGAGTTAGGACAAAGTCCTGCTTCTACACAACGCCTGCAGATGCTCCTACTGACATTGCACACCTGCGGATGTCTTGGATTCGACACACTTTTTTCTCCTTCCAGTTAGGCATCAGGAGATACAATAGAAGGATCAGAGGATCTAGACGATCGAGTTGGCCTTCAGATTTGAGAGACTATGTTCCAGTACATGACTAGAATCGTCTAGAGTTCATAGCAGAAGGAGGAAGAGGAGTCCTGAGCCTTCTACTAAATGTGGTAACCTTGGTATGTATATTTACGTTATGATTTTCATTTATCATTTTACTTTAATGCTCGTATATATGACAGTGTAACAAAACTACAGCACCCTCACATGGACATAGACCTGTTTCACCTCTTTTTAATAGGGGTCAGCTTAGGAGCAAGACATCATACGACCAAACAAGTTTATATATATATATATAATTTAAGCAGTATATATTAAATTTGAACTCTATATTAATATATTTCTTCTGGTTCATTTTCAGCGCCCCGGTATACAGATTTATCGAGCTCTCCCATTTTAGAGCTAGCTGGCGTAAACACTTCATATACTCGTCCAGGCTCACATGAGTTCCCTCACAATGATAAAGGTACTAATGCATATTATTCACATTTTTATTAATTTGTTAAAAATAGAAAGTGGAAGGTTTTATCCTGAGCTACAGCCTACTAGATTTAAACCTGTTTCATCAATTCATTACACCAGTTCGAGTCCGACACTGGGTACAGGTAGCTCTACATATTAGCCATCATCGAGTGACCTGGATATGGGAGATCATTCGGGCACTGAGCGTCCACCTGTTATCATTTTACTTTCATGCTCATGTGTGATAAAACTGCAGCACCCTCACATGGACATAGACTTGTTTCATCTCTTTTTGGCAGGGGTCAGCTTAGGAGCAAGACATTATATGACTATATATATATATATATATATATATATATATATATATATATATATATATATATATATATATATATTAAATTTGAACTCTATATTTGATAAATTTCTTCTGCTTCATTTTTAGTGCCCGATATACACCTGTTGATTTACCGGGCTCTCCCATTTTAGAGCCAGCTGGCGCAAACACTTCATATACTTGTCCGGGCTCACATGAGTTCCCTCACAGTGATGAAGGAACTAATGCATGTTATTCACATTTTTATTAATAATTAAAAATAGGAAATTTGGCTTTCTTTCACTCAGGTGGAAGGTTTTCTCCTGAGGTACATCCAACTAGATTTAAACCTGTTTTGTCAGTTCGTTACACTAGTTCAAGTTCGATACTGGGTACATGTAGCTCTACATATCAGCCGTCATTGAGTGGCCTATATATGGGAGCCACCTGTTATCATTTTACTTTCATGCTTATATATATGATAGTGTGACAAAACTACAACACCCTCACATGGACATAGACTTATTTCATCTCTTTTTAATAGGGGTCAGCTTAGGAGCAAGACATCATACAACCAAATAAGTTATATATATATATATATATATATATATATATATATATATATATATATATATATATATATATATATATATGAACTCTATATTTAATATATTTCTTCTACTTGATTTTTAGTGCACCGGTATACACTTGTTGATTTACCGGGCTCTCCCATTTTAGAGCCAGCTGCCGTAAACACTTCACATACTCGTCCGGGCTCACATGAGTTCCCTCACAGTGATGAAGGTATTAATGCATGTTATTCACATTTTTATTAATTAATTAAAAATAGGAAATTTGGCTTTCTTTCACTCAGGTGAAAGGTTTTCTCCTGAGCTACAACCTACTAGATTTAAACCTGTTTCGTCAGTTCGTTACACCAGTTCGAGTCCGACACTGGGTACAGGTAGCTCTACATATCAGCCTCCATTGAGTGACCTGGATATGAGAGATCATTCAGGCACTGAGCGTCCACCTGTTGTCATCACTACTTCTGATGATGTTGGAGATAAATATTTCTTATATGCCTATTTATTCATTTATTATTATTTCTCTTCTTTTACCTCCCTTTCACATATATATGTAGGCGATCGACTAGCATTTTTGTGGATCACACTATCGATGATGCTAGTGGACTTAGTTGTTTCGTCTCTGACCCTTTAAGATTCCACTTGGGTGATCGTCGGTAACTTGTCAGGAGGATTTTTATCAGATGCTCAGCCTACTCATAGTAGCTCTACCTACTTACTACCTGGGAGCGTTGCTAATGATACGGAGCTGATTACTCATTCTTCCTCGACTCAAGTGGTCCCAAGTTATTCATCAGGGGGTTCCTCCTCTGGTGTTATCTCTCACCCAGGTGACCACCTATCTACAGCTTTTGTAAAGGACTCCCACTTCTTAGGTATTATCATATTTATATCACCAAATTTGATTATATATATATATATATATATATATATATATATATATATATATATATATCATAATGATAGTCACTCCCTCTTTCTTGTTCTAGATTTGGAGCTTTCATATTTTGAGTCAATATTAGTGTGCCGGGCCTACCGCTCTTTTAGTCGGCGCTGATCGAGAGGAGTGCGGTATACTATTGCTGCACTACGAGCTGTGCTATTGAGAGTGGACTTTCACACTCTACTAGATTTTTTCAACATCCACACATAGACTAATTTTTTTTAAGACTTAGTTGCATCATGTGATCTTTGTGACAGTAGTTTACAGACATGGGAGTTCCTCTGCCACACTATTGAGTTTGGATTCTACCGACTACACTTTATCTCCCAAGAGTTATCATTTGGAGCTCCTGATGGGATGGAGGATGGGGTGAGAGCGGCCTGGGATAGGATGAGAAGAGCCCGCATGGATCTTGACTTTGTCCTTCAGACTTTAAGGCATTACTAGCGAGATATTTTAGAGGAGCAGCTTGAGCTTTTGGAGATATCAGATGAGCTCAAGACTTTGAGATAACAGGAAAGGGATCTTTTAGAGAGATGATGAGAGCTTCGAGAAGCAGATGCTTATATTGAGGAGGACTTTTCTTGGATAGCTGCTAAGGTTGCGAGGTTAGAGCAGGATTTATCGTCATCCTCCGAAGAGTTTGACTTGTTGCATCATCAATTGGAGACCATTCAAACTAAGCAAATGATGCTGTAGGATCACTTGCTCAAAGTTAGACAGAAGATAAACCACATTCAATTTAGACTTTGATAGCCTCTCTATCACTTCTCTGGTACGTAAATATGTATTTATTTATAATTTTGAATTAAGTTTTTAGACCTTGAGTCTTTTCAGTAGCTCGATCTTTAGGTTTGTGAGCATAAAGTATAAGGTTATCACAACTAACATATTTAGCTAGTAAGCACTTTCACACATAATTCCCTTTCACTTTGTAAAAGAGTATATGTGAAATTACACCTTGTTTTGTAAGATTATATAGAAATTTATCTCCTACTTTATAGGGATAAACCCTCCTGCTTTATAGGATGACACATAGGTTATCTCCATTGCCTCCTGTATTACAGAAGGGTATATTGATGGCACCCTACCTTATCAGGAAGGAATGTATATAAAAATTATCTCTTGTATTACAGAAGGATATACCAGATGTTCTCCCGCATTGCAGAAAGACATATATAAATTTCCTTCTGTGTCACAGGAAGATATGAAATGTATCTCCTTCCTTAAAGGATGATATATAAATTACCTCATTTATTATAAGAGGGAGTATGAAAGGTATCTCTTGCCTTGTAGAATGATATATAAATTGCCTCATATATTACAAGAGGGTATATGTCAAGTGCCTCCTTGCATTGCAAGAGACCATGTAAATTTATATCCTGCATTGCAGGGATATATGTAGGTCATCTCTTGTTGGTATAGGAGAGATTAAATATTATCTTTTGCCTTACAGAAAAATATATAAATTGCCTCCTTTATTATAGGAGGATATAACAAAAGTTTTCCTGCATTACAGGAAGAACATCCAAAATTGCCTTTTGCATTGCGAGCATTTATATCCTTCATATCCTCATAGGAGGGCTAATCTGGGCTTGGTTTGTGGCTGAAGTCGCCCTAGCTAGCTGAACTAGAAAAAGGAAGAAGTCTGTATAATAGCCAGGTAGCTCGACATAACTGAAAGCTCCTGCGACATTTATATGCACCCACTCATGAACATAATACCATATCACCTTAACTACGCATTGAAGGCGGTCATAAGAAGCAGAAATTTGTCCAAAGTCGTGGT
The DNA here is from genome assembly GCA_019925795.1 of Dendrobium chrysotoxum. NCBI lineage: Eukaryota > Viridiplantae > Streptophyta > Magnoliopsida > Asparagales > Orchidaceae > Dendrobium > Dendrobium chrysotoxum. The sequence goes on along the minus strand of CM034298.1, from coordinate 17,597,551 downwards.
ATATCTGTGCAAGCACAGTTGGTGCTAACAAAAGCTGTCTCCTACTAGCAATCATACTCAAAAGTGTGCTGAGGTGAAAGACCCTATCTTGGCACGGAAAGACTAAAACACTGTTGCACATTCTCACACTCCTTGCACAAATTGAATATATTTCATCCTTAATCGAGAGTGCTCTTCTAATGCGTTAGGATAGACAATTAACTATAAAGGCTTGCACTCATAAAAAGTAGAACCCAAATCTAAATAAAACTTGACACTACTCTTAGGGGAAATCTGATTAAATATTAAATTCATTTACCTCAAAAAAATTAGGGGAACCCTAAGTTCGTAAGTGTAAAACCCGAAAACATCAATCGTAAGTGTTGTACGCAATCCGATGCGCCATGATGAAATTTAAGTGAATTTTCAAAGTCATCAGATTTTGATGAAAATAATTTTATAAAATTGTATATAAAATTTCGAGCAAATTGGTAGAAGAGACTTATAGTAAATTTCACATGAATTTGAAATTAAAAATTGTCGAAGTTTATAAATGAAATGATAAATTACCAAACAGCCCTCCATAATTTTAAATTTAATTAAGGCATATAAGGGTAGATAGAACTTTTTCCCCTCTTACATAACCGCTTAAGCATTAAGGGACCGAATAGAATTCGGTCCCTCATTCATCCGTTCAGCCGAAACAAGAGATAGAGGGAGAGGGCGGACGTAGAAGGCGACGTAAGGTTTGGGACGACAGCTTGGGCGGCGATTTCCGGCAACCAGTCTTGAGGTAAATCGTAGAGGGAGAATCAAGGGAGACTAAGGTAAGTTTCTAATAAAAAAATTCCTCCTTTTCATGTTAATTTCCTGAAGAGAAAAATTTTATGGTTTTGAAAAAACCTAAAATTTTTAAAGAGGAGTTGTTAAGGAAGGATTGGAGATACTTTTTAACTACAAGAATGAAGTTTTTATCAAAATTTTCTTGAGTTGGAAAATAGGGTTTCCTCACTTTTGATTTTCTTATGAAAATCCTTTCATGATTATTATTTCTAATGACATTAGGAAGGTTTTAAAGGTGGAAATTAGAGTTTTTAGCAAAATTTTATTTTTGATAATTTTTAAATTAAATAAATCTAAAAATATTAAACCCTAATTATTAAATTAATAATGGGGGAATTTCGGCATTCAATTGAAATGAAATTAGTAAATTTATGGTTTCCAAAATTTATGATTTTGAGTAAATCCGAAAATTTAGTTAATTTTGTTTTAAATAAGGGATTAGTGAGAGTTCAATATAGTTAAGGTATGGATTTAGACGAATTAGGGAGGTTTAAGAATTAGGGATTTATTAAATCAGAAAATAGAAATTTAAGTGATTATTTAATAAAAATGTATTATGATTAAGGCTTAGTAATAATATTTGTATTTACATTTATACTTAGGTATCGATTATAAAAGGACGCCTCAAGCATAAGAGACGTCGTTGAGATTTATTGTACTTGTGAGGTAGGTATTCATACCTCTTTTAAGTTTATAAGTTTCTCTTTCATTAAATATTAAAATTATATATGCTTTAATGTTTTATTTTAGTTAAATTACAAGTCATACTATAATATGTATGTTCCCTTTTAGAGTCAGTTATGAACATGTAAAATTTCAGGAGAACATTTGAGCATGAAACATTATTAGACAGACATATATGAATTGATGAATGATTTAATTTCCTTATGTTATGTATTGAATGATTGAATGTGCAAGATGATCCGGAGTACCAAATGGTAAAGGGCTCTTCGGGGCAAATGGTAAAGGGCTCCTTGGAGCAAATTGGTAAATGACTCTTCGTAGTAAATGAAATGAAATGTTTGGCCAAATTTGAATGTGTACCTGATAAGTACAAATTATTGGTACTTTCGGGATGGGTGTACATAATTAAAAATATGTATTCTATGCTTCTTTGCATATAAGAATGATAAAGAAAAAGTTAAGAAAAGAAAATGAAATTAAGGAAAGAGTTATGGACATTCAAAATGTTATGCATTCCAAATGTTACATGGATTAGGCATACTTACGACTTCTCATGTTATTTAAGTCTTGTCATATGAAAAGTTTACTGCATAATGTTTCTTCTTTCTTTGCATTATAAATTTAATTGAGATATTTATCACCTGCTGAGTGTTAGCTCACCGCTATTTGTGAGAATATATTTTAGGAGAGATTGCTAGAGAGTGATGGCTAAAAGACCGATTACTTACCGTCGTAGAGGATTCCAGGATGATAGGTTTTTTTATGGTTGTTTAAGTGTCTAGTGTTAGTCTATGTGAAAGTTTATGTATTGGGGACTTTCTGAAGTATTATTATGTTTCTAGATTGTTATTTCTGATGGTGATGAAATTCTCAAGTTTGTTGTTTAGTGGCTCTTTTTATGATTGATATTGGATAAACATTTGTATATGTTTAATTATGAATGAAATTTTATGTGTTAACGTCCGACTTTCATTTTCGCCTTATTTAATTCGAGCATATTGGGCTGGGTCGTGACAAGAGTGATATCAGAATCAAAGGTTTAAGAATACTGATCAATATGTAAGAGTCTATAGGATAATTATATGAGTCATAGAATGTATAGGAAGTATGTTATATAAAATTTTAAATTTTAACTTATGATATTGTATTTCATCTCAGGGTAATGGCAATGTGAGTGGAGAAGTGATGGAGCTATCAGCTATGAACCATGAACCTGCTGCCACTGAGGACAATGTAGGTGAAATAGAGAGGGCATTATCTGTAGTAGCAGATCCTCAAGGAGGTAGCAATATTGCTACTATGGAATCATTTGCTCAAATGATGGTAGTAATGACCCAGATGATCAAGAACTCCCAAACTCAGGCTAGTGGCAATGGGAGTACTTCCATGGATAAATACCTGAAGATGTTCGATATGAAGCCTCCTTTGTTCTCAAGTGGTGGACCCATAGAGGTAGAAAATTGGCTAATGAGGATAGAAAAGATTTTGGAGGGCATGCCTTGCCCTGAGGATAGAAAGGTTACCCTTGTTGCTTATACTTTTGATGGTGAGGCAGAAAGATGGTGGCGAAGCCAGTTACATGAGACTTTTAGATGACGATCTAGTAGTCAGGTCTCCTGGGGAGAATTTGTGAAGGTGTTCAGAGACTGATTTGTACCCATGTCAGCTAGGAGGCAAATGCAAGACAAGTTCAACAGACTGGTTCAATAGGATTGTTCTATTTCACAGTATGAGGCTGAATTTACTATGTTATACAGATATGCCCAACACCTGATACCAAATGCTGAAGAGAAGTGTCACCGCTTTCTGTCTGGACTGAAGGGCATTATCAGGCAGCCTCTAATTCATTTTGGGATTGAAAACTATTCTACTTTGGTGGAAAGAGTCAGAAGGATTAAAATGGACTTGTAGGCTACTCAGAGGAGGAGGGACTTTCAGAAAAGGAAGAATGAGGGCAGGCCAAAGCCAACTCAGTCTGCTCAATCTTTTCAGTCTGGAGTGTCTACTTGGAGGAAACCCAGACCTAGAAATTCTGATAGTAGTGTTTCAGCTACAGTATACAATAAGTGTGGAAGGATGTATAAGGGAGAGTGCCTCTTTGACACTAATATTTTCTACTGGTGCCATCAGCTAGGACATATGACAAAGTCTTGCCCTCTTCTGGGACATAAATCTACTACAGAGGCTAGGACAGGCAATACTACTTAGAGGACAGCTGGTAGGCTAAGAACTGTGAAGTCTACAACATCTGTTCCATCTCAGAGTCAGACTTATCAGAATGTTCAGCCTCATGTTTATGGATTATCCCAACAAGAAGATAAGGGGTCTCCTAATGTTGTCATAGGTATGAGATTTAATTAATTGCCAATGCAGAATATTTTTTATATATATATAATATATGCGTGAAAGATGAATGTTATGTTATATATGTGATCAGGAACAATCTTAATATGTAACAAACCTGTTAAAGTCTTATTTGATATTAGAGCGTCACACTCTTTTATTTCAGAAGAATTTGTTAGATCTGCCAATTTGTTTCCTATACTCATGTTGAAACCATTGTCAATTTTAATGCCAAATGAAAATCAAATGGAAACCAATAGGAGAGTTCATATGGATTTGAGGATAGGTGATGAAGATTTTGAGGCAATTTAATTATTTTTCCACTATCTGAATTTGATATAATCTTAGGCATGGATTGGTTATCTTGTCATTTTGTAACTATAGATTGTAACAAGAAGGAGGTTATATTTCAAATGTCAAGAGAGAAGGAATTTAAATTTCAAGGGGATAGAGGAATAATTGCTATTATGGTTTAATCCTTAAAAGGCCTATCATTTGTTGAGGAAAGAATATGTAGGCTTTTTGGCCTATGTTAAGGAGGAGAAGAAGGTAAAAAGAGAGTTAAAGGATATTTCAATTGTACAAGAATATCCAGAAGTGTTTGTTGATGATTTACTTGGTTTACCTCCAATTAGGGAAATAAATTTCTCTATTGAATTGATGACAGGAGCTGAACCTGTTGCTAAAGCTCCTTACAGAATGACAATAAAGAAATTGAGGGAGTTGAAGGATCAATTGCAAGAATTATTGGATAAGGGATTCATCAGGCCTAGTACCTCACCTTGAGGTGCTCCAGTACTGTTCGTGAAGAAGAAGTATGGAAGCTTAAGGCTTTGTATAGATTATAGAGAATTGAACAAGCTGACTGTAAAGAATAAGTATCCTCTCTCAATGATAGATGATCTGTTTAATCAGTTGGAAGGTGCTTTAGTGTTTTCTAAGATTGATTTGAGATCAAGGTATATCAACACAGGATTCGAGAAGAAGATATTACAAAGACAGCATTCAGTACTAGATAAAGGCATTATGAATTCATAGTGATGCCTTCTGGTTTTACAAATACCCCTGCTGTGCTTATGGACCTCATGAATAGAATCTTTAAGCCACTTTTAGATCTATTCGTGATCGTGTTCATAGATGATATTCTGGTATACTCTCCAGATGAAGAGATTCATGCAAATCACTTAAGGGCGGTGTTACAAGCATTAAGAGAAAATAAATTGTATGCTAAGCTTTCAACGTGTGAGTTTTGGTTGAAAAATATGAATTTTTTGGGACATGTGATCAGTGGTGGAAGGATATTTGTGGATCAACATAAGGTACAAGCTATAACAGATTGACCACGACCAGCTACAGTGATAGAGGTCAGAAGCTTTTTAGGTTTAGCTAGATATTACAGAAGATTTGTTGAAGGATTTTCACAGATTGTTATGCCACTATCCAGATTGACTCAAAAAGCAGTAAAGTTTGAATGGACATCTCAGTGTGAAGATGCTTTCCAGAGATTGAAGAAGTGTTTGATGACTGCTCCAGTGCTGACTATTCCTTCAGGGATAGATAGATTTCAGCTCTATAGAGATGCCTCACATAAAGGGTTGGGATGTGTACTGATGCATGATGAAAGAGTCATTACCTATACTTCTAGGCAACTGAAAAATCATGAAAGGAATTACCTAACTCATGATTTAGAATTAGCTGCAGTGATTTTTGCCTTAAAGATTTAGAGGCATTACTTATATGGGATAAGGTGTGAAGCTTTTACTGACCACTAGAGTTTGAAGTATATTTTCACACAGAAAGAATTAAATTTAAGGCAGAGGAGATGGATGGAACTCATTAAGGACTATGATTTGGATATTCAATATCATCCGGGTAAAGCAAATGTGGTTGCAGGTGCCTTGAGTAGGAAGAATATTAGTAGTGCTAACTGGATGATTACATAGCAGCAAGAACTGATAAAAGATCTAGAAAAGTTAGAGATTTCAGTGGTTCAGCCCAATAATACAAAAATTATGCTATTAAATTATATGATTATCCAATCAACACTGAAGGATAGGATATGGGAAGCTTTGCCACAGGATATAGATTTTAAGAAAATCCTGGATATGGTTAATACAGGACACATTGAAGAATTTGAGCTTGATGGTGAAGGATTGCTAAGATACAACGGCAGAATATATATTCCAGATGTTGGAGATCAAAGAAAGGAAATTCTTCAGGAAGCTCATTATTCAAATTATACTATTCATCCCGGTAGTAACAAAATGTATCAGAATTTAAAGGGAGTGTTTTGGTGGCCAGGAATGAAGAAGAGCGTGGTAGAAGTAATGGCTAAATATACTTCTTGCCAAATGGTCAAAGTAGAACATCAAAAACCATGAGGATTATTGCAGCCTTTACCTATTCCTGAATGGAAGTGGGAAGACATTGCTATGAATTTTGTGGTTGGTTTACCTAGGTTTAGAAGAGGATGTGATGCTTTATGGGTGATAATTGATGGGTTAATCAAATATGCACATTTCATACCTATCAAGCAATCTGATGCAGTTGAAAAATAAGCAAGTTTGTATGTTAATGAAATTGTCAGATTACATGAGGTACCAAAATCTATAGTGTTAGATCGGGATGGAAGATTCACCTCCAAATTATGGAGGAAGATTCAGGAAGCAATGGGCACCAGGCTTACTTTTAGTACAACTTTTCATCCCCAAATAGATGGTCAGCCAGAAAGAATAATTCAGATTCTAGAAGATTTGCTCGGGTCATGTGTACTTGATTTTGGTGGTAAATGAGAGACACATATACCACTGATTGAGTTTACCTATAACAATAATTTTCAATCAAGTATAGGTATAACTCCTTATGAAGTTTTGTATGGGAGAAAATGTAGAACCCCTTTATGTTGGGCTGAAATTGGGGAAAGAAAGATAATTAGTGATGACTTGGTTGATGATACTACAGAAAAGATAAGACTGATTCATGATAGATTGAAAGTTGTACATGATAGACAGAAGAAGTATTATGATGCCAAGCACCGACCAGTTGAATTTGAAGTTGGGGAATTTGTGTTCTTAAAGGTTAGTCCAATGAAGGGTGTAAAAAGATTTGGCAAGGTAGGAAAACTAAGTCCCAGATATGTAGGTCCTTTTGAACTTGCAGAAATGATTGGAAAGGTGGCCTACAGGTTGATTCTACCAATTCATATGAGTGGAGTACACAATGTATTCCATATTTCTTCATTGAGGAAGTATATTTCAGATGAAGTTCAGAAAGTCAGTATTGAATCAGTGGATATCCAACCAGACTTGACTTTTGTATAAGAACCTGAGAGGATCATTGATTACAATGTGAAGCAATTACGAAGCAGAGAAATCCCTTATGTTAAAGTTTTATGGAGGCATGGATCAGAAAATGATGCAACTTGGGAGGAGTCAAAAATGAAGGAAAAATATCCTCATCTTTTTGAGTAAGGTATGATTTTATTTTATTACTTTTAAATTTCGAGGATGAAATTTTTATTAAGAGGGGAGAATTGTAAAACCCGAAAATGTTAATCGTAAGTGTTGCACGCATTCTGATGCGCCGCGATGAAATTTAAGTGAATTTTCAAAGTCGTTGATTTTGACCAAAATAATTTTATAAAATTATACATAAAATTTCGAGCAAATCAGAATAAGGGACTTATAGTAAATTTCACATGGATTTGGAATTAAAAATTGCTAAAATTTATAAATGAAATGATAAATTACCAAATAGCCCTCCAGAATTTTAAATTTAATTAAGGCATACAATGATAGATAGGACTTTTTCCCCTCTTACATAACCGCTCAAGCATTAAGGGACCGAATTCTATTTGGTCCCTCATTCATCCGTTCGGCCGAAATAAGAGACGGAGGGAGAGATGGACGGAGGTGGCGACGCAAGGCTTGGGACGACGACTTGGGCGGCGATTTCCGGCAACCAGTCTTGGGGGAAATTGTAGAGGGAGAATCAAGGGAGACTAAGGTAAGTTTCTAATCAAGAAATTCCTCCTTTTCATGTCAATTTCTTGAAGAGAAAAATTTTAGGATTTTGAAAAAACTTAAAATTTTTAAAAGGGGTATTGTTAAGGAAGGATTAGAGATACTTTTTAACTACAAGAATGAAGTTTTTACCAAAATTTTGTTGTTGGAAAATTAGGATTTTCTCACTTTTGATTTTTTTAAGAAAACCCTTTCATGATTATTATTTCTAATAGCATTAGTAAGGTTTTAAAGGTGGAAATTAAGATTTTTAGCAAAAAATTTATTTTTAATAATTTTTAAATTAAATAAATCCAAAACTATTAAACCCTAATTATTAAATTAATAATGGGGGAGTTTTGGCATGCAATTGGAATGAAATTAGTAAATTTATGGTTTCCAAAATTTATGATTTTGAGTAATTTCAAAAATTTAGTTAATTTTGTTTTAAATAAGGGATTAGTGAGGGTTCAATTTAGTTAAGGTATGGATTTAGACGAATTAGGGAGGTTTAAGAATTAGGGATTTATTAAATTCAAAAATAGAAATTTAAGTAATTATTTAATGAAAATGTATTATGATTAAGGCTTAGTAATAATATTTGTATTTACATTTATACTTAGGTATAGATTATAAAAGGACGCCTCGAGCATAAGCGACGTTGTTGAGATTTACTGCACTTGTGAGGTAGGTATTCATACCTCTTTTAAGTTTATAAGTTTCTCTTTCATTAAATATTAAAATTCTACATGCCTTAATATTTTATTTTAGTTAAATTACAAGTCATACTGTAATATGTATGTTCCCTTTTAGAGTCAGTTGTGAACATGTAAAATTTCATAAGAACATTTAAGCATGAAATATTATTAGACAGACATATATGAATTGATGAATGATTTAATTTTCTTATGTTAAGTATTGAATGATTGAATGTGCATGATGATCCGGAGTACCAAATGGTAAAGGGCTCTTCGGGGCAAATGGTAAAGGGCTCCTCGGAGCAAATTGATAAAGGAATCTTTGGAGCAAATGAAATGAAATGTTTGATCAAATTTGAATGTGTACCTGATCAGTACAAATTATTGGTACTTCCGGGACGGGTGTATACAATTAAAACTATGTATTCTATGCTTTTGTACATATAAGAATGGTAAAGGAAAAGTTAAGAAAAGAAAATGAAATTAAGGAAAGAGTTATGGGCATTCAAAATGTTATGCATTCCAAATATTACATGGATTAGACATACTTATGACTTCTCATATTATTTAAGTCTTATCATATGAAAAGTTTAATGCATAATATTTCTTCTTTCCTTGCATTACGAATTTAATTGAGATATTTATCACCTGCTGAGCATTAACTCACACCTGTTTGTGGGAATATTTTTCAAAAGAGATTGCTAGAGAGTGATAGCTAAAAGACCGGTTACCTACTGTCATAGAGGATTCCAGGATTACATGTTTTTTTATGGTTGTTTATGTGTCTAGTTTTAGTCTATGTGAAAGTTTATGAATTAGAGACTTTCTGAAATATTGTTATGTTTATAGATTGTTATTTCTGATGTTGATGAAATTCTCAAGTTTGATGTTTAATGGCTCTTTTTATGATTGATATTGGATGAACATTTATATATGTTTAATTATGAATGAAATTTTATGTGTTACCATTCAACTTTCGTTCCCGTCTCATTTAATTCGAGCTTACCGAACCAGGTCGTGATAATAAGAACAAGATTCGCATCACCTATTTTGAAATTTTCCCAGAGCAAACACATTGATTTAATACGTGCGAGAAATATTGCTCTTAGTTAACTTAGTAACAAATTAGCATATTATTCTTGTGATTTGTTTTAACTATTAAAAAAAATGCATGCACGATAAACTTCAAAAGTTATAATGCACATATTTGATGTCATATTATCACTTTTATGTTATATGGTTTAATTCATGTTGATTTATCAGAAATAAATTTTATATTTGAACTTATATATAATTTTAAAAAGCCAAGATGGAACTAAATAAACTTAATTATCACGGAAAATAAAAAAAGTCTTCATGCAAAAGCAATAAAGAATTAGTTAGCAAATAAACTCTGGTTTAGCAGCAAAACAATTGTAAAGGAGCATCCTATCAATCAGATCCAATAAGCAACCAAAATTGGTATTTATAAACAAATAAGTGTACTCTTAGCTCGGTCTATATTATGCACAAAGTTGGAAGTTATATAACTTAGTTTTGATTTGAGACGATTTTTTTATTACTTTATAAAATTATTATAGAGAAGCAACTTTCTAAAACTGTTATAGAAAGTTGCTTTTCAGTATAATTTAAAAAATAATAATTAAAATCTAAATAACAAAGTAATAAAAAAAATTATCCCAAACAAAATCTGAGTTAATAAAATTAAAACACAAATGAGTACTTGACAGCCAATATCATCACCTAAATATTTGTTATTAAAGCTATATTATCATGGCTCTGATAGCATTGTACCTCACAAGCATCATCAAGTCTGGAAAATGCTTTTAAAATGTCTTTTTAGTCTAATCTAGAAATTGTGTTGATAATTTTAATAACCAAGACAGGTAAATTGTTAGCTGTCTGCTTTTCAACTAGTAATGCTTGCGCTGAAACTGAAAAGATTTAAGAGCCTCATTTCAGCATATTTTTATCAGTTTATCAATTGTTCATTATCAATTCCAAACAAAAAACGGTTAACAGGAGCTTGAGATACCATCTTTTTTTTTTAAATGTTATCTTTGCTCAGCATCATGAAAACTGCAACTATCAGCGCCTAATCAAAATTAAGGAACATAATCAATGAAGTAAAAAAGGCTGCAAGTAATAAAAATATTACATATCATAATAGACAAAACTTGTCTCTGATGTGAAAAAAACAAATTGCACATGCAGAGACATTATTTTGTTGTCACTAAGATTCACCTGTACATGATTGCTATCCTCATTAGCTACTAAATCAGTCTCTTCTCCACAACCTGAAACTTCAGCAAAATTATACTGCACACATATGCAAACATATATAAGACATTAGTAGGATAAAGTGAAGCTTGATATTTGAAAAAAACTACAAACACAATACAGAGTAAGAAGCTGTTTGTGCAAAACATGACTAAGCTAAGAATCATTTCACTATTTGCATAGAATTTTCTAAATCTGTAACAAAAAAAGTTGTATAAACAGCGATAAACAGGTTGGTATAGTAGTAGGAAAGCTTGTCATTAGAGCAATCATTAGGCTGCCTCTATTATGAGATGGAGGTGATAGGCACTAGTTACGGATAAAAATAACACCCAGCATTGGCGAGAGTCTCATGCCACAGTGGTGAGCCTTTGGGCTTTCTAGCAGTATCTTTGTATACAATAATAGATGAGTTCTCTGAGGCAAAGCATTTCAAGAATTTGGCATAGTCAATAGAGGAGAACAACACAAATGAAAAGACGAAAAGACGCAACATTTTTAAGGTATATAATGAATCCAAGAAGATTTACAAAAATGTTGCCTGTTGTACAAGAGTTACTTGTTCTAGAATTTAATTAAATCCTCGTGTAAAAATGCAGAGTAGATATTACCTGAACTGATTCAGTGCAAGCCCATTTCTTCTTACTGCTGGTGTTATTCAGAGTAGAAATTACCCTGTAACCCACTCCCCATCATGACTATTCACAACTATAGGAAATGCATTTGTAGGAAAGTTTGTTCATCTCGATGAAACTAGTGATGACTTTATATTGTAGAACAAAACACAAGATTACCAAATCAAATCTAAGTCCATAAAAAGATGACACCAACCAAAACCTAGATAAGTTTTTTCATAAACCCAATCCAAACTAGTTGGGATAAGGTTAATGATGATGATGATAATTGATTGCAGTCCAGAAAAGAAACAGAATTGCTCAGTAATAAACTTTAGATAAATACGAATATAATTGATGAATAATTGTTCATATGCAAGGTTAATCAATCCCTCAAAAACATCCAACAGAAATGTAATAAAATAAATACAATTCCTTAGTGTGTGAACATTTCAACGTAAAGAACAACCAGCCCATTTGATTCAAAGTGATGGACGTCTCTGAAAATATCTTAAAGATGCTTAGAAAAGAATTGAAAATACATCAAGATTCTGAATCCCACCCTATCTATTTGAGGAATACAAGAAATTTATCTATCTTTCACAAGATTAAATGGCAGAGTTTGTGATGGACCGGCGGAGCCAGTGGGCCCCACTAGCAGAGACAGCGGGCAAGGAAAGAGGGGGATTCAAAGGGGAATAAATTCACCTTTAATTAGTAACCATAGGAAACCACAATTGGGAGGGAATTAGGAAAATTTATTTAGGCAAAGGGGGTTATTTGAATTCAGATTTGAGAGGGAATTAGGAGAATAGTAGATCAACTTGTAACTTGGTTTGTTTTGTTGAAATAAAAATCTTCCTCATTGATTTCTGCTGCATTTTCTCTTTGTTATTGTTGTTTTTGTTGTGAGATCAGATTCCTATCAAATTGGTATCAGAGTATGATTCGGAACCTATAGCACCGAAGGAAATGGATGCTTTGGAAGAGAAACTATAAGGAGAAGTTGGCTGACTCAAATCTGAAATTGAGGAATGATTTTCATCCATGGAAGGAAGGTTTTCTAACCTAGAGGACATGATGAAGAAAATATTGGAGCTTCATACCCAACCGACAACATTGGAGGCGAGAGCACCAGCAAGTGGCCAATAAAGTGGGGGAAACCCCAATATCGGCACAATGGGGATGATCAAGAAGTAGAAATATTAGGCGAATGGAAAAATATGCCACCTCTTAAACTGATAACCAGGAGGGAAAAGGGTGAAGGATATAGCATGAGGAGAAATTGAGAGGAAGAAATGAGGAGGGCTGATTTTGAGGAAGAGGATATCTATGAAAGAAGGGGTGAGAGAGAAAAATGGAGAGATCACAATAATCGCCACATGGGAGGAGCCGGAGGTGGAAGAGCAAGTTGGGCAGAGGGAATCTGAGAGTGAGAAAGCTAAAGATACCCATTTTTTAGGGGAAAGATGCTCATGGGTGGAACCTATGATGCACCGACACACCTCTTAAATAGGGAATATATATAGTGTCGGACACGTACCCGAGACAACTAGGATACATGTCGTACACGGTGGACACATGTCCTAATTTTTTATAATAATTTTTTTTAAAATTAAATTTTTTTTATATTATTTTTATCAAATAAAAAACCCTTAGCACATTCAAGAACCGTATATGCATCAATACAGTCGGACTGCCCTTATGCCTTAGGGTTTTCAACTTTTAGCTTCGCACCATTGCTCTCCCTCGTAGACTACCCTCATCTTCTTCGATTGCACGACTAGGCGAGCCCACCGAGCCTAGAGATTGCACGCTTGAAGCCCGGAACGTACTCATCTACGTCTTTTCTGCGACGAGCCAAGCCCGGAACCTCCTCAACATCCTCGTCAATGTCTTCTTCGAATTTATTGCTCTATTTTCTGCCTGGCACGTCCGACTAGAGCCGTTCTCTTCACTCGTTTGGTTTCACATTCCTTTCTTACTGGTTCGTCTTCGCCATTTAAGGTCATCGAAGGTTCCGCTCCAACTTGTTTTTCCGTCGAAGCTAGAGGATTGAGAGTGAGCAAGTGAGCAAATTATTTGCTGTTTTAGTTTTTTTTTCTTATATTCCTGCTAGCAAACAAGTGAGCAAATTATGCATACTTTAGTTTGTTCCCTCCATTGTCTATACTTATTGTTGATTTTAGGGAAATTAAACATAGGAGTCATACATTGAAGTTATAGGAGGAATATAGAATAAATTACATCGATATTTAATGCTCAATTTATCCAGAAGTTTGAAAGATTCATAATGGATGTGATTGTTATGCTAAGGCAATTAATGAAAAAAATATAGAAAGCAAAGAATGTTTTATTTATATTAAAGTTCTTAAGATTATGGAACATTAACTAGTGTTAGAACTTTACATCATGGTTTTAACATTCAGGTGTCTTGGTGTATGTATTCATGACAAACTCTAGTTGATGGAATTTGTTGAAATAGGTGAAAAATTTTAATGATATATAAAATATTTGGAATATAAAAGATTTAAGATTAAGAGAATAAAGATTAATTATATGATATCCAATGAACTATTATGGAAGAGAATTAGAGAATTAGAGAAGTAGAGAAGTAAATAGATATATTCTTTGTGATTTAGATTAGAGGTTAAAGAAATATTATGGGAAAGAACTAGAGAAGTAAATAGATATAAAGAAGAACCAACTTTTTTTGTTTTAATTAATTTTAGTTTACTCTTTAAAAGTGTGTATGATTACCTAATGCTAAGACTTTTTATTTTTCATTCCATCAAATCTTTTTAAAAGCAAAATGAGCTCTAGTGGTGGTGGGACTGGAAGTGGTGTAGGTTCAACTGAATCTTCTATAGAAGCCAATAAGCCCTTATGAAATCATGTTACGAAGTTAGGAAAAATATTTGAAGGTGGATGAAATGTGTCATTCAAATGCAATTACTTTGGTGTCACCTACAAAGGATCATACTTTAGGGTGAGTATATCTACCTAAAATTGATGGCCATGGAATTAAAATGTATCATAAGGTTACTACTTCACAGTTGATAGAATTGAACAGACAGGTTCATGAAGTTGAATCAAGAATGAAAAGGGCACTTCCTAAGAGAGATCTTTGCTCTTTACTCATGGTTCATCCCACACTACTTCCTCCTCTGGTAGACTTGATAATGTTGGTTTTTTAGAAGTGAGGGACATGAATTTATGAAAAGAAAAGGAGTTGCTAGTAGTTCTTTAGAGAAGGCTTTTCATATGTAGATATGAGAGCAACTTAATGCTAAAATTGAAAGGATATTTTTTTCAGCTGGACTTCCTTTCAACCTTGTAAGAAATCCTTATTATAAGAATGCTTTTACTTTTGCATGCAATAACAACCATGTAGGTTATGTTCCACCTGGATACAATGCAATAAGATCAAAATTATTAGAGAGAGAGCAAATATTGAGACATTACTTGAACCTATGAAAGGAGTTTGGAAAGAAAAAGGTGCGAGTTTGGTATACGATGGTTGGACTGATCCTCAAAGAAGACCAATTATCAATTTCATAATTATTACAGAGAATTACCCAATGTTCATCAAAGCAGTGAATTGTGAAGTAAAATATACGGATAAATATTTCTTTCTAATTTGATTAAAGAGGTGATAGTGATGATTGAGCCATCAAATATTATGTAGGTTATCACTGATAATGCGTCAGTATGTAGAGTTGCAGGTTTATTGGTGGAGCAAATATATCCTCATATCTTCTGGACTTCATGTGTTGTGCACACTTTAAATCTTGCTCTAAAAAATATTTGTGCAACCAAAAATATAGAGGCTAATAAAATCGTCCATACTGAATGTCATTGGATAACAGTGGTTGCATATGATGCTGTTTTGATCAGAAATTTCATAATGAACCACTCCATGAGACTATCCATCTCTAATGATTTCTCACATTTGAAAATGTTAGCTATTGTTGAAACTCATTTTGCCTCTGTAATAATCATGTTAAGAAGATTCAAATAAATAAAAAATGCTCTTCAATTCATAGTGATTCGTGAGTAGTCTTGCAATTGGGAAGTGGCATTGGGAAGACAAGATACGTAAAATAGAAAATCTTAGATGATTTGTGGTGGGATAATATCAATTATATTTTTAATTTTACTGATCCAATCTATGATATGTTGAGAGAGGATGACACAGATAAATCATGCCTACATTTGATTTATGAGATGTGGGACTCTATGTTAGCTAAAGTGAAAGAAATTATATACAGACATGAAAGAAAGACACAAGATGAAAACTTAAGTTTTTAGAATGTTATCTATACTATTCTTGAGGATAGATAGAGCAAAAATAACACGCCTCTTCATTGTTTGGCTCTCATTAAATCCAAGGTAAATTTGAATATATCTTTTAATTTAATTTTTAATTTATTGGCTAATGAATTAATAATTTTACTTCCTATGTGTTCTTTGAAGATATTCAAGTAAAGAATGACTTCAAGAAGACCCTCAACATGTCTCACCATAAAAAGATTTAGAAATTTTAAATATGAGAAAGATATGTTTGAAACATTATTTCCTAAATGGGAGAGAAGAAGGATTAATATAGAACTTGCAAAGTTCTTTGAATATTTAGAGGACTTTGGTGATCAAGAATCTTTGGTTGGTAAATGGAGGATGGATCCAAAGATGTGGTGGTTGATTCATGAAGCTTCAACACCGCTACTTCAAATAATAGCAATAAAACTTCTTGGTCAAGTTTTATCCTCTTGTTGTGAGAAAAATTGGAGCACATGCTCATTTATTCAATCGATAAAGAGGAATCAAATTATTCCATAACGAGCTGAAGATTTAATTTATGTGCATGAAAGACCCCACTTTATATGGCAGGTGATAACAAGATGTGGGATGTTGCTGAAGATAACTTTGAGTCCCTTGATGATATGAGAATATTGGAGAATGCAAATCTTTCTCTTGATGAATCAGAGTTGGAAGCAATTATATTCAATGATGATGATATTGAAGGCCAAAGACAAACCTCTGAAGTTAATCCTAATAGTTGAAGCTTGAATGCTTGATATTATATTAAATGGTTATTTGCTTATATTTTCGTGATTGTACTAAATATTTTGTACTAAACATTTTATATTATTAGCTAGACAAGTTAACATCTTATTTATTTATTATTGTTCGTCATTTCTAATATGATGTTACATTAATACCTATAGACTATATAAAAAAGTGTAATGTCGTGTGTGCGCCTTACCTGTGTCCTATATTTTAAAGAAAAGTCATATCCGTGTCGTGTCGTGTCCGTGTCGCCAAAACCGTGTTGATGCATCATAAGGTGGAACTATAGGATGGAAAGGTACTTTGAGGTGAATGGGCTGACGGAGGAGAGACTCACGGCGACGGCTTTATGTTTGGAGGGGAAGGCCTTGTCTTAGTATCAGTGGAGAGACATGAGAGATCAAATCTGATCGTGGAGGGAGTTCAAAGATAGTTTATTAAAACGTTTCCAAAATCAGTCGGGAAGGAGACTTGTATGAGCAATTCTTTGCCCTGATTCAGAAAGGCACAATGATGGATTATCAGGAGAGGTTTGAGTACCTTTCTAGCCGATTGGAGATGCTATTTGAGGCTGTTGGAGGAGAATTTCATGAAGGGGCTCATGCCAGAGATCAGGGCTGTTGTCTAGTTATTGAGGCATGAGGGTTAGAGGAGGCTATGAATCTAGCCCAGATGATAGAGACAAAAACTCACTTAAAAGAAGCAATAACGGCAGCAATTCGGGAGCTTCATGCTAGATGATAACTACTTTTTTGGCACCAAAGGTATAGTCTATGCCCATTTAGAGAAAAGTACCCAAGGATAGGGGATTAGGAGTACGGCCCGGAGAAAATTTCAAGCGACTAACTGAGGCAGAGGTTTAGGATAAGCGAGCTAGGGGACTGTGTTTTTATTGTGATGAGAAGTTTTCACTAGGCCATCGCTGCAATGACCGTTTGTTGCAGGTACTTATAGTCTGTGATGAGGATAAGGAGACTCTAGAGGAGGAATATTTGCACCTAGATAAGGCGGAGGTCTCCTTGAACTCAGTGGTGAGTTTTACCTCAAATCACACCATGAAGGTGAGGGAACAGATAGAAGGAGAATCAGTGGTTGTTCTGTTGGACAGTGGGGCGACCACAATTTCATCTCTAGGCAGGTGGTGGACCGGTTGGGGCTGAAGCTGGTCGACACGGGCTGTTTTAGAGTGATGATGGGAATGGGGAAGGTGAAGAAGAGTAAAGGCATCTGCCCAGGCTGATGGTGACATTGTAGGAGATCCAGGTGAGGGAGGATTTCCTTCCCTTAGGAGCACATATGTAATTTTGGGTATGAAGTGGTTGCAAATCCAAGAAGAGAGCAAGGTGAACTCCTCAACTGGCAACTATTACAATGCGAATAATGCAAGCTCCTCAAAGTAACCTGTATGGTAAATCTAAGCAATATAAGGATCCTACGTTGACTTATCTATTAATTAAAATAACATCCACTACATGGTAAGAACCGTTCGAAGATCAGAGGCAAAGAATTTCTTGGGTGATGATTGGGTTTAGAGGCACAGAGAAATTGTGCAACAAAATGCAAATCAATACAAACGGGTAGCTTGGGCAAAGATTCTGCAGTCTCTTTCTGTTCAAGGCCAAAGTTCTTTTGGTGGTACTATTCCTGGGGGAAGTGATGAGCGCAACAGTAGTGGAGTTTCAAGGGAAACTATAAAGGAGAGGTTGAAGTCTTTTAACATGCAATTCAAGATGGGTGATAAAGTGTATTTGAAGATTCAACCTTACAGACAGAAAACCTTAGCTCGAAGAAGAAATGAAACGTTATTTCTATGATATTATGGTCCTTATGAGGTGGTGGAGAGGATTGGTGTCATGATGAATCATTTGCAACTACCCCCTACTTCCACCATGCACGGATTTTCCATGTGTCCAAGTTGAGGAAAGTTATTGACGACCACAGTCCACAACGATGTTGCCAATGACCTTGATAGAAGAAATGGAGGTAATCCTGAAGCCAAGGGAAGTGAAAGGAGTCCCTTTAATAGCCGGAGGAGCTAGAGAAGTGTTGATCGTGTGGAAGGATTTGCCCGACTATAAAACAACATGAGAACTGTACCGCATGATTCAATAGCAATTTCCTTCATTCCATCTTGAGGACAAGGTGGCTCTTTGGAAGGGGAGTATTGATGGACTGGCGGAGCTTGTGGACCCCACCAGCAAGGACTGCAGGCAAGGAAAGAGAGGGATCCAAATGGGAATAAATCCACCTTTAATTACTTGCCATAGGAAACAAAAATTGGGAGGAAATTAGGAAAGTTAGTTTAGGGAAAGGGGGGTTGATTTGAATCCAAATTTGGGAGGGAACTAAGAAAGATTTATTTAAAGAATGGGGGCTGATTTGAATTGAGATTTGGGAGGGAATTAAGAAAGATTTGTTTAAGGAAAGGGGGCTATTTTGAATTGAGATTTGGGAGGAAATTAGGGAGGCTTATATGGGGCAAATTAGATTGTTTAATTTTCATTATGTGATTGTGCTTGTTATAGTTTCGGAGTTGTTCCTAATGGCGCCTAGGGTTTGTGGAGAGCCGATATACCTCTCGAATAGTAGATCAACTTGTATCTTGATTTGTTTTGCTGAAATAAAAATCATTCTCGCTGATTTTTGCTGCATTTTCTATTCGTTATTGTTGTTTTTACTATGAGGAGATCGGATTCCTATCAGTTTGCTTCCCAGCCCTATTTAATAATCATCGAACATGCAGATACCAAATTACAATTAAAAACAAGAACAACAATTCTCCTGACTGGACGCATAAAATTTATAAATATATATATCAACTGCAACCTGCAAATGGAATGAAAAGCGATGTCCAATTGACTGTGCAGTGACACGATTCCAGATAGAGGCGCTCCATGTCGAGATGACTAAATCATCCCTTTAAGCAATCCACAAAACTACTATCAGAAGGGTTGAACAAGGTTAAACATTTAACTTTAGATTTCTCATTTCCATCACGAACCATATCAATGCAGGAAAATTTCCCGTAATTAAGACATGGAAAATTTAGTTAACTATTCGGCAATATTATCTTCAATAGTATTTGGATCTATTAAGGGGAAATTCAGAAACAAAAAAAAAGTGATCTTTACACTCATGAAATACCTGAGAAAGTGTTAGCAAACAAGCATAATCACATATGAAAATACCTATGCGGTTTTTTGTTGCATACTTGATTCAGAACAACTATCATGCAAAGTAGGAATCTGACTTGTGGTCTCTGGTAAGTAGACCACCGGAGGTGGGCATGGGTTTCCTGCCAGTTGTTTCGCATCAACAGATGTATGGCACAAATATTTGGGTGCATGACAAATCCTATTTTCAATTCCTGTAGATAAAGGTGTGGCAACAACGTATTTATCTTCCTCATAGGAATTCGGAGAGGAATTTGTTTCTTGGTAGCAGGAAGTTTCAGGCAAGGTGGTGGGCAACTTCACATCCATGGTGGATTTGCAAGGATCTTGTTTGACATTTGGAAGCACTTCAAGACTGCTTGACCTCCTTCCCTTAAACGTACCCCACAGAAAGAGTAATCTGTTCCAACCTGGATGGGGGGCAAAGAGAATCCTCAATTCAGGTGAAACGGATAATTCAGGTGAAACGGATATTGAGAATGTAAGGAATGCCTTCAACTAATAAAAAATTCAGATTGCAACTCACGTTGGGAGTTTTCAGATAACTTATTTGATGGAAATATAAGAAGCTCAAAACCACCTAAGTTCCCTTTGAGTGCTAGGTCAAACTTGAGCATCTTTCCCAAAAGCTTGCAGTAATTATTTCTATAACTGTAAGAACAAATTTAGAGAGAACTCATTTTTTTCTTAATGCAAAAATTAAGAATAGATTTTACTGCAATAATCTTTTAAAGTATACCTCTCAATATCTTTAGCAAAGAAAAAAAGAGCAATATTTTGTTCTTTAGCATGGTTTCCATGAAAATGCTGAGGCCAGGAGCTTATACAAGGCACCTCCTCCAATTGTACTTTGTAGGGAGGAAACTTATTTGCCGCTTCCAACACCTTGCCTGAAGCATAACTTGAGAAATGAGCTTGAAGTCCATCACAACACTCGGCAAGCCTTCCTGCCCTAAGCACCTCAAAGCCACCTCTGCATGTAGACACGTGGCATTTATGAAAACAAGGGATTCAAGAAACCAACTAAATAGTAACAAAAACAAATCCTGACTGACTGTTAAATCTAGAAACATCAAAGTATATTTTCCTTTAGAACTATGAAGATTCCAAGAGACAACATACTGCCAAAAGAATTCAAGCTCTGGAATTACGGAAGTTCTCAGTGTATTTGAACAGCATGGATCTATACTGGGTAAAACCTGTTTGGAAGGTTTCACATGGAACTCCTTGGAAATGACACCAAAGGGATTCAATCTGCTTGCCCCATCATCATGAGGGATTTCAGTCTGGCTTGCAACATACGGATGTGCTGTGGCTTCATTTTTTTCAAAAACAGAGCTGCTTCTGGCATTGGTTCTCCCTTCCTGAGATGTTCTCCTAAAGCAGTGCAGAGGAAACTCTTTGTTAGCAACTTTAGCACCATGACCAAACCTTGCAATAGGAAATTCCTTAGACTGATCTGTTGTGTTGGTACATTGTAATGCTTCTTGTTTTGGAATAATTGTTTCCCCTGCAGATTTCCATTTATTACTTCTATTAGCATTCTCCCATGACATTCGATCAGCTGAAAGCTTAATGGCTGAGGCACGATGTTTGTCAATTGGGCATAAGTGCGTATGGTGACCTGTTTCATTACATTTTTGACAATTTCGACTGCCATCAGATATCGGCTTAGTTGAGGCGGTGGAAAATGCAGCAACCTTGGCTATGTCATCCTGATGTGTAGATTCCAGACTCAGATGGTGGTTATTGTATTGAGAAACTGTTTCGGGGTTATGAGAATTATTAGCAGCAGTTACATGATGTTGAAATCCTTCCTTGGGAATCTGCCCTGGCTTGCGATACTGTAAATTCAATCCATTTGAAGATGCAGTTATCGAACTGCTTGATGAATGTAATGGAATTTCCCTTTTGTATCCTAAAGCCACCAATAATAGAAATGCATTAAAAAAAACATAAATAGGGATAAGTGTACTGGGAGCCACAAATATGGAGATTTCTCACCTGAATCATCCCCATCAATCAATCCTCTATCCACTACTTGGTAGAAGTCCAACACATAAGAATTCTCTCTTTCAGTAACACCTAATTCTTTGGTCCTTTCCGCACTTGAATTTTTAATTTGATTTAGCTTAACAGACTGTTTTTCATTTATTAATTCAGAATCATTGCAAGTACCCTTCTCAGTTTTAAAAGAGGTAGATTTAACCATTCCTCTAGTTAGTCCACCTTTCCTCGTGTTTTTGGAAGGAAATTTTCCATTTGTATTCACGGCCAATGGGATAGCTTCAAGTAGTTGTATCACTTTTGGCTTGGTATTTGTATTCTTGAAAGAACTTGATTTTAATAAAGGTCCTGCAGAGAAATAGAAAAGAGTTTACTATCCCAAGTCAATACAACAACAACATCAAGCCTTTATCCCACTATGTGGGGTACTATCCCAAGTCAATAAAAGGTGAAAAAGCTTTGAAGAAAATTATACCAAAATAAAATTCAAAATATTCCAAGTTATAGACCTACCACTTATTAATTTAAAACCATCTCTACTAGCTGAGGAAATGGGTTCTACCGAAGTTTGAGCTTTCTGTCCTTTAAATATGGGACAGCTTCCACTTGATTGTTCAGGATTGGATGGCTTCTTCACTGCCGAGACTTGGTTTGTTAATGAACCCTCAGGAGACAAAAATGACATATCCTGAGAAATTGAAGTTTCTGCAGACACAGGAATTCTTTTAGAGGCCTTCTCGCTAGTAGCTGATTTGAGGTACACATTTTCACCACTCCTCATAAAAGGGATCTCTGGAATTTGGAGTGTTCTTCTGTCTACCATATCTTCGTTGATTACATTTCCATCCTTTTTAGGTGGAGCCATAGAATATATGGTACTGCCATGCTGAGCATTTTCATCCAAGTATGACTGCTCTTGTGTTTCAGTTACAGTTTCCTGATTTTCGTATTCTTTTTTAAACTTGCACTCTTCACATATCCAATCACCATCAGGAAGTTTATCCAACATTGTTTCCATGCAGTAGCTGCATAAAGGAAAACAAATTTTAAGTGCATATTCGAGGCAACCATGTTATGAGCAATTTGATCAGCATAAGAAATCTATGATTCATAAATGCTTACATATGCTCTGCACCATCTAAACATCTGTTACATATAGCAAGGGAATCCACCTGACCTACATCACCACAGATATCGCATACTTTTACCTGTAACAATATCATACGAATAATCATCCTTATTCATACATGAATGAAAAAATAAACAAATAACCAAAGAAATACATAGTGCGCCCTTGCAGGGGTGGAGACTTAAGATTGTAAGGAGAAAATGCATCAAATGGATCATAGTGGGACAACAAAGATGCAATGCCATTTACAAGAACCTGGCACGTCTCTATTTGCCATAAAAAATGAAATAATCATGTAAGTCAAGTCCTCGCCCCAATGAAAAGATTATGCAACCTAATCATATCCATAACAAAAAGTGGACAAGTTGGCTTCAATGGATAAACTGGCTGTGGAATGAGGGAACTAACAGACACGCAAGCATTATTAATGCAGATTGCGGCTTCCAACTTCCACATATAAGATCAACTCACAGCCAGACATTATATCTCACCTCCTAGATTTTACAAATCTACTGCCACAAGTAATCATGATATGCCTCGATTTACATATTGGCATCATGACCATCATCAAAGCCCTGCAGTTAACAAAAGATAATCATTCATGCAAACTTTTGTCCGTACATACTAAACATTGAAGAAATTGACGCCAAGGTCTATGTTGAGGAAGAAAATGGGGAGTGGGTGGTGGATATGAGTAATAAAGTGGTGGTGATCGAACAGAAAAAGTGTTATGATTTGGGTACATTTGTTTGTTCAAGAAAATTCTAATCCAAGTTGTGTTTTTGATGATTACAAAAGTTTATTGTTTGTTTTATTCTTCTACTAACAATTATTTGAGTTTTGTTGTGTGTACTAAAGTATTTTTCAGGAAATTCACACTCCAGATTGTGAAGATTTCAAGTTCACTTGTCCACTGTAAATGAAGTCTGTAAATTTTCTTTTTCTTGAGTCTGAGAGAGTGTGATTGTAAGTTGGATAACTGTGCACACACACACAATGGGGGAGTAAAAAGTTTAAATTTTTAAACTGATCGTAGAGTACGATTTGATATCGTACGGGACAATATGTAGAATATGTCCTCCAGAAAGAACCCATCTGCCAAGAAAATTTTTCTAAGGCATGTTCGTACAGTACGAATACTATTCGTACATGAGCTTTTGCTGTACGAACTGCTCAAAATTGGGTTCGTCCAAGGGTTCGTACGGGACGAACTGATCGGACGAAGCGCTCTGTTCGATTCGTCCAAGGGTTCGTACGGGACGAACTGATCGGACAAAGCGCTCTGTTCGATTCGTCCAAGAATTCGTACGGGACGAACTGATCGGACGAAACGCTATGTTCGATTCGTCCATGGGTTCGTACGGGACGATATGTTCGTACGAAGCTCTCTGTTCGAATTGTCTCATTGTTCGTACAGGACGGATTGTTCAATATTTTTGAACTATTCGTACAGTACGATCGTCGATCGTACAGGACGATCGGCACGGACTAAACTTGAAAATTCAGTTTTTGAACGGTTTTTTTCAGTCCCAAGTATATAAATGACTCAAAATTGACTGAAGGAAAGATCCTTCTGCGAAAAATCTTTTGGGAAGTGAAAGGAGAGTGATTGGGAGAGTGTTTGGGAGTGAGTATTGAGAGATCTTTCAAGAGAAAATTGTGAGTGGATTCACAAGGTTATCCAATTGAGAGGATTTCTTTTACTTGTTCCTCAAGCATCTTCCTAGTTCCTTGAAGACTTTTGCAAGAACATTGTTCGAGAGGATTCCGGTTCTTTGCCGCACTTGGAGAGTGAAAAGGATGACGGTTCTCTGCCGCACTTGGAGAGTGAAAAGGACGACGGTTCTCTGCCGCACTTAGAGGGTGAAAAGGACGACGGTTCTCTGCCGCACTTGGAGGGTGAAAAGGACGACGGTTCTCTACGGCACCGGGGTTGGTGCAAGAGAGTTTGTAAAGGTTTCTCCGCCTTGCTGTGGGGGCAAAAGGAGAGTCACTTGAGTTTAGTGCAATACCTAGAGAAGGAGTCTCTAGGGAGTGGATGTAGGTCGTGTTTGACCGAACCACTATAAATTCTGGTATTTTCTGTTCACTGCTTATTTTTTGCATTTTTATTTTTCTGCAGTTTATATTCTTTGTGGTTGAATTTCTGTGTTGAACGAAAGAGCAAAAATTATCTCTGTTCGTACTGTACGAAGTTCTATCATACTACACGATTAGCTTTAAAATTTTCCAAGATACCAAGAGTAATTTTTAAAAAAGGACCAATTCACACCCCCCCCTCTTGGTTAGCCTAAGGACGTGAGCAATAGGTCTAACAACCTATTCGCACTTTCAAAAAGTGCTAGTAAAAAGGTATCATAACGCGACAATGTTAGGAAGCATGACTCTGGGAATTCTTACTCATGACACTAGTGATGTGGCCATTGATGCAAAGAGGCGGAGAAGGCACAGAAGGGGGGTGATCAAATAGTCACAATCAGGATAAATTAGGGTCAAGTTTTCCATTCATCTTGTCTTGGACATTAGGAATCTGCAGTAAAAGGAATTAAGCTTCACATTAGGCATGGGCAATGGTTAAGTCGACGCTTGTGTGTTATGAAGGCCTCAGGTTTAAGTCACAGAACAACCAATTTTCAAATGTAAGGGTAAGGCTCATCAACCCTTCCACAAATTGTAACAACAAATAATTAAAAAAAGGGCTGCACCAGTTCAATTAACCAACCCAACCCCATTGACTTCTGAGTCGGAACTTGAAAACAGATGAATGAGAACCAAGAGAGCAAGTGTGAGAGAGTGGCAAGAGGGAAAGAGACAGAGTGAGAGAAATAGAGATCCTAACAGGTGAGAGAAAGATAGCTCAAGTGCATGACATAATAGGTGGGAACGAATGGGGGCAAATAGGGATATAAGGAAACAAAGGGCTAACGATTGAGAGAAGGGAAAGTTAAAAAAGGGTCTGCTAGATGCTTGCAATATAGAGGAAAATCGAGGGACGGAAAAGGATCGTTGGTGAGCTGAAATCACTTAAAAAGGAAGGGCGGTCGAGATTGCTGCCACCAGTTGGAGCTTTGAGGAGAAGAAATAGAACTTTTCTTCTGCTCACTTAGGAATAATGTAAAATCCTAACTATGGAGGATTATTACATGGTTTAGAAATATTATCATAGATATTGCAAGTAATACAGATTTAGAATATAGTAATATTGAAATATTATTGATTTGTTGTTTATGAGCAAACCCCGCGGGGATATTACCATAGTTGGACAAAGATCAAAATATGGAATTTGGGGTATTATGATGGTTGGACAATATTGAAATATGGAATTTAGCTGTATGACCATAACTTGGGTTTTGGATGAAATATGAACTCGAACTAATCTAAATGATGAAGAAATTAAGATCTACCACCATAATTTGTAGACATTCATAAAGTTTATTATCATATGACATTCTATGTATATATATAAACCTTAATTTAAGGAGATTTTTATCCAAGGTGAGTTTAGGAAAATCCTTAAAAAATTGCTTAATCATAATAATTTGAAATATTTATTATGGATGTCTAATTATGATTTTCTGAATCTAAGGTGTATGAAGCTCTAAATGTTGGAGCAAAAATAGATCAGAGTCATGATCGATAAGTCGGATTGCTTGTGGTTTATGTTACGTAAGTCACTCTTATTTGTTACAAGATAGATAGACACAATTTTATAAAGGGCGTAACTCTTAACAATTGATGCATATTATGTTGGGTAGTAATTTCTATTCTTATTGTGGTTCATATTGAGTATTTTATGAACATGTTACTTTAATGTAGAAAAAGGAAACATGAAATTAGCTTATTTCTATGTAGTTTATTGCATATCTCAAAAAGGAAAGCAATGATATTACATATGCTTGATATGAAGGTAACTTGTTTCTCATGAATCTTATTGTTTATCTTTTATAATCGATATCATCTTAGAGTGAGGCAATCCATACATGTTGCTTATGATATCGTTTGCATAATTATATATGCTTGTATGTTCGATGGGAAAGATTGTTGCTAATACCCTATTGAATGAGATACTATTGGCTAGTTTGGGTGACATGTCTGATATGTAGAGTAATGACTCTATTATTACGTTTGATAGACTCCATCATCTTAGTGACCTCCTACTGATAACAAGGTTACTTGAGAGACTAGCAAGAGCAATATAATATAATAAATGGAATATCCTTTGAGATGTTCTATTATATATAATTATATCTTGGATGTTCATCATTATTTTATCATTCAATTACATTGACTGACATTTTCAAATATGGTTTATGAACCTCATAAAATTATTATCATTGTTTACTAGTTGTTATTTCCCATAATTCTTGATATATAAAATTATTCTAATGATGCCATAATCATAATAATTTTTATATGAATAATGTCTTGTTAATTGTGCTATATTATTGATCATGCTACATGCCATATTTCTTATCATTTATGCCTTAGCAAGTAAGTTTCATCTACCGAGCATCTTTGCACAAACTCGTATTTATTGATTTTGTGTTTGTTTTCAGTTACTAGTTGGGCAACCTTGAGCATTGAGTTAGATTCACACATCTTGCATGTGGAAAAATGATTCAAGTTATAAAATTATGTAATTGATTTAATAGTAGTTCATCTTTCTTAAATGAATGATTATAATATTCAGGTTTTAATCAATTCTTTTTGGAAACATCATTTGTATGTCAATGGATTTTAGATACTTATATCATATTTTTGGCAGGCTTATGTTATTTTCATCATAATACATTTATTTAGTTATTTTAAAATTTATTAATTCACCTGTTCCATTGAGTTAACACTACCATTGCCAGGTCTCAAATCCTGGATGAGAAAAATGGAGGGTTGCGTTAGGTAGTCGACAGCTAGTGTAAAACTTGTCGAATAATAATGACATTAATCCTTTAAGAAATTGTGTTAATACTAGGGCGTCCCCTGGAAGCGACGCGTTGTATGGCCTGAATACAGTGACAAGTGTGCAAGGGCCGCTGCACCAGCGCCCAGGTGCAGTGTTAAATAGGCAAGGGTTCCCACATCAAGGACGAATGTGATCAAAGAAGCTAGTCCATGAAATTAAAATTAGAATAGAAACTTGGAATATAGGTTCCCTTACAAGAAAATTAATGGAATTAATAGATATTATGATTCATATGAAGATAAATATTCTGTGCATTCAGGAAACTAAATGGATTGGAGAGAAGGCTAAAGAGATTGATAGTCTAGGATTTAAACTTTGGTATTTGGGTAGAAGTCGTACTAGAAATGGTATAGGTGTGATTATAGATAAGAGCTTGAAGGATAATGTTATAAAAATTAATAGAATTGGAGATAGAATTATAGCTTTAAAGATTGTTGTTGATGCTAAGATTGTTAATATTATAAGTGCTTATGCTCCTCAAGTGGGTTTGGATATTGATTCAAAATTAAAATTTTGGAATAACTTAGAAGAATTAATACAAAAGATACCTCTTGAAGAAAGAGTTTTTATTGGAGGAGATTTAAATGGACATGTTGGTAGAGAGGTAGATGATTTTAAAAGCATTCATGGTGGCCATGGGTTTGGAATGACAAATGAATATGGTAAGACCATATTAGATTTTTGTTTAGCTTATAATTTTTTAATTGCTAATATTTTATTTAAGAAAAAGAATGAGCATTTCATTACTTATAAAAATGGATATAGTACAACTTAGATTGATTATTTTCTTATAAGAAAATTATATCATTTAGATTGCAAAGATTGTAAAGTTATTCCGAGTGAAAATTTATGATCCCAATATCGATTATTAGTTTTTGACTTTAAGATAAAGGGGCAGAAAATAAAAAATATAGTATATTGATATTCTAGGATTAGATGGGGGCATTTAAAGAATATTAACAATAATATTTTTGAGAGAAAGATTTTAAATCTTAAGATTTTGTCTGTGCATAAGGATGCTAATGTTATGTGAGAAAAAGTGGCTGGTGATATTAAGAATATTGCAAAAGATGTACTTGAAGTATCAAAGGAAAAAACTCCTAATAGTAAA
Source organism: Dendrobium chrysotoxum (assembly GCA_019925795.1). Lineage (NCBI taxonomy): Eukaryota > Viridiplantae > Streptophyta > Magnoliopsida > Asparagales > Orchidaceae > Dendrobium > Dendrobium chrysotoxum. The sequence continues at coordinate 17,568,659 of CM034298.1, read as the reverse complement.
AATAGTTGGTGGTGGAATCCAAATGTACAAAAAAAATTAAAAATAAAAAGATTATTTATAAAAATTAGTTTAATTGTAAAAATTTTGATAATTGGGAAAGATATAAAAAGGCACGTAAAGAATCTAAGAAATCAATATGCGATGCAAAGATCTTAGCTTTTAATGATTTATATAATATATTAGATACTAAGGAGGGAGAAAGATATATGTATAAGTTAGCCAAACAAAGAGATAGGAGTAGTAAGATTTAGTTCTAGTGATGTGTATTTAGGATGAAGATCAAAAAGTATTTTTTTTAAAAGATGATATTCAACAAAGGTGGATGAGATATTTTGCTAAATTTTTTAATGAAGAATATGAAAATACGATTGACTGTAGTGACATTAGTGCCCTAAATGAAAATAAAGATTTTTATTTTTATCGGCGAATTAGTAAAACCGAAGTTAGAGAGGCTTTAAAGAAAATTAAGGATGGAAAAGCTGTTGGACCTGATGATATTCCAATAGAGGTGTGGAAATGCTTAAGAGATGAAGGAATTTCTTGGCTTACTAAACTTTTTAATACTATTTTGAAGACTAAAAAGATGTCAGATGAGTGAAGAATGAGTATGTTAATTCCTATTTTTAAGAATAAAGGTGATGCACAAGATTGTGCGAATTATAGAGGAATTAAGTTAATGTGTCATCATTTAAAACTATGGGAGCGAGTTATGGAGCGTAGGTTGCGGCGTGATACTAATGTTTCTCAAAATCAATTGGGATTCATGCCAGGTAGGTCTACTATAGAAGCCATACATTTATTAAGAGGTTTGATGGAGAAATATAGAGAGAATAAGAAGGATCTGCATATGATATTTATTGATTTAGTAAAAGCATATGATAAAGTTCCAAGAGAAGTGCTATGGAGAATTCTTGAAAAGAAAGGAGTTAATAACACTTATATTCAAATTATTAAAGATATGTATGCAGGAGCTATTACTTGTGTTCAAACACAAGGTGGTTTGACCAAGTATTTCCCTATTTTGGTTGGATTACATTAAGGATCAGCCTTAAGCCCATATCTTTTTGCTTTAGTCATGGATGTTCTCACTAGACATTTGCAAGAGGATGTACCTTGGTGTATGCATTTTGCTGATGATATTCTTCTTGTTGATAAGACTAGAGAGGGAGTTGAAGGTAAACTTGAATTATGGAGGTCAACCTTAGCGTCTAAAGGTTTTCGCTTGAGTAGATCTAAAACGGAATATATGGAGTGTAATTTTAATAGTAATAGACCTAATGAGGGGATTGTGACTTTGGGCGATCTAGTCATTAATAAGAGTACACGTTTTAGATACCTTGGATCGATTGTTTAGAGTAATGGTGAAATAGATGGGGATATTATCAGCAGAATTCAAGTTGGATGGTTGAAGTGGAGGAATGTATCGGGCTTATTGTGTGATAGAAAAGTCCCTCTCAAACTTAAGGGAAAATTTTATAAGATGGTGGTGAGACCTGCAATGCTTTATGGTGCCGAATGTTGGCCATTAAAAGAGAAGCATAATATTAAGTTAAGTGTTGCAAAGATGAGGATGCTTAGGTGGATGAGTGGCTTTACCCTTAGAGATAGGATACGAAATGAGCATATATGTGAAAAGGTTGGAGTAGCTCCAGTGGAAGATAAGATTAGAGAGAGTCGCCTTAGATGGTTTGGTCACATAAAACGGCGGCCTTCCGATGACTCGGTTAGGAAAGTAGAGGTATTAGATTTGACTTATGTTAAGAAAGGTGGAGGTAGACCTAAAAAGACTTGATTAGAAAATATTAGAAATGATCTTTCTTTATTAGATTTAAACGAGAATTTGACTTTTAACAGAACACAATGGAGAAAAAGGATTCATGTAGCCGACCCCACGTAGTGGGATAAAGGCTTGATGTTGTTGTTGTTGTACCTTTTCCATTGAGTTATTGTTGAAATCTTCAAAAGCAGGTGATATCAAAGCCTATGTTTAAATTTGCTAGGCTTACACGTCATTTGTATTCTTTTATCTGCTTGCTTTTGTATTAGGAAAAGCATAGGCACCAAAAACCAGCAATTATTTGGATGGAAATTTTGGAAAACCTTTTTATTGCTTCAGAGAAGCAGCTTTTGTGAAAGCAGAATAAAAACTGTGGCTAAATAGCAGGATTTAAAAAATTATTACAACAAAAACAAAAAAGGATATGCCATACCAAACAAAATCATAGTCTTATCGGAAGATTTCCATCGATGAAACCATTATTTATGTTTCATCATTTATTATAAGTTTATGAATGGTTATGAAGCTAGGGATCATAACAGTTGATATAAGTTTAGATCTATGTGTAATTTTGATCTTATGGCTATAAGATTTATGTTGAATTGATTATTTAGTTATGATTAAATGCTTTGAGACCTTATATCTTAATCTAAGATTTCAAATGGCGAATCTTACTAATTCCGTAGTTATTCAAATAATAGTTATGGTTTGCATCCTTCACATATAATAGATGAACTTTGACAGGTCATGCTAAAAAAATAGAATATCAACTTACATATACATATTCATTCAATGAAATTATATAAATTAGCATTAGTATACCTTAGAATAATTTGCTCCTTTTATTAGAGATTGAGTATCTCATATGAATTATAGGTTCTTCCAGAAGAATATCCTAATTTCTATAATCTCGATGTCTTGTTCTTAACAACCTAATAATAATAATTTACTTAATTTGATACAAATTCCTAACTTGCCAAGTTGAAGCTAAATCAATTAACCTCAAATAATATTTTTATCTTAAAATAATTTCTCCTCATTCAAGCCTTCAATCCTATAAACTTGAATCCAAACTCAATTTACGAGAAAAATACAAAAATGAGATTCTCACTGGAAATCTTGAATGCTTCTCTACCTTTTTCTCTCTTTTTTTCTTCTTCTCTTCTCTTCCCTTCTGCTTCTTTTCTTCTTCCTTCTTCAACCATATTGCGAACAGACGGATAAGAATAAGATGGAATAGGATAAAGATAAGCTTAAGTTATTGATTCATTATGTGATTAAACTATCCTATAGGCTATCCACAACATCAATTTGTACTTGAATGGGACAAAAAATTGGAAATTCTTTGTTTTCTTAAGTACAATAATTTGCTATGATAAATTTAAAATATATTTTAGGAAAATTATTTAATAGCTAAACTAATTTATAAAGACTGCTATACTTATTATTTATATATACTTCTATATATCAAAATGATTGAAATAAAATGTAGAATTTTATAAAAATAATTTTGATGATTTTTGGATTAAAACATCGGCCTTCTGATGACCCGGTTAGAAAAGTAGATGTATTGGATCCAACCTATGTTAAGAAAGGTAGAGATAGACCTAAAAAAGTTTAGTTGAAAAATATTAAAAATGACATTTTTTAATTAAATTTAAATCTTAACTGGACATAATGGAGAGGATTCATGTAGCCGACCCCACATAGTGGAATAAAGGCTTGATGTTGTTGTTATTGTTATTGATTTTTTTTTGGATGTGCAAAAAATGAAATAATTTTTAGAAGATGTTTTCATCTCACTTTTTCAAAAATGTCAGTAATACAATGATGATCTTAGATGATCAATCTTTGAAGCCCTCATGATCTATTGATACTTTATAGATCATATGCATGTATAAGGAAATTTATCATATTATAACTTTTGTATTTGTTGAGTATTACCTAATGACTTATTAGGCGATGTTAAAAGAATTGATGAGTTGAAGAGATTCTATGGATGGTTTTGGAGGCATTAAATAAGTGACAAATTATCTTATTTATATTGAATGTGAGGAGCAAATTGGAAAGAAATATGCATAATAAAGGAGGTTTCGAATTCATGTAGCTAATTAATCTTTGCATAATATTTGTTAAGAACACTAATTACAAAATGTGGTGTTTGCTATGGCATATTGATCTTAAATTATTAAGAGTGAGCTCATCTAAAACAATGGACTATTATCAACGGTGATTTTTTATTGTGTTAATCTACCTATTTCATTGATGAGATGACTTAAGTTGCTTTTAGGCATTAGGTGGCACTTGAGTAGGTGTCTTTACATATGCTAAACTAGTGTACAAAGAGACAGGAGGTAACAATTGGCACATTATATGGAACATTATGTTATTTTAATTTTGAAACAATTATTTAATTAAATTTAGCAATCACATATAAGATAATTTTTTAATTTGAATTCAAGCATATTAAAAGCTAATTATTATTTCATGGGATTATTACTTTTAACCTTGAATATGGCACATGATGTAATTTTTATTTTGAAATGATTACTTACCTAATATTTAACAATCACATCATGCAGGGCATTATTTTTAATTTTTAATTTAACTTAAATATTATAGCTATTTTATTTCTATTATAGTATGTAAGGTAACTATTTTATTTGATCTCAAATTACAAATATATGGTATATGGCATTAACTATAAATTAAATTTAAATTTGTTAGTATTTTAATAATAATTTATGTATAGTTTTTTATTTAAATTTATTTGATCAAATTTTAATCATCTTAACTCAAGCTCAAAATTTAAAATACTACTAAAAATTTAGTTTTATTTTTATTATTTTATCAAACCTTACAATGCAAGAGTATTGCTTACTTATTTTTATTACTTATTGATATAGCTTAACATTTATTAAAAATATGGCTATATAATAAATTAAATAAGTCTTCAGGAATGTGCTCACCTTTTTGTACAAGATGTTCTATATATAGTTGGAGCATGTTAAATAATTAATGGACATGTTATGTTAATATGTAATTTTATATCACAAAAGTACTTAAAAACCAACTTTTTAAGTAAATTGTATGTGTTTTTTTTTACTCATTAATGTTGTAATGTATAGGGCAAGACAAAGAGCTAGCTACTGAGAAAAGAGAGAATTAAAAAATAGAGCTAGAGGCTTCTAGGAGAGAGAGACAGATGGACTGAGAAAGATTTTATGGTAAGATGTAATCACTTAAAGTAGAGAGTGATTGAGGTGGCTACCACCTAGAGTTTTAAGGAGACAAAATAGGACTTGGGTTCCTTCTTCTAACAAACAAGGTAAAACCATAAGTTCTTGTATTAAGAATTATGAACAACCACAAAAGGTACTATAATGGTTATATAAAGACTAAAATATAGAATTTATATGCATAACCAAAGGGGATCCTCATCATAAAAGTACCCCTTAAATTCCAACACAAATCTTTAAAGGACTTATTTCTTGATGAAGGGCACAAATCAAGTGAATCTCTACTGAAGAGAACTCTATTAAAGCTATATATATATATATATATATATATATATATATATATATATATATGTATATGAGCTATCATCCATCCAATCATATTTATCAATAGCGAATGGTACATCACAATGCAAAGAACAAATAGAGCCATAATGTATCATGGAACATGCAATAGTTAAAGTTAATGCAAAAATTAAGAAGTCATGAATAATTTATTAATAAATTTAATAATATAAGAGAGAAAAAAATTATAATAAAAAGTAACGATCACTATTATATATATATGGGCTCTGAAAATTCGCGCTCCAGCCTCTCCGCGACCCCTTTTTTGTTGTGTCGGCGAGGAAAGTTTTAACGAGTTTAAGTTCCGGGGATAATTTTCAAAAGGCAGATTGGGTTTTAGATAAGACATTACCCAGAGATTTCGCCCTTATTTTGTGAGGACTTTAAGATCTGAGTTCAGGTTTCCTATAGGCGCAAGTCCCTACAGTTAATTAACCCTCTCGATAATGAGAGAGAACTTCCAATTAAGGCTAGTCGTTAAATAGATGCATAGTATCCAACGTATAGTAACAACAGAATTTGATATTGAAAATTGGAATTTTATCATCGTACACTTAAAGCGGATGGTGAGGGGAGAATGATGATTAACCTGATCAAGAACCCATGGTTCTGTCATCCCGGGTCATCATAATCCCTAGTCTACTTAGTCAGAGAAGGTAGTCGACCCAACATGACTGAAGTATCCTTGTCAACAGCCATGAGTTACGTCATCCCATGGTACCTTATAGACTTAAGGTAAATGTTTGCCTAAGGAGGCATATTTGAGTCCACTTTAGCTAACAAAGGGGTTCATGCCCTATTAATTATATCTTATTGATTCATTACTCAAGGATTTAAAGTCGTTAGGGAACATAAGGGCTTTGGCCATGACCGTAATTTAGTGGTACCATTTGGCGGCAAAACCACCCAATTAGAAGGTCTCGGTCATAACTGTTTACTTGTGGTGATAGTTGATGACGAAACCACTGGTTAGAGGACACGTGCCACGTCTTTATTGGTAAAAGATAGCTTGAGAATGAATCTTAGTGACATTCTCGCCTAGACATTCCCTATTTGTGAGCTGAAGTTATTTTTAAATTTATTCACCTCGACAAACTATTATGGAGGGCAGATGGATTTTTACTTTAAGTATTTGAGTGATTTATTTCATCTTAAATATCTTAATTTTTTGTGATTTTTTTAGTTTTGAACTTTCATTGAAATTGGAGCCCCTTAAAGATTGATTTTAAGACTTGGGGGCATTTAAAAGTACGATCCCCTCCGGTTGAGATTAGCTTTCAACACGGTCATTATCGGAGATTATTTATGGTTATTATTATTTTATTAATTAGACCTTGTCAACTATGTTTGCTTGCAAATAGAAGATCGGGTCCAGCTCCTAAATTCTAGATTTATCATATAGATATTAAAACTTGGGATGTGCATTTTAATATGTAAATTTTTTTTGTAAGAGACCTTGAAGGCCTAATAATATGAATGTATAAAACCAAATACTCCGGTTGATGCTACGACCGTGTATTTGTTTGGTGGTTCAAATCGTGTCAACTTTGATTCACTCAAAGAGAAGAATCAGACTTGAACTTAAGTTTATTTTTTGATCGGCGCAGCATCCTCAGATGTCACGTATGTATATACATTACGTTCATCATGGCACATGCGGGTATTGCACTTAAGTTTAGGGAATCATATTTTAATGCATGAGGGGGGATTTTAAAATATTTAAATATGACTGTTCGCGCAAATGATCATTGTTGACAATGCGCAAAATTCTATTCAAGGGCCTACAAATGCCTTCTGTCTATTTGTATGAATGTTGCGGATCCAGTGGCTTTCATTAGAAGTGTGTTAAGTTTCATTTGTCATGTATAGGTGGTGTCATTTAGTTCATTTTCATCTTCTGCATCTGCAAGTTGTCATTTCCTCTAGTTTAGCTCATAAGAGTGAGCTTTTGCTTGCAAGTACGATGTATGATGCATTCCGAGTTCTCCACCTTTCACATACAAGTGAGCTAATCTATTCGGTGTGACAACCTGGCACTACAAATTCACTGCTTATGTTTTCTAGTGATCCGCAGTTTTCACTACAAATTCCTTGTCTCTGCTTGCAAGTGAATCGTAATGTTGTGCTACGAGTCACTTGTTGCTTTATGCAGGTGGGTTGTTATGCAATACAAACTTTGTTAAGTTTGTTTGTGGATCACTAGTAGACATTCAGAAGTAACCGGCAGTTATATGTAGGTGAACTGCATTCAACTTAAATCTTCCAACATTGTCTGTAGATGATATTGTTGTGTGCATTTCAAGTTTACGCTCTCTACTTGTAGGCAAGCTATATTCATCATAAGTCTACTACGTTGATCCGCAGGCAGACTGTCGTATGTATAACAAGTCTTCTAGTTTTGCCCATAGACGAGTTGTACCCTCTGTAAGTTTCTTGTTATTTCCCTATAGGTGAGTTGTTATATGGACTGGAAGTCCTTATTCTTTGCCTGTGAGCAAATTAACATGTCCATCAAGAGCCTATTATCTTTTTACGTAGGCGGGTCATGATATTTGTATTGCAAACCCATTCTTCCTTCCTGTAGGTTAGGTAACACATTCATTATTCATGCCCTATACATGCCTATAGGCAAATCATGTTCATTGCAAGTCTCACTTCTTCTTCAACAAGTGAGCAATCATGTTCATTACAAGTACCATGTTCTTGCTCTTAGTTGTATGTGGGTTGATGTGCTCATTACATGTTCATTTGTTGTTGCCCATAGGTAGGCTGCATTAAATGCAAGTCCTCTAATGTTATCTATAAGCGAGCTGTTCTGCGCTGTAAGAGTCCTTATTCAGACTTGTAAGCAAGTTGCATCATGAATCACAAGTCTCCTTGCTTTTCACCAGTGGGCAGTTTGTTGTATGTAATACAATCACGTAGGTGGACTGATATATTCATTATAGGTAGGTGTGTCAATATTTGACACTACCTGAAAATCCGACTTGAACCTGACCCGAAAATTCTGGGTTAGGGTCAACCCGTCTTTGAAACGGGTCGAGTTCGGGTTCAACAAACTGACCCGTTTCAAAAATCGGGTCAGGTTCGGGTTGGCCCGGAAACCTGAGAATGACCCTGAATAGGTCGTCTTCTAGCGTTGCCTGCGTCGCCTCCCAGCATCGCCTGCCTGCATCTGCCCGAGTCGCCTGCTTGCGTCGCCCGCCGTCGATTGTCTCTTCACTGGCGCGTCTTCCCGACTGCTGTGTGTCGCCTGCTGCCGTACCATAAACAAATAAGCGCGCAAACGGAAGGCTGGCGACAGACTTACGGGTCAGGTCGAGTTGACTCGAACCCGAAGTGGGTCGGGTCGGGTCTGAAAAACTGACCCTTTTGCAAAAATGAGTCGGGTCGAATAGCATCGGGTCAGTTCCGGGTTCGACCCGAACCGAACCTGTGACCCAATTTTGATAGCCCTAATTATAGGCATCATGTCTTCTTCAATAACTGGGTTGTCACACTTATTACAAGTATTCTATTCTTGTTCTTACTCATAAACAGGTTGTAGGTGAATTGCCATTTATATTATATGTTCATTACAAATATCACTTAGCTTCTTTGATATTGCAAATAGTATTAAATTTCATTCTAATCATAGAATATTAATTTAGGTTAGGTTCCCTATAAGCCTATTAAATTTGGTTTCGTGTAATTTTCTTTAGTTCGGTTCCCTGTTGGTTTGAATTTCGACAGCCTCCCAGCATCTCTCCCATTTAGGGAAACTTTTTAGAGTCTAGGCCTGCCCACCACGCCAAGAAAGACGTACATAGGTTGCAAGGATACCTGCACGAAAATTTGCAAATTTGTCTACCGGCCTAAAAATGCATACGGGTACTTCCCACCATGCTAAGAAAAATGTGCACAAGGCTCAACCGCCTCGTCACAAGCGTCGCACCGAGCTCCCGCTCAGCATGCTAAGAAAAGCACTCATAGGTGGTCCGCTCGTTACACCGCAAGCGCCAAAAATAGGATTTGAAGATTTTTTGAGTTTAGTGAATATTATATACCATGACAAGCGAGGCGACGACGGCAGTGTTGAGGGCACGAAGAATCAAAATTCAATCTCTTTCTTTTTCTTTTTTTTAACAGCTTTTTTACTAATAATAATAATAATAGTAAAGATAATACTAATAGTAATAAATAGAGAGAGGAATTAAGCTAGAGAGAGTTGTTCTTTGGTGAGTTGCTCGGTGAAAGGACTGGTTTGAAGTTGTGTAGGTATGGTTTTTCTGTGTAGTGGACATGGCTACAGTGAAGAGAGTTGCACAAGTAAGGGTTGAGGAAGAATAGGGGGTTGTAGTTGGGAGGAGGAAGATGGTGAGTGAATGTTGAAAAAGAGGTGGTGTGTTGGGCTTTGGGTTTGTAGTGGATATGGAGAGTGATTGAGGAGTTGAGGGCTTTGGAAGTGGGCTGCTTGGTGGATTGATGGGCTGCTGTAGATAGAGGAATTGGGGAAGTGTTGGGCTAGGCAGATTGAGGGAGGAAGAATTTAGTGGGTTGTTGTAGAGTGGGCTTATTGGGCTTTTGGACAGAGGAGAAACTAGTTATGTTGATAGATGGAAAGGTGGAAGAGGTGAGGTCTTTTTTTCAACAGAGAGGGGCAGAAACTGCAGTTGATGGGAGAGGTTTAGTTCACGTGAGCTGCATTAATGGGAAAAGGGGTGGCTGGGAGGATCGAGCGGTACAAGAGTAGTGGTCGACGGTCTACTGTTGTGGATCGAGTGAAGGTGGAGCTGCTGCAGAAGTTAAACAAGGGGGTCGGGCGCTGTTGGGTGTAGACAGAGGAATGGAGAGAGGCTAGAGTGCGGAAGAGAGATTGCAGCTAAGTGAGGAAGAGGAAGAGTGCGAATAGAGAAGAGTGGGTTGTCGGCTGGAGTTCGGCCTGTGAGGGAAGAGTGGGAGCTACAACTTTGGTCTTTGAACGGGAGTGGGAGGTCGATCGTGGTTGGCGTCAAGTCGGAAGGCTAGAAGGTAGGTCGAACAGTCAGCAGCAGGAGGCGAGATCGAGCAGAGGCTGTGAGCGATCAGGCTGGCTAAGTTTTCGATCGGGAGCAAGAGGAGTGGAGTGTTCAGCACAGTGAAGGAGTTCTCATGTGTCAAAGAAGAGCAAAAGGCTCCGCTCGTTCTTATTTTATTAACGAGAGCAGAGCTCCATCGAGGCGAGTCGCAGGAAGGGACGCGAGCGGCGCTGAATAGTAGTGATTTGAGCTGGATTTGAGTAGGATTCAAACGAGATTTAAGCAGAATTCTGAGGATTTGAGCATGAATAAAATTTCTCGATTTTTGTGCATCTCAATTTGTGTGTCGTCGCCTCAAAACTTATGCAAAATTCACATTTTTGCTCGCTCGAATGACCCATACAATATAGTAGTCATTCTTAAGTATTTTCGAAGTTCTGGACACAACAACGAAGTCCGTTTTACAAACGAACGTCATTTGGGCAACATCGCACGTCGTCGGGCCTGTAATTTGTCAATTTTGACTACCTTCGTTCAATTCAACAACGAGGGATCCACCCTTAGCTAAATTCAATGTTCTGATTGCAACAGTGTAGTTAGTTTGACGATCGGAGGTCATTTGAGCAATTCAGTAATAGTCGCGTCCGTTGACCATCGCTCGCACTGATTTGGCGGATGTGTGGAGGTCAACAAAATAGAATACAATATTGCTAAGCATACATGAGGATTAATAATAAGCACAAGATTTACATGCCAAATCATTCTAAGGAGCTTAATTAGAATTCAAATTTTTTTTTTATTTCCACCAAATAATAAATGTAGCGATGGGGCTTGCAACAAGGTGACAACTACAAACTAAGGTGATGTTTGGTTAGCTGAAAAAGGAATGCAATGTATTTGAAATATTTTGGAGTTGTTTGGATGATTGTAAAATAAATGCAAAATTTAATATTTTTTTGTTTGGCTTGAAGTAAATTGAATGCAATATAAAGTTCAAATTGGTTGTGGTTGGTGGCAGCCGACAGTGGCCGGGGATGGCAGGCAATGTTTGGTGGCAGGTGGTGGCCAAGGGTGGCCGACAGTGGTCGGGGAGTGGATGGCGGCGAGCAGCGGCTGTGGCCGACAGTGGCAATGGCGGTGAGTTTTCGGTGTATTTGAAAATCACCCAAATCAGAGAAATTCTAAATACACTGAATTTCAACTAGATGGTGAATTCCTTTTACTTCAAAATTTTACTTTGCATTTTTTTACTTCAAACCAAACACCAATATTTCAAGAAAACTTATATAAATATTTAAGGTGAAGACTTGGATCCTTTAACAAGTAAGAGTGGGGCATGACTCACATGTGGCTTTTGCAACCCAAACATTTGTAGAAACTTAAAAAAAAAGAAGATAAATAAATTAAAAAAAGCTAAGTTAAAAAAAGATAAACAAGACATATATGCAACCACCACCACAACAACAGCAATAATATCAAGCCTTTATCCCACTAGGTGGGGTCGGCTACATGAATCTTTTTTCTCCATTGTGCCCTGTTAAAAGTTAAATTCTCATTTAAATCTAATAAAAAAGAGTAATTTCTAATATTTTCTAACCAAGTCTTTTTAGGTCTACCTCTACCTTTCTTAACATAAGTCAAATCTAATACATCTACTTTCCTAACCAGATCATCGGAAGGCCGCAATTTTATGTGCCCAAACCATCTAAGGCAACTCTCTCTAATCTTATCTTCCACTGGAGTTACTCCAATCTTTTAACGTATATGCTCATTTCGTATCATGACTCTAAGAGTAAAGCCACTCATCCACATGAGCATCCTCATCTCTGCAACACTTAACTGAATATTATGCTTCTCTTTTAATGGCCAACATTTTGCACCATAAAGCATTGCAAGTCTAACAACCATCTTATAGAATTTTCTCTTAAGTTTGAGGGGGACTTTTCTATCACACAACAAGCCCGATGCATTCCTCCACTTCAAACATCCAACTTGAATTTTACTAATAATATCCCCATCTATTTCACCATCACTCTGAACAATATACCCAAGATATCCAAAATGTGTACTCTTATTAATCACTTGATCACCCAAAGTCACAATCCCCCCACTAGAACTATTATTACTAAAATTACATTTCATATATTCAGTAATATATCTACTCAAATGAAAGCCTTTAGACTCTAAGGTTGACCTCCATAATTCAAGTTTACCTTCAGCTCCCTCTCTAGTCTTATCAACAAGAAGAATATCATCAGCAAAAAGCATACACCAAGGTACAACCTCTAGCAAATGTCTAGTGAGAACATCCAAGACTAAAGCAAAAAGATATGGGCATAAGGCTGATCCTTGATGTAATCCAACTGAAATAGGAAAATACTTACTCAAACCACATTGTGTCTGAACACAAGTAACAGCTCCTGCATACATATCCTTAATGACTTTAATATCCATCAATGACTTCTATAAGAAACTTATCCAACACTGTTTTCTTATTCAAAGCCCGAAAGTCTACACAAAATCTCTAACTACCGTCCATTTTCACCAGCAACACAGGACTGGAGAAAGGTCTGGCACTGGGACGAATAATTTAGGCCTCTAACATCTCCTTGATTAGCCTCTCAATTTCATCCTTCTGAGTTAAGTATTCACCAAAACCACCACTTGGTGTATACTTCTCATCGCAGCGGAAGCAGGGACCCTTCACTCTCTTGTCATGCACCTCTGCTTTTGTGAGGCGCTTGAAGTTGGCCCCGAGGTGAACTCCCCCATTCTTCTCCTCAGGGCCTATCGTTGAAATGACACCGTCTGGGTTCTCTATGCAAATGAAGTCAAGATAATTTGTAAGATCCTATCGCTACTCCTCTCTTAATGATCTTCTCCATCTATCTCTGATCATCTGCTATCTGGGCTAGCTCCATCGTCACCTTCAACCACCGTGGTCTCAACAATCAAAGGTCCCCTCGTATGTCAGACTTGAGTCTCTTCATGAAATTTCTCTCCAGCACCTCCTCCAAAATTCCCCTCAACCACCCCAACAGCAACTCAAATCTCTCCCTGTACTCCATGACGGTCCTCTCCTAAATCCTATTTGTACTTCATTTTGGTCTTCTCCTAAATCAAGGTAAGAAATTACTCATGTAAGTCTCCTTCCCAAATAGCTCTAAAACGTACCAATAAGCAATCATTAAACTCCTCTCACGAACGTATCAGATATCTACTCTCCCTCTATTGGAATTAAGTGAGGGCTTTCCCCTCCATACATAGCCCTGCGGCTGTAAGCTTTTCATCATCTCTCAATCCGTTCATTGCGAAACACCTCTCCACCCAATATACCCACCTATGGGCATCTTCCCCTTCGAATACCGGTATCTTCAGCTTCCTCATCCTAGCATTTCCATCCCAACTTTCTCTTCCACATTGGTCCCCCCACATATCGAGAGTAGGAATCCCACCTTTCTTTCTCGATCCCCATGGCTCAGCTTGTTCCCCTCCTTCTTTGGTCGTCCACTCCCCTTGCTCAAAAGGCCTCCCATAGTGGTCGTCCACTCCACCACCTACACCATAAAACTCCCTTTCTTATTGTCCCCCCATCCCGCCCCTTATAGGAGCCCTAGGAGGTGGTTCTTTATGAAAGAAACTCTCCTCATCAAACTCTTTCCGTCCGATCTCTTTTTCCTTAGATTCAGCCAAGAGAATCCTGGTCGATTCCGAGTTAGGGTTAGCGATCAAAACCACCGGTGGAGTTTTGAATTGCATCTCCATAAGCTTACTTATCAACTCTTCCACCACTCCAAATTGGTTTTCTATGGATGAATCAAATGAGATGGATCTCTCCCATAGAGAATCCTAAAAGGGGTGGTATGTGCTGTTGAATGGTACAAGGTTTGTACCAATATTCGGCCCAAACAATCCACTATGCCCAACTCTTCGGCTTATCTGATACAAATCATCTCAAATAGGTCTCTACACTTCTATTGATCACCTCTGTCTGGCCATCTATATGGGGATGGTATGTTGCGCTTCTCTTCAGAACTGTCCCGTATAAACAAAACAACTCCTTCCAAAAGTGGCTAAGGAACATTTTGTCTCTATCTGACACAATAGATTCTGAAAATCCATGCAAGCGCACCACTTCTCTTATAAAAGCAGTAGCCACAGAGACCGTGGTGTAGGGGCGCTTCAGAGGGATGAAGTGTGCATACTTGCTCAGACAATCCACTACTACCAGTATCACCGTAAATCCCTCTGAACGAGACAACCCCTCAATGAAGGGGCTGTTTGATTTGCTGCATTTAGAGTGTAAAGTAATCCAAATGTAGGAGTTTTGAGAATTATGGTGTTTGATTGGATGAAAAGTAAATTCAACGTAAAGTAAAACAAATGCAGTTTATTCTGTTCTAGTTCATTTTTGGTGCATTTAGAATTCCTCCGATTTGGGCGACTTCTAAATACATTGCAAACTCAAGGGCATTGCAACCCCTTGTTGGCCACCTCCGACTGCCGGCCACCACCTTCGCCACCACCGGCAATCACCTCTGACCACCGTCAACCACCACCTTTGACCACCACCGCCGGACACCACCGCCGGCCACCACCTCCGCCACCATCGGCAACCACCTCTGGCCACCGTCGACCATCACCTTTGACCGCCACCGCCAGCCACCACCTCCGCCACCACCGGCAACCACCGCCAGCCACCACCTCCGCCACCGCCAGCCACCACCTCCGCCACCACCGGCAACCACCTCTGGCACCGTCGACCACCACCTTTGACCGCCACCGCCGGTCACCTCTGGCCACCACCGTCGACTACCACCTTTGACCGCCACTGTCGGCCACCACCTTTGACCGCCACCGCCGGCCACCACCTCTAGCCACCGCCGGCCACCACCGTCGGCCACCACCGGCAACCACCTATGACCACCACCGACAACCACCTATGGCCACCACCTTCGACCACCACCTTTGATCGCCACCATCGACCACCACCTCCGCCACCGCCGGCCACCACCGTCGGCCACCACTGTCGGCTAAATTAATACACAGTAGAATATTATATCATATAATCTCAAAAAAAATTTATAATAAGCTAGTGCAATAAATAAATACACTAGTATTATTTTATAAAATCAAATAATACTAATTATTATAAATAAACTATTTTTATAAATACACTAGTTATAATGCCAAAAAAATATATTACAAATATACCGCTTTACTTTAGTCTGGATATACCTAACCAAACAAGGGAAACAGTTCTCCTGCGTTTACTTTACAGACAACCAAACAATCTCAAAGTATTCAGAATACACTACATTTACTTTACATTACATTTACTTTACACTGCATTTTCTTTTCCGGCAACCAAACAGCACTGAAATCCATCATCACCTCCTCCCATATCCTCTCCAATTGAGCTAGAGGCTGTAGTAACCCTCCTGGTGTCATGGCTAATTACTTATACCTCTGGCACACATCGCATCTCCCTATCTAATCCTCTGCATCGCGGCGTATCCCTATCCAATATAATTTTGCTGACAACCGACTGTAGGTCTTCTCAGCTCCTGAATCTCCTCCAATTGCGTTGCCATGAAACTCCTGCAATAGCTTGAGGATGTGCCCCGATCCTCTTGGTAAAACAAATCACCCCTAATATAACAGCTGGGGCTCCCTCAGTGTGTAACCGGGATGATTGTCTGGGTCATGTAACAACTCATCTCTGATCCCTCAGATGCTCATCTGTTTGCTCTCATGTCTCAAGGCTTATATACTAACAAAGCTGTCAACTGTGGCTCGCCCGTCTTTCGTGATAGTGCATCTGTGGCCTTATTCTCCAATCCTAAGCGATACTGAATCTCAAAATCATATCCCAACAATTTGAATAATCACCTCTGATACTCCTCAGTCACCATCCTCTGCTCTAGTAAAAACTTCAGACTCCTCTAGTCTATCTTGATGATAAAATGTCACCCCAACAAATAGGATCGCCACTTTTGGATGGCCAAGACAATCACCATCAACTCCTGCTCGTATACGGACTTGAGCCTTGCCCTGGTAGTGAGCACCTAACTGAAATAAGAAATGGGCCGATGATCCTACATGAGCACTGCCCCTAGTTCGTATCCTAATGCATTCGTCTCCGCCACATATGGTTTGCTAAAGTTAGGAAGTGCTAATACTAACATGCTGGTCATGGCTTTTTTTAGCTGCTCGAAGGCCTTTGTCGCTGCTTCCCCTGAATTGAAACCGTCCTTCAGCTACTCAATCAGTGGCCATACTATCATGCCATACTGTCGTACAAACTTCTGATAGTACCCGGTGAGGCCTAAGAACTGTCGTACAAACCGTCCTTCAGCTGCTCAGTTAGTGGCCATACTATCATGCCATACTGTCGTACAAACTTCTGATAGTACCCGGTGAGGTCTAATACTAGCATGCTGGTCATGGCTTTTTTTAACTGCTCGAAGGCCTTTGTCGCTGCTTCCCCTGAATTGAAACCGTCCTTCAGCTGCTCAGTCAGTGGCCATACTACATGCCATACTGTCGTACAAACTTCTGATAGTACCCGGTGAGGCCTAAGAACTCCCTCAACTCATTCAGGTTCTAAGGTAAAGGCCAATCCAGCATGGCCTCAATATTGGACTAGTCTACTGCTACCCCTGCTTTGTCAACACACGTCCGAGGTACTCCATCTATGGTTGTGCAAAAGAATATTTCTTCATATTGGCATGCAGCTGGTGCTCCCTTAAAGTCTCCAATATAGTCCTTAGGTGACCCACATGCTCTGCCTCCGTACGACTGTAGGTCAGGATGTTGTCAAAAAAAACCAAGATGAACTTTCAGAGGTAGGGTTGAAAAACCCGGTTCATGAGGGACTGAAAAGTGGCTAGAGCATTAGTAAGACCGAAAGACATTGCAAAAAACTCGTAGTGACCCTCATGAGTCATGAAAGCTATCTTGTGCGCATCCCCCGGCTTCATTCTGATCTGGTGGTATGCCGATTTCAAGTCAATCTCGAGAACATGATCGTCCCAAACAGCTCATCCAGTAGCTCATCAATCACAGAGATAAGAAACTTATCCAGCACAGTTTCTTTATTTAGGGCCCTATAATCTACGCAAAACTTCCAACTGTCGTCCTTTTTTACTAGTAAAACTAGGCTGGAAAAGGGACTCGCATTGGGCCTAATAATTCCTGCCTCAAGCATCTCTCTGATGAGTCTCTCTATCTCATCCTTCTAAATCTGCAGGTATCGATATAGTCAGACACTGATAAGAGAAGCTCCTTCCTTCAAGGCAATGGCATGCTTGTGTTTCCGAGGTGGCGATAATCCGCTAGGCTGCTGAAAAACCTCAGGAAACTACTGCAGAAGCTGATGTACACACTTAGGGACCTGAACACCCTTTGAATCCCGGACCTCCTCCAGGCTCTATAGCTCCACCAAGTATCTCAGCCCTGCTCCCTATATTGCCTTGACCATGGTTTTGCACAAGCTGGCATCTCCTTGCAGCACCACCTTCTTCTCCTCCACCTGAACCTCCATAATCAAGGACTTTTAGTCCACCTTTGTCTCCATGATCGTCTGTAACCACTTCATCCCTAGGATCACATCAATGCTCTCCAAATCCAAAAAAAGAAAATCCTCTACTATCTATATGCCCTAGAATGTCAGCAACAACCTCCTACAAATCCCCCTACTCCTCTTCACCTTTCATATCCCGATCATGACTCCAAAGCTCCCTGTATCTACCAATTTCAATCCCAACTGATCCATGATCCGCTTGGAGATGAAGTTATGAGTAGCCCCACTATCCACCAAGACCACCACTGGCTACTCCTTGATCTGCCCCCTTACCTTTATGGTGCGACTTGGAGTAAATCCTACCACTGAATTAAGAGACACTTCCGCCACATCCAGGTGTAATTGCTCCCCTCCCATTTCTTCTTCCTCCACCAGATCTTCGTTGTCAGTCTTCTCATCACAAACCATAAGGATCTAGAGTGTGCGACCCTTACACCGAAGGGCCAGTGTATATTTTTCATCATAGAGGAAGCACATTCCCTTCGTTTTCTTAACATGCACCTCTGCCTCTGTGAGGCGCTTGAAGTTGGCCCCAGAGCGAACTCCCCCACTCTTATCCCTCGGTGCCCCCATTGAAATGACACTGTAAAAGGTCCTTGGTGCTAGTGAAGTCTAAGTACTTCTGTAAGAGCCTCTCGTAACCCCGCTCTTACTGATCCTCTCCATCATCTCTGATCCCCCTCGGTCTTTGCAATCAGAGGTTCCGGGCTTGAGACCCTTCATGAAATTTTCCTCCAACTCCGCCTCTGAAATTCTCCTCAACCTCCCCGACAACAACTCAATCTCTCCCTATACTCCATGATGGTCCCCTCCTAAGTCAAGACAAGGAATTGCTCATGTAGGTCTCCTTCCCAAATGGTTGGGAAACGTTCTACAACAAGCAATCATTAAACTCCTCCCATGAACGGATCGGATATCTAGCCTCCCTCCACTGGAACCAAACAAGAGCTTTCCCTTTCAGACGTAACCCTGCGACTGTAAGCTTCTTCCCTGCTCGGCTGGTCTAGGCCGTGCACCTGGCTCCCGCTATCCAGCAGCGTAACAGAAAGACAATCAATTTCTCTTAAATTCATATTACACATTGCATGATGGATTTATATTGAAAGGATCAAAACTATGCATCCCATGTACTTCCTTGCAAGACTTTCTTGCATGGGAGTTACCTGCAAGAGGACTGGTTGGTCATATAGGATAAGACGAGTAAATATACTGAATAAAAGAAAGATTTCATTAGCCTCTACTAACAAAATTGTCAAATAGGAAAAAGCATCAAGCAAACTCTATGCCCATATACCCCCTTGTGTTTGATGTGTCTTGACAAGACCTCCGCATGAATTTCAAGTCAGGATTACACAAAAGACCTCCTGTGGACAAATTTTTATATTATAAGTAGTTGACCAGCTTTCTAAAATGGCATATTTTATTCCCAAGTCCATGACAGTTTATTCCTTTCACATGTCAAGTTGTTCAAGGAAATTGGTCGCCCACAGTCTCCCCCAATCTATTATTTCTAATATGGATGTAAAATTTGTTAGCTCCTTCAAGAAAATCTTATGAAAATTTTTTTGGAGCATAGCTAAAATTGTCATCTACCTTCTACCCCCGATAGGTGAACAAATAGTTGTGATACATTGTCTCATTGGCTATACTTTAAAAAATGGGATTTATTATCACCTATGGCCGAATTTGCTTACAATAGCTCAGTCAGCACTACCACTAGAAAATCACCCTTTCAAGTAGTCTATAAATCTCATATCTAATCATACATATATATTCTAATCATGCTACATCACTCATTAACTGCATGCATAAATTGCATTCTAATGTTAAAGAACAAATTATTTGTAAAATGAGAAGTATAAAACTATGATAAATGTTTATAAGAAATCTCAAGAATAAAATGAAGGTGGTTATGTGTTAATTCATGTTCACCCTGAACACTTCCCGTGTAACACATTTAAGAACTTCATGTATAAGCCGAAGACCCCTATAAAATCCTGAGGAAGCTAAACCAAATACATACATTATTGATTTACCAGCTAACATGATATTAGTTTTACTTACAATATTATGGATCTAATATTATATGCAGATACTTTTGAGCCTCCAAAGTTTCCAATAGGCATCTCTACGAATGGAGTTTCTACATCTCCACTAGCAACGCTAATTCTAGTTTTGCTACCAACCCTAGTCCTAATCCCAATTGTTGAGCAATTTTTTTCAAATGAGGTTATAATAGGTCCTTTAGGCGGGCAACATTATTTTATTAGATGGATCACTGATAACATCTTACAAGTTTTACCTACTAATTTTATTATTGTAAACTCATATTTTTAATTTTCTTCTGGCTAATAATTGGACAACATTGAGCAAGAGTTGGTCGATTCATACTTCTTGCATGTAGAAAGGTGATAAAGGCTTATAAAGTTATTTCTTTGATTTGATAGCAATTTATATATCTTCCAAGATGAATTATTACAATAGTTGGGTTTCCATTAATTTAGGTGAATAAATTATTTGGATGACATTGAATTTTAGATACTTAATCTATTAAATCATATTTTTGGTGGATATGTATTATTTTGATCATGTTAAATTTATTAGATTAACTTTAAATTTATCAATTTGCTGCATTTTGTTGGATTATTGCAGAAATCTTCTAGGTTTGATGGGTAGATCGTGACCCATATCCTATATTAACAAAGGCTCCATGCATTGGGAATGTCCTTTTATGATAATATATGCCATAAACCAAATTACTAGTTTAGAATAAAAGGAACTTGAATAGGTAATATAAGTGAAAAAGATCGCCAGTCCCCAATGTTATTTCACTCAGGCTAATGTGTACGTAACAAGTTGACACTTGTGGTTTTACAAATACAGGACATACGCCTGTATGTCTTTCACATACATACTCAACATATCACTAAAATCATACATAGATTACATGCAAATAAATATTACTAAGCATATGCATGCACATGCGCTTCCAGACATCCCCCACAAGTATCAGTTTCATGACTAGAGTTTGTGAGAAAAAAAAAACTTCGTAAAATAGAATTAGCACTAAGTGTAGCATTGAATAGGAACGAATCAATAATGAAGATTCATGAGCAAGCACATAGTAGAACGCTAACAATAATGATGGTGTGATGTATATATACACTGGTCAGCAAAGCAAAGCTAGAATCTGCCCTTGTGGCAGTATGCACCATGAAAATGGTCTATGAGCATATTGATGTTGCACTAAGAAATAGAAATAGAAAATTCATTATGAATAGTCAATGCTATGTGAAGAACATAGTAGCTTTAACAGGTATTTACTAACCATCTTAGCCTTCAAATTAGTCAAAACAAGATTTCCCGAGAGTAAACAAGCAACTTGGAATAAAATTCCACTACATATGAGCTTAGTGTAAAAATAGAGAAATAAGTTATGCGGTTTGCACCTATTTAGTTTGTAACAAACCACTTGGGCTTTTATGAATTTAGAATTTTACATAAAAGCAGCTAAAAGATATTTACGGGAAATATTTGATCGAGTACACAATACTTGGGAAAAAAACGTGCAGAATTGTTATTTGATTGTTAATACAGCACATTATACTAAAACCTAAGTAAATGTTTTATGTACCAACATTCTAGAAGCTGAAATAAGCCCAGAACTTACATCATCCTCTTTATCTGTATTGTTCTCACTGTCTGAAGATGGTTGATGCTGCTTGCTTTCATGCATATCAGTAGCCATCTAGAAGACGAAAGAAGCCCAAGCTGCTCGTTACTAGAGTCAGTTTTCAGAGAAGCATCAGATAGAATGAAACTTTTCAAATATCTCACAGTTTCCTTTGGATCACAGCCTTCTTGATTTCTTATAAAATGTAGGAAGTTACTCTCTCTGCCTAGGATTTCAGCAGATTTAAATTAACCTGCTCTTCTAGCATCGTTTCATCCTCCAAAAGAATAATTTACATGGTCTTAAGTAGGCTCTATAGAAACTGAGTAGTTCTATACCCTGCACAGTTCATTGGATAGGCTGATCAGCATTCTATTCAAGGGGATAACCACCGTAGGATTAGGGAGCAAAATTTCAATCAGAAAGAAAAGTATTCATAAATGTCATAACAATGATAATATGCCATTTGAATATAAGGAGATAGGCAACATAGGCAAAACTATCTTGTCCTCTCCCTCTCCCCCTCTCTGTGTGTGCATATACATAAATAATTTGGTTAATTATGTCATATGAAATCCAATGTTTGTCGCCTCTAAGAATCAACCAAGACTTTCAGAGAACTTCAGCATCCCTCAAAGGAGCATTTCGATGGCAATGGCAAGCTTTGACAGTGGCTGTTAGACCCTTCATAAATCTTCCAAGGGCTGCAAATTTTTTAGTCTGTCAATAACCATTGAACCTTCTGGTGCGCTCGCTGGAAACAGTTGTTCCTCCTTAAGCAGAAGCAAGGTTCGAAAACAGAGAAGGCAAAGTCATGGAAGATGAGGTGCATGAACAACTGAGGCACCAACTAGGGTGGGTAGGACCAATCAAGTCATGTAGCTAATTTGGCGCAATCTAGTTCATTAATTACCAAATTAACACAGAATATGCTACCTTGCATCGTCTACATGCCCAAGGAAGGAAGCGAGTTGACCTAGACCAGTTTGTGTAAGTTTAAACAAAGTTAGGATGTGTATTATGACATGGTGAGTTTAAATAGTACTAAGAAGAATAAGATCATACCTTAAAGCAAATCAAAAAATTTTGAAAAAGCTTATTTATAGTTTTGATGTGCCTTATTTTTTCTATATTTAATTTTAAACCAACAGAATGTCATCATGCATCACTTATACATATAGCATAATTGGAGGGGTAAAAACTTTTAATGTAAATCAAATTATTAATTAAACACCAAATAGTTTACTTCTAAGAAATAATTTTTACATAAAATCAATTATAAAATATTACCTAATTACTCGTTAGTTTTTGCTTATTGGCTATTTTTATAGTAAGGATATTCATAATATAATATAATGTAGCTAACGTATTATGTTAAATACTTATATAATAGAATATATAGATTAAAAATCAATTAAAATTATAATTTTATTATAAATTATAAAAAGAAATTATTTGGAACAATTTAAAATCCCTTTTAGTCTATTTTTTTCTTCTTCCTTTTTTCAATTAACATGTATAACAAACACAATACAAGAACTCCGATATCTTTTTGTCAAATAATGTATATAATAATTTATGAATTATTAAGTAATTCACCCTTAATGGATTGTTTTATATTGCATAAGTGATTTTAAATAAGTTGTATTAATTTTCTTATGCAATATTTTTTTAAAATGTTTTCATTTGTTTTTTTTTTAGGATAATAAATTAGTTTCCATGAAATCTTTTTTCCTATGCATTAGCGAAGGTGTTTGCCAGATGTATTTGAAAATTGGTATATGTAACACTTTCTTAACCTAAATAAATAAATACACACACGAAATTCAAAAAATGTGAACATTGTTCTAGAACAAGATTTCAAGCATAAAATGAAGTTTGTCCAGAACATGGAGTTTTCAGATAATGTCAGAAGTAGTTGTATTGTTCTTTACTGGAATGAAAGCAATAACATATATCTTTAAATACTGTTATGATACATGAAACCTTCAAAAATATTAAAATAGAGTAACTAATGTTCACAGTACGAACACCATAAACAATTTCAAATTACTACAAGAAGTAACTATCAAGAATCACGAGACTATTATTAAAAATACACAGGATTGTTTGCAAACACAGTACCTTACTTGTGTATTATGCTATGATGCACATATACAATGGAAGAGACTGATAAAAGGGAACAAAAATCATCATGAAAATAGGTTACATATAACGCAGGACATGGAGATATAAAATACTGATATCTGAAATTAATTTAATGAAAATTTTGGATATTTAGGGTTGGACATAGGATGGAATTGATGGATAATATAGTTTGTTTGTGGCTGGATTGGGGCATTGTGAATAGGGTACTTTCTTTGTTTTGGAGAGATTGGATGGTTTGATTTCACTTGCGACTCTTGGAGTTAGATGTATGCCAACTGAATGAATGTGTACAAATGGATATTGTTTTAGGTGTGCTCTTCTGTTTTGAGAAAAGAACAAAATAAATTTTGACATGAGTATGATAATAGGAGATGAATATACTACTTAGCAAATAAGAGAGCACATTAAGTTAGAAAAATTATGCAAAAGTCACACGAAACTTTACTATTTATAAAATTAACACCAAAACCAAAAAATAAAATATCAAACTCGTGTATTTGCACATGTCATGGCCAATTCATTGAGAATTCAATGAAAACAACAAAAAAAAGGTAGGTTGAGGTTTTGTTGTACTCTTCAAGATTGGGTGGCTACATTGCAAATTGAGGTAGTTGGATGTTAGTTTTATAAATAGCCAAGCTTCAAATGCTACATAGGACATTGCCCCTATTAAACTTGGAGAATATGTATGGTTATTAGAGAAAGAGAAGATTAAAGCTTCAAAGAAATAATAAAGGTCATTTTGGAATCTAGATGGAAGTTTAACAAAATGGTGATGGTGGGGCTAAGGAGGGGAAATAGAAAGAGGCTGTCAATCAAAGTGGTCAAGGAAAGGAAAGGTTGGCTTAACCAATGTTGTGGAGCTTTACGCTACGTTTGGGTTAGGTTTATGCTTATTTTGCGTTAGTTCAAGCAATGGGCTTCGACTTGGATTTGTTTTGGGTGCATCAAGTAAACCTTTTATGTTTTATTAGGAAATGAAATAATGCTAGAAAGTCTAGGAGATGCAATGAATTTTTATGGAGAGTAAGTACACAAAGTTAGGAACATTGTCTCTAAATTTCAAACAAATGCCGATTTGTACAAAATATGAAGCAAATAGTAAACTCTCAAGAGAATCATTCAAACTGCAAATATAAGAATTTTCAACACCGACAAGTTTGGGCAGAGGAACAAAATTTGCTATGATACCAATATAAATAAGGAATGAGTAAAAAATTAGAAATGCATAATGAAGAGATGAAAAAAATGGGAGATGTATAATACTTAAAGATAGAAAAATCATAACACATAGCACAAAGTTACCCTAGCACATAGCATAGATCAAAGAAAGCAAATATGATGTAGGCAAGGGGGGGCAGGCAGAAATTTAATTAGCTTGCTGATTCGGTTCCTATTCCCTTTGTTGCCTGTTCGGGTCCCTTGCTGTGCCTGTTCGATCCCTTTGCTTTTCCCGTGGTTGGCTGTAGGGGTCCCCTTGCTGTGCCTGTTCAGTTTCCTGGATGCTATTCGGTTCCTGTATAGATGCTTGGGCTCCCAATGTTATTAAATAATGCCTTTTCTTCCCCTGTTCTGGTTGGCTGTGTGGGCGGCTGTGTGGGCGGCTATTTGGCTGTTTGGTTGTTTGGCTCGCTTTCTTCACCTATAAATAGGGGTTGTTTTGTGCCATTTAGAAGAGTGTGTGATGGATTAATATTTGGAATGTAAAAAACCTGCGGGTTTTTTGGATAGCTTGCAAGCTATGCCTCTTCTTCTCTTCTCCTCTCTATAACTTTGTCTCGGGCTTCTTATCCATTTCTTCTCTCCGTAAGTGTCCACCTCATGTATCTTTCTTCTCTACTTATCGTATTATCAATGCTATTGGAAGTTTAAGATTTTTCTTATGGGTATTTGTTGTCATTTGTCGTTTTAAGTATTTTATAGTAATTTTGAGAATGTTTTTTTATTATATGTGGCTCTTAGCTTATACTTTTTGAAGACTTGCAAAATTTTATATTTGTAGGCAATTATTTTTGCCTGCATCAAAATATCATCCAAGAAGGAAGCAAAAACACATATAGCAGGTCAGGTAGCTGAAATTTCCTGAAGAGTTTTGATTTCAAAACATCCATTCATAGTGATATCATTACTTTGATGCAAGCTAAAGAGGCTAGTTATTTAAAAGATGTCATAAACATAAAGACAATAATAACCCACATAAACTAAGAAAAAAATCCATACTATCTCTTCCATGATTTAAGCATAAAAACCTAACACATAAACATGAAACAAACACATAAACGAGTTCTTTATGCTTATAATCATCATGCATCTAAAATTATTTTAGATTAAGATTGAATTTACTTTTTTTGTAACTCCATGCAATATACACCCATCACTATCAAGCTCTTCACTTCTGAGTACCAAATTTTAAATCATTGTCCACTAATTCATTGATCTTGTTCATTGGCTTTCAATATGTAAGTGCTTACACGACCAAGGTTGTGATCTAGAATATGGATACATAAGTAAAAGAGTTTTGACCATGGTTGCACAATCTCATGCATTGTTTGGATATGATTAGCAAGTGCTTGGTTAACCAACAGTAGAATATGCTTGTTTTGACACAACCAGCCAATGGTGAAGGAGCAAGTCCAATCGAACCTACCTCTTTAACCATTTAGGGCTTGCATGGTTTAGGTTAAAATAGGATCAACTTAGTTTAACCCTATTTAACCGCCCAAACAAATTCAAATGGCACAAATCAACTCTTAACTTACGATTTGGCTAATAAGCTAATCATTTCAATCATGTTTAAAAATAACCTACCCCCTTGGGTTAGCTTAACTCAGTGGTTGTCCTTTAGGAATTTTTATGAGAGAGGAAAGGAACCTCATGATAGTAGCATGGTGTTTTCAAAGAAAAGGTTGCAGTCATTGACAAGGGAGATTTGGAAAAGGCTGCCTTTGAGCTGGAGGGACTTAAGAGAGATTCAAGATGAGGAGTGCGACAAGTTGAAGATGTAGAAGTGAATTCAGGGTAGTAATGAGGATTGGAGGAGGAGGAGAGAAAGCACAGGATAGTTGAGAAAAAAGGAGGAGATAACGGGTGGGGATGGAGATGAATGGGCTTGAGAATGTTGATGGCTAAGGAGGTGAACATGTTCATAACTATCTAAATTATATTAACCACTTCAAATTACATATAATCAAGTAAACGTGATTCATTACTAATGATGTGTCAATAGTTTTCAAACCTGTGATTAGTAAACCCATTGGCATACCAAACAGAATTTAGGGTTAACTGTTACTCAATCTACCTACCAACAAAATAGATATTGGTTTTACCAAGCCTAACCTAAGTGGATTAAACATTTAACCTTTAACTAAACCAAACCAGGTGAATCTACATTCTACCAAAAGCAGGTTAGCATGTAAAAGTAATATGAGAAACAAGATTCAACCAATTATGAAAATCAAAGCGATATTTGCAAGAAGTTTATATTAGAAATCAAGATGATCTCAACTTCAAAATATAAAAAACCTAATTAAGCTTGGTGACACTCATCACGCAAAACATAACAAAACCACCAAGCAACGTGAGGCTAACAACCATGCGGCACTGCGCCGAGGACTGAATAACGGAAGAGAAGATAGCGCTTGGAGAATGCCCGTCTACTGGAGAAGACGTCCACCACAGAATTCAGACGGTTAGCTGGTTTTACGGTCGCCGATGGTAATCTAGGGTTCTTGAACTCTCCATTTTTGTATTATCTAACTACAATGTATTCTTGATGCTTCAGTTTAAGATAAATTAGTTGTAGGTTGTTCACCGTAGGCAAATACTTAAGTCTTTCATTCTATCTTGCATTTTGGCGTTTTGGAGGTCGACCCAGTTGAATTTTTATTTTGAAATGTATGGGGGCTTGTAATGTAAAAAGAATGTAATACAAAAGAAATATATTGTAAAAATAATTTTCTAATATAAAAAAAATATTTTAGAATTATTTAGATGATTGTAAAAATCATGCAAGAGATTATTATTATTTTGTTTAATTTAAAGTAAAATAAATTTAATGTAAAGTGCACAAATATTGTGACCGGGATAGTTGATGGTAGCCAGAGGCGATCGGCGAGTGGACACCGGAGGTCAGCGATTGTCGGGAAGGTGGTCGACGGTAATACGTTAGCGAGTGGCCGGGAGTAGGCCGCTGGTGGCAAATGGCTGGCAAGAGGTGGTTGGCAGGCGGTGGCGAAGGTGGCGGCCGGCAATGGCGGTGAGTTTGTGGTGTATTTGGAAATTGCCCAAATTTGAGAAATTCTAAATATATTGGATTTGAACGAATTCCATTTACTTTAATTTTTTTAATATGCACTCCATTTACTTCAGACTAAACAACAATATTTTCAAAATCTTGCATTTAGAATACTTTACACCTTAATGCAACAAACCAAAGAGGCTCTAATAGAATTTTAAAATTATAAACCAAAATAATTCTATGTTGAACTGAGCAGTAACTCAATTTGATCCGATTATAAGTTCATCCAAAATCTAAAACATAGGCCAAACTAAAATTTAATAAAATTTATTCAAATAAGTATTTTGTTTATTTAGCTCTTATTATTTTAAATCTTAATCATTCAAATATATTTATTTTCAATTTAATTAGTGTTTAAATAAATATCTAAATAATAATGTAATAATTAATAAATTAATTACTTTAATTTTTTTGTTTTCAAAATATCTTACAAAATTTTAAGAGTCATTAAGAAATAAATGTGCAAGTAATAATGTAATAATTATTTATTTATTTATTTTAATTTTTTTATTTTAAAATCTGAGTTTTTAAATTTACAAAACTTTAACAGTTTTTTTAAAAAAAATGTTAATTAATGAATAATAATTTTAGCTTCATATTAATTATTAAGATTTTAAATTTTATATTCATTAATTATAATAGTTTCACATTAATTATCAAAATTTAAAATGTTATATACATTAATTATATTTCAGTGCTATTAATATAAAAGTGATGTGATTTTTTTTAAATAAAATTCTCACCATTCATTTACCTTTTATTATTTTTACTCTCAATCTTTTAAATTTATTCATTTTAATCTAATTAGATTTTAAATAAAAATCTAAATATTAAAAAAATAATTAGTTATTTTATTATTTTAAATTTTTATTTTTAAAAATTTTAGTTTCTGAAACTTATAAAAGCGTAATAGTTATTAAGGAATAATATACTACTATTATAAAAGTAGTTTGAGTTTCTTTTCAAATAAAATCGTAATCAATATTTTAATTCTTTATACTTTAAATCTCAGCCATTCAAACTTATTCATTTCAATTTAATTATATTTTAATTAAAAATATATAAATAATTATATAAGAATTAATTAATTAATTAGTTTAAAATTTTAATTTTTAAAATATAACTTAAAAAAATTTAATAGTTACTAAAGAATAAATATCAATTAATAATGTATTAATTAATCATTTATTTATTTAAAATTTTTTAATTTTCAAAATACAAATTTGAAACTCACAGAAGTTTAACAATTATCAAGAAATAAATATTAATTAATAAATTATAACGCTATCTTCACATCAATTATTAAGATTTTAAATTTATATTCATTTGTTATATTAGATTCACATAAATTATTAAGGATTTAGAATTTTATATATAAAAGTGCCTCGAGTTTCTATTAAACAAAATCTTAATTATTCATTTAAATCTTATCACTTTAAATTTCTACCATTCAAATTTATTCATTTCAATTTAATTAGATTTTAAATAAAAAAATATAAATAATAATATAATAATTAATAAATTAATTACTCTAAATTTTTATTTTCAAAATATCATTTTAAAATTTACAGGATTTTAAGAGTTTTTAAAAATTAAATGCCAATTAATGAATTATAATTCTAGCTTCCTATCAATTATCAAGATTTTTAATTTTAAATTCATATTAATAGCTTTACATCAATTATTAAAATTTAAAATACTGTATAAATTTATTATATTTCTATTCTAGTATTATAAAAGTAGTTTGAGTTTTTCTAAATAAAATCCTGACCATTCATTTAACTCTTATTATTTTAAATTTTAACCATTCAAATTTATTCATTTCAATTTAATTAAATTTTAAATAAATAATTTAAGTTTTAATCTTCTAAATATATTCATTTCAATTTTATTATATTTTAAATAAAAATATATAAATAATAATATAATAATTATTAATTAATTACTTCAAATTTTTTTTTTCAGAAAGTCATTTTTAAACATATGACAGTTTAATATATTTTAAAAAATAAATGTCTATTAATGAATTATAATTCTAGCTTCTTATCAATTTTTAAAATTTTAATTTTGAATTCATTAATTATAATAGCTTCACATTAATTATCAAAATTTAAAATATTGTATGTATATATTAACTCTATTTCTATGCTACTATTAAAAAAATGGTTTGAGTTTTTCCAAATAAAATACGGACCATTCATTTAACTCTTTTTTTTAATCTCTAAAAATTTATTCATTTCAATTAATTAAATTTTAAAGAAAAAATCTAAATAATATTATAATAATTGATTAAGTAATTACTTTAAAATTTTAATTATTTTTAATTTTTTAACTTTTCGTTATGAAAGCTTGAGCATTTTAATAATTATTAAGGAATAAATACTAATTAATGAAGTATATTATTGGTTAATTAATTAATTATAGTATTAATGATTGATTGATGTAAATTATTTATTTTAATATTCTAAGATTTTAAATTTCTATTAAATTATTAATTTTAATTTTTATCATTTTCATCAATCCATTCATATTCATGTCTAATAAAAGTAATGAAATCAAAGTTAAATTCTAACTATCCAATGAATTCAAATTTCTTCCTTAGAAGTCTAAATTGTAAACATCAAATATAAGAAAAGTAATGTTTTATTAAATTAGCTCTTTTTAATTATCAAAATTTTCTTTGTCATTCTTAGTTCTATTGTAGGATTTGATAATTTGCTAGGCTCTTGAGCTCATTATATGTGGTTAAATGATTTTAGATTAGGGCAAGGGAATAGGAGTATGAAATTGATCAAAATTCTCTACATTTATTATTGTTTTATTTTATTCGATTTTATAGTTATTTTTTATATTCAAGATTGGAAAGATATATGGTAATTGTAATTTCTAAGTATTGTGTATGATTTTGAGAGCAATGATATATATAGATGTTTTTAATTCTAAAATTATTTTTGCTAATATTTAATTGATAAATAAAGTTAGATAGCTCTAGTGTTGTGATATGAAAAGTTAAAAAGAATAATTCTTTCAAATTTGATCTTTGGGCATCACAATCATAGAAGAACATACATAATATATTGAATTGGAGGTTTTGAAATACCATCCCAAGATATAAAGGGATCAGAAAAAAGGCAATGGGGATATTATAAATAGTAGAGAAAGTATACTGAGGGAAGAAGGCAGGAAGGATCCAATAATTACTCCCAATTAAAGCTCTCACACGAGAGGAATAAAAGGCAGAAGCAATTTCAGGGAGGGAGGCAGGTGTGAAGGGCTTTTCCTTAAAGCTAGGGGTCCTAAATAAGAGATAAAGAAGAGTTTGGGTTAATGTTGAAGGAAATTTTATTTATAATCTAGTTAGCAATGGAATTGAGAAATAACCAAAATTTAGAAGTCCTCTTAGAAGGAGGCTTCTAAATAGAAATGTATTTAAATCTTACCTAATGAGACAGTAAAGAATCCTCATTAAGAATTCTCCATATCAAGCCATAGTAAAATCCAAAAGAACGTACATAAATGTTAGGGATCCTATCACGATCTGACCTAGATGCTCAAATTAATGAGACAGGAGCAGACGGTCAGATGATTAATTAAAATTTTAATTACTAACAAACTATTCCCAATAAGCAGAAAGAGCCATTAAAATTTCAAAAATATATAAATACCTTTCTCTTGAAGCGTTACACCTATTATACACATTTTCTTCTCTTTTACTCATTTTAGTTATATTAAATTATACCTGAAAATATTTTTCAATTAAAAAGGGTGAGTCATACATAACTCAGTGAGTAAAACATACTTCTAAATCTCAATAACACAAGATATTAGGAACACTATGCATGATCTTTTCAAAACATAATTTAATTTTATTTACAATTCATATCGAAACATGATCATCTACATTATACAAATATCATATCTGTCACATATATTGTATATTTATCCTTTCTTAATAATATAACCGTCATAGAAGACACCATCTAAAATAGTACCAATAAAAGTACTCATTTTCTATTTTTTTTATTTCCATAACCTTTTCCATTTATGTGCATGGGTACGTTGCATCCCTAACTAGTACCATAAGGAGATATGCTCCATCAATTCAACATGCATATGCAAGCATTTTACATAAATCATATCATTTATATTCTCTATATTATTTCATATTGATATATATAAAGCATCATAACATAGAATGAGTGACCTCTCTATGATATATATAAAATTTAAGGCTTCTAGTTCAACATGACCAATTTTTATTAATAAAATAATAAATAATAATGATAAAACATGATGCATCATGTGTAGAAAAAGTAATTATCATTACTGTAAAATAAAAGTAGGAGTACTTACCTTAACTTAAATATCTTTTTCCCATTTTGTCCTTATTCTTGATTTCAATAAAATGACACCTATAACAATACATCAAATTATATGATTATTTTAACTTATATATCTAATCATATCTCTCTCTAATTAGTTATTAAAAATACTTAATATTTCTTCTTATTATTAATTTTTTATAATAGAATTTGTTCTCTCCACTTTATTATTTAAATATAAAAAATTATAATTTAATTAATTTCTAAAATAAACTTTATATATTTAATAATTTCTATATTTAAGTAACTAATAAAATATACTCTCATTTTCTATATAAATTATTATTAACTCAAAATATGTTATTATTCTAAATCTAATTTATATTATAATTTAATTTATTACAATCTCATATATTCTTCTGTTAATAAATTCTAATAATAAATTTCAACTTAAAATAAATTATAATTGTCCTTTATTAAAACACTAATAACATTATATATATATATATATATATACATTTTAAATATATTAAATTTCTATTTTAAAATATTAAATTTTTTAATAATATTAAAAAAAGAACAAATCTTACCTATCGCTCAGTATCCTCCACCTGCCTTGCTCGCATGATCTCCCAAAATACAACTCATTTTTTCTCTCTCTAATTTTATAATTAATTGTTTCTGATAAAAAACTCATATTTTAATCATTATTATTCTTTAATTGATATTTTTAGATTTTCAATTAAAAATATAGATATATTTTCTTATTTTAATATATATAGTTATGACTCAATATTTCATGAATCAATTTAGCGTTTATCCTTTTCTTATTTATTTATGAAATTACTATTGATTAACTATAACTTAAATTAAATAATAAATAATTACTTAAACTAACCTCCCCCTTCGTCTTCAATTTGCCCGACGAGTCTTAGCCTTCGCTTATGCTAGTGCTCTTGCGCGACTCTTTGACCATTCTTGCTCAAACTCCCTCGATCTCACTACCCCCTCTCTTCTCTAATTTATAGAGACGGAACCAATGACAAAAATGGCCCTAACCCTTCGATTTCCACGGCACCAAAATGTGGGAGCAGACTCTACGTATTTTGCTTCCTACGATCCGGATTGTTCGAGTTTTGTAATACGATACAATCAAAATGACCTTAAGTGCCTTCTTCGTCTTCCTCATCTCCTTCGACTTTCTCAGCTCCTTTAGCTTCCAGGCAACGCAATGCCACGCACTTGCTTTGTATTTGACAGACTATTCCTTCAACTCCTTCACCTTCTTCATCCTCTTCGTATTCTCATGACTCTAGATAATGAAACCATGTTCCTTTAGCTTTATCCTCTTTGTATTCTTCACATTGTCGAACCCTAGGTTCGGGATATTACAATCTTCCCCACTTACAAAAAATTTCGTCCTCAAAATTTACTTATCTTCTAGTTATAGTATACTATTATGAGTTCAATTGAACATAACTACTTGATACTTAAACAAAATAACATCTTAAATTCCATTCAACACAAATTTTAACATTGGATATATAGCTGAATAAAATAAAATATTAGATAGAACATAGTAAAATAACTTGATAAAATAAAAAAATTTGATATAACATAATCAAATTACTAGATTAAAGACATCTCATTCATCTTTATTAACATCTATTGATTCATTAGGCTTCTGCTGGGTCAAAGCATAAACTTGTTGTCGAACATTCTGCCATGATTGATTTTGTGTAGAAGCTAAACCTGACTGTTCTATCATTTTCTATTTACCAAAAATCTTTTGTGAAGATTCTTCTTATGATTTCATCTCTTTTAAAATTAGTTGACCCAACGTAGGATATATAATATATTTGTTATGTGTCCTGGTTGACGACACTAGTAGCAAGTGTTGGAACCCAACAAACATTCACCTTTATGAAATATTTCACACTTAGCACACGCTTCCATGGCTCTACTGTAGCACCGCTACTAACTCCATTAGAGCTAAACTTAGGCTTCTTCCCATTTAATTCTTCTGTCTGATTGCTTTCGATATCTTCTTTAACAATCTTCCTTTTATGTTGGTCCCTTCTCTTCTGAGTGATTTGAAAGTCAATCTCCACCCTTCTAGCTCTTTCTACTAATACTAAATAATCTTTAATTCCTAAAGGTACTAAAGGTTATCTAATTGCATCTTTTAGACTAGATATGAATCTATAATATTTTTCTTATACTGTTGTAATCAACTGTTGTGCATATCTTGATAGGGTTGTAAATTCTACTTTGTATTGCATCACTAATTTGTCTCATTGAATCAATCTTATGAATTATCTTGCATCTACAGCCTTGCTGACATAGGTATGAACCATTCTCTGAATAGTTCTATAAAGTCTTCCCAGTTAACCAACGTATTTGGAATATCTCATAACATGTCTTCACGTTGTCCTCTCCATAACCTTTCTGCTTCTCCATCCAAAGAAAATATAGTGAATGGCCCTTTCCTTTCATTAGGACATGACATGCTATCCATAATCTTCTCTATACAAAGTAACCAATTTTCTACCTTAATCGGTCACTCATTACCCTTGAATAATGGTGGTCGCATGTCCTGGAACAACTTCAAAGATTTATTATTAATTTTAATTAATAATAACTTAAATTAAATAATAAATAATTTCATCAACTCCTTCACCTTCTTCGTCCTCTTCATATTCCCATAACTTCAAGTAACAAAACCATGTTCCTTTTGCTTTATCTTCTTTGTACTCTTCACATTGCCGAACCCTAGGTTTTGGATATTATAGTCTTCTCCACTTACAAAAAATTTTGTCCTCAAAATTTACTTATCTTCTGGCTATAGTATACTATTATGAGTTCAATTGAACATAACTACTTGATACTTAAATAAAATAACATCTTAAATTTCATTCACATAAACTTTAACATTGGATATATAACTGAATAAAATAAAACATTCGATAGAACATAGTAAAATAATTGGATAAAATAAAATATCTGATATAACATAATCAAATTACTAGATTAAAGACATCTCATTCATCTTTATTAACATCTATTGATTCATAAGGCTCCTGCTAGGTCAAAGCATAAACTCACGGTCCAGCATTCTACCTTGATTGATTTTGTGTTGGAGTTAAAACTGATGATTCTATCATTTTCTATTTACCAAAATTCTTTGGTGAAGGTGTTTCTTATGATTTCATCTCTTTTGAAATTGTTTGACCCAATGTAGGACAATATTTGCTATGTGTCCTGGTTGACAACACCAGTGGCAAGTGATGGAACCCAACAAACATTCACCTTTATGAAATCTTTCACACTTAGCACAAGTTTTCATGGCTCTACTGTAGACCGCTACTAACTCCATTAGAGCTAAACTTAGGCTTCTTTCCATTTGATCCTTCTATCTGATTGCTATCAATATCTTCTTCAACACTATTCCTTTTATGTTGTATCGTACGTGCGACGCTCCAAGAGAAAGAAATTTATATATTTTTGAGGTTTTAGTGGCTCTTTCAACTAATTGGGAATAGTTAGGTTAGTAATTACAATTTTAATAGAATAAGAGTGTTGAAGAAGTGTCTCTTTCTTCAACACTCTTCCTTTTAATAAAATCTTTATTAACTTTTGATATCTTCTTCAACACTTTTGACTTTAATAGAATGACACATATAATAATACATAATTTCATATGGTTATTTTAACTTATATATCTAAACATATCTCTCTCTAATTAGTTATTAAAAGTACTTAATATGTCTTATTATTATTATTATTATTATTATTTTTCATAATAGAATTTATTCTCTCCTCTTTATTATTTAAATATAGAAAATCATAATTTAATTAATTTCTAAAATAAACTTTCTATATTTTATAAATTCTCCATTTAAGTAACTAATAAAATATACTCTCATTTTCTATATAAATTATCGTTAACTCTTAAATATGTCATTATTCTAAATCTAATTTATATCACAATTTAATTTATTACAATCTCATATATTCTTCTATTAATAAATTTCAACTTAAAATAAATTATAATTATCCTTTACTAAAACTCTAATAACATTATACATATATACATTTTAAATACATTAAATTTCTATTTTAAAATATTAATTTTCTAAATAATATTAATAAAAAGAACAAATCTTACATATTACTCGGTCTCCTCCGCCTGCCTTGCTCATTTGATCTCCCCAAATACAACTCTTCTTTTCTCTCTCTAATTTTATCATTAATAATTTTTAATGAAAAACTCATAATTTAATCATTATTATTCTCTAATTGATATTTTAGATTTTTCATTAAAAATATTTTTTTTTCTTATTTTAATATATATAGTTATGACTTAATATTTCATGAATCAATTTAACTCATATCCTTTTCTTATCTATTTATGAAATTAATATCAATTAATAATAACTTAAATAAAATAATAAATAATTTCTTTAAAACTAACCTCCCCCTTCATCTTCAATTTGCCCGACGAGTCTTAGCCTTCACTTATGCTGGAGCTCTCGCTCGACTCTTTGACCTTTCTTGCTCAAAATCCCTCGGTCTCACTCCTCCCTCTCTTTTCTAATTTATAGAGATGAAGCCAACAACAAAAATGGCCCTAACCCTTCAATTTCCACAACACCAAAAGGCAGGAGCGAGCTCTACATCTTATGCTTCTTGTGATCCAGATTGTTTGGGTTTTGCGATATGACACGATCAAAATAACCCCAAGTGCCTTCTTCATCTTCCTCATCTTCTTTGACTTCCTCAACTCCTTCGGCTTACAGGCGATGCAAAGCGACTCACTTTCTTTGTATTCGACGGATGATTCATTCGACTCCTTCACCTTCTTCATCCTCTCATATTCCCGTGGCTCAAGGTAACAAAAGTATGCTCCTTTCACTTTATCTTCTTCATATTCTTCACATTATCAAACCCTAGGTTGGGGATACTACAGATCTCCAACCCCCCAAAGCATTTTGGCCTACAGTCCTTTTTCCAAGAGATGGTCTCGAGCTTTTTATCAAAAGAGGGGTTACCATGATCATAAAGAAATATATCTTGTTTAAAATTTTGATGCAAGATTTGGGCAACAAAATACCCCTAACCCAGTAGGCTATGGTATTAAAAATGATAAATTTAATGTATTGCAATTTGTTAGCAAAAGAGAGTGTTTTGGCTTTCCAACCAGCAAGCATGAGGGAAATTTTGATAAGTAGAGGTAGAAAATCAAAAGTTTAAGCCTCTTTGGAGAGATAGGGATCCCAAGGTATTTCAAGACTTGAGAAGAGGGGTTATTGTTCAGAGTAAGGCAAATATCAGCAGAGATGCCACAACCATTAGAGAAAACCACAAAGCTTTAGAATGGTTGATATGAAGACCATAGTAAGCCGCAAAAGCTCCGCAACATCCCTAAGAAGCACAGCATTGCCTACTTTAGCTTTCCCAAATACATGTAAATCATCTGCATAAAGTAAATGAGAGATATTTTTATCTCTTGCAAAAAATCCCTCAAAAGTAGCCACCCCACCAGAGTTCTCTAATAGGTTGGATAAAGCATCCATAATGATATAGAAAAGGTAGGGGGATAAAGGCAACCCCTGCCTTAAACCATAGCTGGAGCCAAAATAGCCCTCAAGGGCTCCATTAAGGCATACTGAGAAGAAAACATATTCCAGGCAACCTTTCACCCATGAAATGAACACATCAAGGAAGCCTTTCTAAACCAATCTAGCAAAACGAAAATCCCTAAAAACAATGTCAAAAGCTTTATGAATATCAAATTTTGCATAGAAGAATTTATCAGATGAAAAAGAGTTAAATTTCCTCAACAACTTAGAAGCTAACACAATATTATCTATAGAAATTCTAGAGTGGATAAAACCATATTAACTAGGGTGAATGATGAAAGGCATAATATGCTTCATCATGTTAGCTAGAATCTTAGCCACAATTTTGTAAAAAATATTATAGAGGGAAATAGGCCTATAGTCAGCAATAGAAGAAGCATGAGAGTGCTTAGGGATAAGGACAATAGCAATTACTTTAGCAGACCTGGGCATAAATGCAGTAAGAAAGTAATGTTTGATAGCCTTGCGGAGATGACTACCCATGATATCCCAAGATTATTTTAAAAATTCAAAAGTGAATCCATCTTGGCTAAAAGAAAAAGATGCAGGAGCAGTAAAGATAACATGCTTGATTTCTTCAACAGTTACTGGTGCAATTAGAATAGATAGCAGGTGGGTGGGAATGGCATTTCCAGCTAGAATATTGGGAGAGGAGGACATTGGTGTTTTGGGGAATTGAAGAGGGTTTTAAGATGGTTAACTATGGTAGCAGAGATCACATTAATCACATTCATGTTGTGTCTAGACCGAATAGAAGCATATAGGTAAGCAAGATCATCTTCGTCACATGAAAGCCACCTGGATTTGGATCTCTGAGAGATCCAGGACACCCACATAGAGTGAAAAAGATTAAGTTAGTTTTAAACCTCCTTGAGAGAAACATTAAGACCAGAGTCCAAAGGATTGGACTGAATTTGTCGCATTAATAAATTCTTGTAATCAAGAAGGTTAGCCATAGGAGAGGTAATAGAAGATGCAACTGACCAACTCTTGGATTTGATGGCATTCTTAAAGTTCTATAGTTTAAAATATAGGTTAGAAATAGGGATCCTAGAGGGATGAAGAGCAACAACAGAGATAATAATATCCCAAAACTTTGGCTTTTCACACCAGAAATTCTTGAAAAGAAACCTATGATTCCCCTTCCCTTGAAGGTTATTACAAAGCATAATGGGGTTATGATCAGAGCAGTAAGGGTTTTCAATTTTGTAGTAAGAAGAGGGGAAAAACACTAGCTAGACATTATTCACCAGAACCTGATCCAATCTGATATAGATTGGATTGTCACTTATATAATTGAACTAAGTAAAATAATAGCCAACAAAGAGCAACTTCTGAACACCAACATTGAAAATGAAGCTATTAAAATCCCCAAATTTATTATTAAGGACATAGTTACCACCCAACTTTTACTCGGGGGACCTACAGTAGTTAAATTCACCAAAGATAATCTAAGGGCCAAATATATCAATTACAACAAAGAGAATATCCTTCCAGAGAGAAAACCTTTCAGCCTGAGAGTTGGATGCATACACAGTAGTAATATAAAATGGTGTGGAGAAGCCATACCATGAACTATTTGGAAAGAAGAGAAGATAGGATTAAAAGAAAGAGAAGAGGCATTCCATTTAAGTCAAATTCTCCCCGAGTTTGAACAATCAAAATTATGAAAAGATGCCTCATTAGAAAAAAAATCCAGCGAGAAGCCGAGAACCATGGGTCACTCAACAGAGAAGAGTGGACCTTATCTTTAAGAATACACATCATATCCAGATTGAGAGAACAAACCAAATCTTTACAGTGAAAAACCTTTTAGGGCTGTTAAAGCCTCAAACATTCCAAGAGGCAATATTAGGAAGAATCATTGGGATTTGGAAGAGGAGGGGGTGACTTCTTAGAAGCTTTAGAAAAAGTAGGCTATGAGGGAAGGGTAACCACCTTTGAAGCCCCATGGGAATTAGAGGTGGAGTCAGAGGTAGTAGAGGAGTGCAAAGGGTTATCAAGCTATAGGACCTTAAACTTGTTCTGGGTGGAGATGATGTTGGGTTTGGTGGAGTTTAGGGTGGACAATTTATTGGGAAGTTCAGAGGGAGAATGGCTGGTGACAGGGTCAAAAGGGATTATGTTCGGGTCTTGGGATGAAGCAGGGTTGTCTGTTGTGGAATTAAGACTGGGAATATCAACTTTAGCTAAGGATGATGAAGCTGCATTGAGTATACCAACATCCTTCAAATTAGGGAAAGGTTCTTAAATGATAGGGGTATTAGTGACAGCTAAGGGAGGTTTTGGGGCAGGGGATGGGGTTTTTTTGGCACAAAAGGCCTAGATTGGCCTTTTCTATTATGACGGTTGGTACTTCTTCCCCTAATTCTATCACCATTTGTCTGCCTATCTTCCATGGGAGAGTAGGAGGAGGGCTGGGAGGGGCATATGTTGGATGGATGGACTAGTGAACTAAAGCCATAGTAAGGAATGGGCTTCCAATCATATACAACCTCGACATTAATGTCTTCCCTAGTAATACAAATGGGAATTTCATCGGGTAATATGGATGAGCTCTGAATTTGAACACACACATGGGCGCTAAAGTCTATCT
The DNA here is from genome assembly GCA_019925795.1 of Dendrobium chrysotoxum. Lineage (NCBI taxonomy): Eukaryota > Viridiplantae > Streptophyta > Magnoliopsida > Asparagales > Orchidaceae > Dendrobium > Dendrobium chrysotoxum. Next base: position 17,528,041 of record CM034298.1, on the reverse strand, counting down.
CGCTTTATTTTGTTATGAGGGAGTCAACAACAATAAAGTGCCAAGTACAATTACAATTTTAGAGATCCCTTCTAGGTTCTAACAAACTAAGGGTAAATCAAGGATTTTGATCCAAAGGGGAATCAAGGGGAAATCCTATCATTTGAGCTAGAATTTTGGGGAGCATTTCTGAAAAATGAAGGGTCTCCCTAAAAAGAACCAAGGAACACCAATCCAATCTATATTGAAATCTTCCAATGAAGAGAAATGAAATAGAAAGAAAGCCTCACTCAAGGCAAGAAGAGTGAGCATACCATTGTGTTTCCAGGTCTTGGAGATAGCAACATGAGGGCTCCAAAAATTTGCGCTCTAACCTCTTCGCCGCCCCTTTCTTCTCTTTTTTTTTTGGTTTATCGAGGAGATTTTTAACAAGTATGTTATGAGGCAATTTTTTAGAAGGCATATTGGGTTTTAAATAAGACACTACCTAGAGGATTTGCCCTCATTTTGGTAGGACTTTATGATTTAAGTTCTAGTTTCCTATAAACGCAAGCCCCTATAGTTAATTACCCTACCAATAATGAGAGAGAACTTTTGATTAAGGATAGTAGTCAAACAAATATGTGTTATCTAGCATATAGTATTAGCAGGGCTTTGATATTGAAATTTAATATTTAAATTAGAAATGCACCACCTTGCACTTAAAGCGGATGGTGGAGGGAATGATGATGAGCCCGATCAAGATCCCTTAGTTCGATTGTCCCAAGCCATCATGGTCCCTGGTCTACTTAACCAGAGGAGGTAGTCGACCCAACTCGATAGAAGGATCCTTATCGGTAGTCATGGGTTGCTTCATACAAAGGTACTATATAGACCTGGGGTGAATATTTGTCTAAGGGGACAAATTTGAATCCACCTTAGCTAGTAGATGACTTTATGCCCTATTGATTATAGTTTATTAATTCATTACTCAATGATTTACAGTCATTAGGGAACATATATGGTTTGATAATAACCGTAATATAATGGTGCCATTTGGCGATAAAATCATCCTATCAGAGGGTCTCGGTCATAACTATTTAGGTGCGGTGTCATTTAGCAATGAAACCATCTGTATGGTGCCATTTGGTGGTGAAACCACTTATTAGAAAACACGTGCCACATCCTTATTGGCAAGAGACAGATTGAGAATGAATCCTAGTGATATTCTCGGCCAGACGTTCACTCTTTATGAGCTAAAGTGATTTTTAGACTTGCCCACCTTAACAAACTATTGTGAAGGATGGATGGGTATTTTTTCTTTAAGTGTTTGATTAATTTTATTTTAAATATCTTAATTTTGGGTGACTATTTTGAAATTTTGGATCTTCATGGGCATTTGAGAATTTGGGAGGCATTTTTTTAAATATTTTGGGTCCCTCTGGTTGAGAATTTTTGTTAATACGGCCATCATCGAGGTTACATTAAAGTCATTTAAAAATATATTTTATTAAAGTTTGGAGATATTTGAAAATATAGAGTCCCATTCGGTTGAGATTTTCTATCAACACGGCCATTATCAGGGTTACATTGAAGTAATTTAAAATTGTATTTTGTTGAAGTTTGGAGGCATTTGAAAGTGTAGAGTCCCCTCCAATTGAGATTTTCTGTTAACACGGGCATTATCAGGGTCTTTATGGGCAATTATATCTTGTTGGTTGAACTTTGTTGACTCCATCAATTTGTTGACAAAGGATCAGGTTTGTTGTCGGCTTTATACTTTTATTAGTGAATTTTCTCTATTATAGATCTTAAATGCCTAATATGAATGCATAAAATAAATATCCCGACCGATGCCACGATAGTACATTTATGTGATAGTTTAAGCTATATTGACTCCTATCTATTCATATAAAAGGATCAAGCTCAGACTTAAACTCATTTTTTAACCCGCACAGCATCCTTAGAGGTCACATATGTGCATACAACATGCTCATCAGAACCCATATGAGTAATCATTTTTTTAATGCATGAGGGAGGAGCATTTAAATATTTAATTATAATCAATTATGTAAATAACTATTATTAAAAGAGTGCACAAGATTTCATTTTGGCATCTACAAATTCCTTTGTCTACTTGTACGAGCATTATGGATCCAGTGATGTAGCATTATGCTAAGTCTCACTACATCTTTTGCAAGCTATTATTTTCTTCAATGTTCAATCTGTAGGAGTATACTTCTGCCTGCAAATATATTATACGATGCATCAAAGGTCTCCCAGTAATGGTCTATAATTTTCATCATAGATGCTTTGCTACAATTTATAGACACATTTCTATACAATATTCGCATATCATTAGCAACAATAGAATTAAGACATAATGTATGATGAACAATAATTCCTGCCTTCAGAACTAATGCCTCGACGATCCCCAGCTTCAATTATAGGGTCCTTCAGGTTGCATTTATGGGAAGGTTCGATGAAGCCACTAGAGTTGGTGCACTGTTAAGCTTCCCCACCTTCAGCTTGCCATAAGGTGATTTCCTCGAAACATGAACTTGACAGAGCACTGTTGATCTCATTTTTCTATGAGGTCATCAGGACTTATCCAGACTCATGATTATTAATCCCATAATTAGCAATCAGCTAGTTGTCAGCCATCTAGCCATTAACATATATTCAATTACACTATAATCATATCCAGCTATCAATCAGCCTGCATACATTCAATCAATCAAACTTTCAATCAATCTATATTTTATTCAATCATCTTCACTTATCAATCATATAGCCTGCAGCTAATCATCCAATCATATAGCCTGCATATATCCAATCAAACTTTAATCAATCATCTTGCCAGTCATCACCAATCAATCTAACTTGCACTTCCAACATTCTATTAACACATTCAATCAAATGTCCAGTCTCCAATTAAAATCCAATCACATTCCACAATCATTTCAATCACCTCCAGCTTTCAATCAGCCTACATATATTCAATCAAATTTCAATCAATCAGCCTGCCAGTCATCATCAATCAATCACCCTGTATTTTAGTCTACACTTCAATCAATTATTCAATCAAGCTCTTCAATAATCCAGCCTTCAATTAAATTTCAATCATTCAACCTTCATCTTGCAATCAAATTAATCAGTCAATGTCTACCTGTAGTTGTAGCCCTACACTGTAGTCAATTGACCTAGTGCACTGCTTAGCCCTATCATTGGCATTTATAACCTCAGTCATTGCCCACATCACTTCAGTAGGAGTTCTATAAATCAAACATATCATCACTAGCTCCTCAACCAGTGATTGACTCAATCTGACCCAGTTAAGCTAACTCAATTGATCATCAGCCCCATCTACCTCTAATTAAACTTCAAATCAAGCTTGAATTTATCTAAACTTTCTTGAATATCTCTCCTAGTGATTTGAGCCTGATTGGTCACCCTGACCCAGTCAATAGTTGACTTAGTCAACTGGACTCATAATTAGTCAAACTTAACCCATATGAGTCAACTCCTTCACATTCAATCAAATCAAAATTTTTAAACTTCATCAAACCCTCAATATCCCTCTATGATATGGTCTAAATATTTCCTATATTTCCATGGGCCAAAACATGGGTAGTTTAACTTAGTCAAACCACCATGTGTAGTTAAACCAAGTCATCTATGAATTCCTTTGCTCATATATTAAATCTTTTACCTCAAGCCTCATCTAAGCCACTTCAACCAGCCCCTAGACATTCCTACTTGTCACCTTAGCTCCCTTGACCATGTTAACTGGCCAAATAGCCAACAAATGATCAAGGAAGCTTATATGATAACATTACATAATCTAACTCATTTCCCTCCTAAACAAATTAGCTCCACCTATCCAAAGCTCTTCTAGAATATTCCTAACCATTATCTAAATCTTGCTTAAGCTGTGGATTAAGCCTACGCTATCTAGATGATCCCCCCTTTCCATATAAGGACAAATGTGCCTTTCCACATCATTGTCCTTGCTTTGTCCTATTCTCTACCTCATAACCAATTGAGGGGCACTTGGCCAACATCCTAAAAAGCTTCCAAAATAATCTTAGCCCTCCATTTGGTCCTTAGGGTTTGAACTAGCTAAAAGGTCCAAAAATGTTCATTCTAATCACGCACATTCTCTTAGCTCTCTCCAGCCCCCAAGTCCCTTCCTCTTGCTTCTTAAGAGCTCTGCCCATCTTTCCCATCTCCTCACAGCTTCTAAAAACCCCATTGGTGAAGAGAAAGAGATTACAGTGAGAAATAAGAATCTAAATATATCTTTCGATCTAGCCAGAATCAGACTTTGGAGCCTTATAGAAAGTTGAATAGGATCTCTCCAGTATTTTAATAAGCCTAAGATCATCAAAATCCACACATATGTTATAAAGTTATCCTCATTTTAAGTTCTATGATCAAACATTGATTTGTCTCAAATCCTAATTCAAGGAGCCTTGAAACTCCTTAGATTGTGAGATTATGGTATATAGATCCTATGCTTTAAATTTCATCAAATTTAGACAGTTAGATCGAAAGTTATGAGCATTTGAAATCCTAGTTCAATTTGAATTAGGATTTTTGTCATGATCTGGATAGTTCGATAGCGTGTGTATTACGATCATCTGGAGCAGATCAAGAAGGATCGCGCGCTGTAGCCGACGGGTTTTGAACCCGTAATGTTTGGCCAAGCAATACACATATGTGGCATAATTGGGGCCGTTCATCCGATCTGGCGCGGATCGTATGGCCCAATATGTTTGATGATGTGGCAAGTGGCTCAATCAGAGTGGCCACGTATCTATACGAGGAAAGCCATCACTACCGTCATTCCAATAATTGGTCTACATTTAATATAATTAAAAATGAATTTAAAATTTATTTTAAATGCTTAAAACTTTAAACATTCATAGAAAATTCATTTTAAATCCAAATTGGGTGTTGTTAGGCTTTTTGAAAAGCTCTTGACCTCTACTTTATTTTAGAAATAATTTGAAATTTTTTTACGATTGAAATTAGATAAAAATAGAGATGATGATTTTCTATTCTTCTCAAATTTCTCAAAATCTAATAGTCAAATTGACCTCAAATTTGGATGGCATATATTATGGTGTATCCTTGATCTGCCCTAATTTTCTTGGGTTCTGATTTGACCATAATTTTTATGAATTGACTTTTTAAATGCATAAGTTCATTTTGGACTCAAAAATTTGAAAATTCATAATTCTTTACATACTTAGCATTATGACACATGATTGCTGTGTGTTTATATATATGCCCAAGGGTTAGTAAAAATGATTTTCAAACCTATTTAACTCCAGTGACACTTAAGGACAACAATTAAGATGTGTCTAACAAACTTAGGCAATTCTAGGATTCACTACACATATCCATTTTGGATGAAACATCAAATATAAAAATTTAGTGATATTATACCCTATGACTTGAATTCTCAGCATTTTGACATTAATCGATCATATAACAATGATTAATTAACTTTAATTAACCCTTCATTAAGGGTTTAAACTTCAATAAATTCAAATAAATCAAATAAATTTCATAAAAATTTAAAATAAACTTCAATCAACTCTAAATAAAATGTATAATCACTAAAAATTAAAATCCAAAATTATTTTTATTTAAATCTAATTAATAATTAATTACCTTAATTAAATATTAATTAAATAAATTCATCAAAAAATATAAATAAATTTTTTGAATATTTTTTAATTATAATTCATTAATAATTCAATAATAATTAATTAAAATTAATTAGATTTTATTTATTAATAAAAAATTTTAAATATTACAATAAAAATAAAAAATTAAATTAAATTATAATTAATTCATTTAAACTAAATTAATTTGATAATTTGATTGATTAAAATTTATTTTTATTAATTAAATTTGATAATTAATTTGAATTAAATGAATTCAGGCCTACATGCCTAATGTTTAATTCCTTTTAGAGGGCATTTTGGCATTTGATTCCAAGGCCTTTAATACACTTTAAATAACAAAAGGATCCCCTATGTGTTGTGCATGATTCCTTTCAGGAAGACACTAACGCATTGGATTGGAGGATCTTCAAAAAATGAATAATACACCGACCTTATGCATCATACTTGATTCCATCTGGAGGGTATGTTGTATTGGATTATAAAGTCACTTTTTTATCTCTAATAAGTCTTTAAAGGCTCTCAAATGATCACATATCCTACGTAGGGGATGGGTGTTTCATTTGAAAGCCTTAAGATTTATAAATTAGTAACCCTTGCACTTTAAGGGTTATTAATCTATAAATTTTTTAAAACTAAATAAATAACTTCAACATTTAAAATTTGAATAATTTAAACTTTAAATACACATCACTGAAACTTTAATTAAATTTCCTTTTAGTCTTTAATGAATAAAAATACATGTAATTCAAACATTAAATCTCTATAGAACATATCAAAGTCTCACAATCTCTTCCACACACTTAGATGGTTTACTAAGACAACCAACTTTAGCCTAAGTTAGGGCGGTGGATTAATTTGGTTTGACTGTGGGTGTCTTTTCCTAGAGGGCACCCATGTGTGTTTGCTTACTTTATGCAAAATTTACATGCCATATATACTTTTTTGTCAGTGCACTAGAGAGCAAAGTGAATGAATTTAGGACCGTACAATTTACTTTCATGTACTTTTTTGTATATATAACTACTCACAATGCACTTTCTTATCTGCATATTACTTTTTGCTTTTTACATTTCTGCAAAGTAGAATGTTCCTAGGTGATGATATATATAAAAAAAAATGTGTTTTTAAATTTCATAGATTCTGTATATAGACCAAGTTATAAAATATCATGAGTTGTAAAAGAGTCAAAAATAACTGCTTATACATATATAAGTGAGGCTCCAAAAAGCAATGTCTTCTTTTTAAGAGGATATTTCTTTTTAGAATTCCATAGAAGACTTGAAACTCAAAGACCATAAGTAGTTATATTTGATTCTACAAGTATATGATAGGATTAGAATCCAGTCTTATTGTTGGTGGGGCCTGGCCACCATTACTTTATTGCAGACCCTGAGTTGTACTTTTTAAAATTATAAATCAATAAAATCAGCACTTTTATACATTGTTGTTCATCCATCATTTGCATCATATGTGTAGTTTCTATTTTTTTGTGAGCATGTTGTATTATATTTGATTCAAATTTTAATAATAACTCCTTGACTCTTAGGATAAAGCTTATTAAATCTTGCATTCATGCGGTGATTGTAGTGATTAGGAGTGTTAGCTGGAAATTCACTCTAGGCAAATAATAAGTCCAGATTGTATACATCTCTCTCTTTATACATTCTTTCCTTAATTCAAATCAAAATTTTCAAATTTAATTCCAGAATTTATAATCTAAAGCCTGTGCATCAAAATCTAAGTTTCCTAAGTTTTTTGTTTAACTTATATGAATTTTAAAATCATTTAATCTTCATTTTAATCGAGAGTATTCTCTTAGGAGATGTAATTAATTATAGGGGCTTGCCCCTAAGGGAGTCTAGATCCCAGAATAAAATAAACCATGTCCTAGTTCCTTTCTAAGGTAGGAGGAAAATCTGTGAATGTAGACTAGCTTTATCTATATTTTAAATTTAATTTCATAATCAAAAGATAGAAGGATATTTCATTTGCTTTTATGACAAATTGAATATCCTCTATACGTTGATTATGGAAATAAGCTTATAATTTATTTTTCTAATTAGAAAGATAGGAAAATATGCTTTTCTTCTTTTGGGATGAATGGTATATTCCCTATGCTGTATCCAATTAGAAAAAATAAATTATAGTTTCTTTCTTTCAAATCGATAGTAAAACATTAGTCTACACTTTGGGGTGGTATAATGCTAAACTATGCAGATTTAATTGAAAGAAATCATTAAAAATATATTTAAAGTAAATCTTATGGGACTAGAGAGATACACAAAAAAAATCCATAAGCAAAAGATAGTTTTCAGTATCTCAGCGACATTCTAGTATCTGATGTGCACGTGGGATATGGAAGTTTCTCTCATAACTCTTGATATGAAAACCAGGAGTGGCTTCTCTCAACCCATAACTGCAACCAAGATCTTGAAAGAACATGAAAATTCAGCCTTCCACTTCATGATCTCATCACCAAAATAGTATAGTTAAGGAGCCCATTCTATGGATTTACTATTTGTAGGAACTTGAGCTGTGAGGCTTGATCTCTTGATATTTGTTCTTCATCAAAATAATGCAGCATTTTCTCTAGAAGCCTCGGTATTTCTGAAGGGATGATAAAATATACAAGTCTTAATGATACTTCCATCTAAATCAGCTTTGGTATGCCCTCCCATCGAGACGTCTTTTCAACTGATCATTTTTTTACTATATAGAATCATTCAATCTTGCATGCTTAGTACCACAGTTAAGACCTTCCTCTGGTAACATATCAGAGGACTTCCTCTTTGTATCGAGTTGCTCTTCTATATCCTAATGGTCACTATCAAAATCTCTAAAATTATTAGTTGAAGGCTTAGTTATACTTGAGCAGCAAAACGTTCAACTCTAATATAAAATAAATGTGCTCCTTATCAACATGGTTATTGCATGAGACAGGTTTTCTATAACACTTTGTAGGTGTTTACATTCACTATATATTGATCGCCTCTGCCAGCGAGGGATTAATGCATTTGCCTACCGCTGAATGGATACTGATTATAGGGCATTATTATATTCACTATCTATTGCTGACTATCACTATTGCACATACATCAGATCTTTTGTCATTGCCAGCAGGAGTTCACACTCACTGCATACTACACTGTGTATGTTTGCAAGGGGCTCTATCATGTTGGTTGCATATTATTAGTCATCACTCGTTGGTGAACTATTGTGGCATGAAAAGCCTCCTACAATCACTTATAGATTTTCATGTTCATAGTGGGCTATTGATTCTTGCTTGCATATGAGTTGTCATATCATAAGTCCTTTTGCGTGTACATCTTCTACAGTCCCCTTAGATATGCTTGTAGAGGAGTTATTATACTTGCATCATGCCCACTATCATTATCGAGGGGTGGCCTAACTTACTTATATGCAGTAACGTTAGTTGCATGGAAGATATTGATGTTTACTACAGGGCATCATTGCATTCGTTGACTATGGCTCTTCTGTGAGCTGTTGTGTGAATGATAGGTTTTCTATCATTGCTTGCAAGTGTTACTACTACAATCTACAAGACGGTTGTTGCTTGCATGAAAAGTCTTTTGTTGTTGCATGTAGGACATACTTGTGCTCTTTGTAATTGACTAATGTTGCCTGCAAATTGCTTATTTTCGAAGGCTTTCCACTACGAGTCCCCGGCTCAATAATTAAATTTCATTTGATTGATTTGAGTTATCATATATCATTTGTATTTTCAATTTTATTATGCATTTAAATTTTAGGGTCCAATTCCCTACTGTTTATTTTGCGAGTTCTATTCCCTGTCATTTTGTTGAAATTAGGTCCCCTGTTAGTTGGAATTTCGGCAGCATCCCAGCGTCTCCCCCGTTTAGGAGAAAATTGGAGAATCTTAGCCTTCCTGCCACAGTAAGAAAGACGTGCATGGTAGGTATCGGATGACACCATGGCTGTAGTCTTCAATCCCACCACACCAAAAAAGACGTGCATGGGTCTTCAGAGGTACATGTCTAAAAATGCACAATTCTTGCCTCACAGGCACTGAGGCACAATACGGGTACTTAAGTGTTGCCCCGCCACGCTAAGAAAAGCGAGCACAAGGCTCACCTGCCTCGCCACAAGCATCGTGACAAGTTTCCTCCTGCCATGCTAAGTAAAGCACGCATATGTGGCTACTCGCTGCGTTGCAAGCGCCAAGGATAGGGTTTAGGGATTATAACTTTACGATTGGGTCGACATAGGCGATGTTGGCTGAGGGCGATGATGTCGAGATAGCAACGACAACAAAAAAATTACAAAGTTCCTCTTATTTTCTTTTTTTATATTTTTTTCTTTTTTTTTCTTTTTCTTTTTTTAATTCTTTTTCTTTTCTTTTATTATGATTATTATGATTATTATTACTATTATTATCATAATAATAAAATATTATTAATGTTAATAATAATAAAATAAAAAAACTTAAAGAGAGAGAGAGAGAGAGACTACGTGAAGCTCGGTTGCTGTGATCGACGGGAGTCGTGTGGCTGTGAGGTGGAGGGATCAATTCAGTTGAGATCAAGCTGTTAAAGGTGGTCGATCAGGGTGGATCCGACGGAAGCAAGAAAATGGGGATCGAGTAGAGGATTGGATCGAGCGACTAGAGCTAGGTCGAAGGCATGGGGTCTTGCGGCAAGCGTGGGTTTCAATTGCTAGGTCGAGATTGGCGCTGGATGTGGAGTCAATTGTGGATTTTGGCGAGTTATGAAAGGAAATCTCGTGTGACGAAGCAAGGGAGGCTTGCGACAGGTTGAGGAGGTGCGAGACGAGCCTCGATGGGAGGTGGATGCTCGACCGACTCGTAGACGAAGGAGGGCTCAAAGGAGAGCTATTCGGGCGGCATTTGGTGTGTGAGGTCTGATTAGAACAGAGGAAAGGATGTCGTCGAAAGAGGTGTGAGGAAGCAGACATAGGAGTTGCTTGCGTTCGGAGCTTGGAGACATGAGGAGAGAGTTCGAAGCAGGGGAGGTTGTTGGCTGTAGCGTGAGGGAGATAGGTTGGTTTTGCGAGTTTGGTAGCTCGACTGCCATAACAGAGGGATTAGAGAGATATCGTGCGTAGCAGCGTCGACGTATGTGCTGCGCAGCACGACGTGCCGAGCTCGTGCGGAGCACGTCATCATAGGATTTGAGCAAAATTCGCGCGGACGGCTCTTGCGTGGGGAGAACGTGGAGGTCAACACAACATGAAGGGCTGGCTGAGTTGGAACGATCCATACATTCCAACGTAATAATTTCTCCTTCGTAAAAAGAACACTACCAATAAAGTATCCAACAAGGGACAAGCCTCAATAAATAGCCACAAATGAGACATCTTCATTGGAGAAGTTCATTTTTTTTGGAATGCGGAGGGGAAATGAAGGAAAGAGGGAACTCCATAGAGGAGTTGTGAGAAAAGAGGTAGCGCTTCTAGTCAGAGACAGAGGGAGAAGCTGGGTTAGGATCAAGGGTGGAGGAGGATAAAGGAGAAAAATCAATTAAGGAGGCCATCGGCAGGAGGCCTCCCAACAGGTAGGTGGGGAACCAAGGAGGCTAGGGCACGCTAAACCCTCACAAAAACGAAATTAACATTTCTGTCCCTGATTTTAATAAAAAAAAAATTCAAAAAATAAAAAGGATTAAGGAAGTATTACTATTTTTTCTTAACTAGAGTTCATGCCACGCAACATTATCATTTATCCAAATTGACCTTTTAACATTTATAGCGGAAAAAAATGGGCCAAACCGACTTAAACCTAACTTGATAGATCGTAAAAAATTACATCCAACCTATATTCATTATTGTTTTCTTATTATCTCATCAAATTTTTCTTGCGACAAATTTTAATTAAGTTTATTCTCCTCCACAATTAAGAGAGTAATGGCCTATGTTAAGAAAGGTTGAATTGGAGCTAAAAAATATTTAATAAGAAAGTATTAAAAATAACTTATTTTTAAATTAAATTAAATAAGAATTTAATTCTTAATAGGACAATATAAAAAATAAAAAATCCATAAACCTAATCTCACATAATGGGATAAAGATTTGATGTTGTTGTACAATAACTTAGCAAACTCACGAGGAAGCTGGAACATCTACAACTGAGCTCGAGCTCGAGCTCAAATTCAATTAATTAATCAAATTTAAGCACAAGCTACAATGGCTTCAGTTTACACCCCTACCATAGCATCTTTACGTAAACAAATCTAGCTTGACCCACATTCTTGCAATCAAAACATACGCTTCAGCCATACCAATGGAAAAGGGTTTTTAGGAAAAAAAAAACCAAGATTGAAAATAAACATTCGCAAAATTAAAAGCAGAATCGCCAGGAACTACAGAAAATTCGGAATTGAACTATATATACCCTACTGTGTTATGCGGGCAGAGCATCATTCAACAGAATCATCTCAGCTTCACATTAGCCTGATGATTCACAGATTTCTAAAACCTACCAAAATATTGCCAAACCAACCTCATCTTCCTGAGTCAACCTTCAAAGAAACCGTAATCTGAAGAATAAGAATCCAGTTGCTAACCACTCGGTTGTCAATTTCCAGCGTTAGACCATCCAACAGAGTAGGGAGGCAGACCCTGAAAGTCATGGTTGGAGTTGCTGCAATGCCCAATGTTTATAGGACTCCTTCGATCATCGTCAGAATCACTCGAGGATACCTGAGATGGGGGGCTCAGAGGACCAAATCCTGACATCTGAGGCAGAGCTAACAAGGACTCGTGAGTTGATGGTTCCAACTTCGGCGGTTTCTTTTTGGCAAGAAAACTACCCATCACCACCTGAGAATGATTAAGCGGAATTACAAGATGGAATGCTTGTGAGATTAAAAGAGAAAAGTACCTGAACAGGAGTTGCCGCCATCAATATTCCAGCTACTACGCCGCCAAGAACATAACCATCAGATCCTGCCAGTTCCACGCTCAAGCTGCCAGTTCTACTAAGGATACCGTCATTTTCCGTAAGCAAGAAAGAGCCTGACAAAGAGATTATCTCAAACCGACCCTGAAAGAACCTCCACAAATTAGAATATTTTACGCGCCAAATTAAAAAAAAAAAAAACATACACTTTGATCAGACGTGTATGTAAATATCATATCATCATTCTCACTATCATCATCCATATCACAACTTCTCCACGAAAAATGCTACTTAAAACACATTTTCTACTTAGATTCGGGGCATCATGGCCAAAGCCATCTCACCATCATTAGTGCGTCAGAGTTTAAACTTAATAACTAGTGCCCATTATATTGCACCTATGACAGTCAATTTGAATGTTTATTTATCATGTATGACGAAGTACAATGTTATTTACAGGTCTTTTTAAATATCAAATCATGAACCAATATGGTTTATTTGGATTAGTGCATAAGATGACATGGAGGGAAGAGTGTTCCCCACTCCCTTCGGCCCTGCCGCCTTTTCCTTTTCTAGGAATCTTGAGATCTGAAGTACAAATTTAATGCATGTGAGATTCAGTCCTATGGCCTTGGCAAAACTTTCATAATCATTACCAACTAAAGTAGAAAGCACCCCATTGCCTCCACAAATTAGAATATTTTATACATCAACTAAAAAAAGAATACTCTTTCACCAAACATGTATGTAAATATTGTATCCTCATTCTCACTATCCTTATCTATATCACAACTTCTCCGTAAGAAACAATACTTAAAACACACTTACATTCGATGCTTCACGATCAAAGCCATCATCACCATCATTGTCAGAATCTAAACTTAATAAAAAAGGCATACTCTTTGACAAGATGTACACGTAAATATCATATCATCCTCACTATCCTTATCCATATCACTACTTCTCCATAGAAAATGATACTCAAAATACATTTTAGGTTCAATGCATCATGATCAAAGCCATCATCAATGTCATTGTGACGACAGAGTCTAGACTTACATAACTAGGGCCCATTGCTGTACCTATAACAGTCAGAGTGAATGTCTATTTAGGATGTATGGAGAGATACTATACTATTTACAAAAATTTTAAGGGGTTAGTGCAGGATAAGACATGTAGAGAAGAGTAGCCCCTGCTTTCTTTGGACATGCCCCCTTATCTTTTTTTGGGAATCCGGAGCGCCAAAGCAAAAATTTAATGTAGGCGGTATTGATCTTTCTAGTTACCACAACTAGCTTTATACATTTACTTTATTATTATCCTTCTTCTTTAGATCTCTCTTAAGGACCTTTTGTTAGCTTTTGTGTTATTTTAAAATTATTGACAATCAAGCTTTACATTAGTTATACTTTAAATCTTCTTAGCAATTGGATCTGATTTTTACCGCAACAATTCATCACAACATGGTTTTGTCATCACCATTTAGTGCAAGCGATAATGCAAAGCAAACTCACACCTACGCTTAAGTACATGTAAATCCTATGTTGCTTGCATATTTTCTTATGCAGATGACCCATACATGGCATTGTAGGAGTTGAAGACCCAATAGATGCCTTTCTTGGTGCAATAAGAAAGAAGACTGTGTCGTTACTAAAAATAAGTACAAATGCGGGCCTTTCTTGATGCAATGGAAAATCATGCTTGCAAAATTTTATGCAAGTCATTTGGCGATTTCACCCTCATTTTGCGAGGACTTTAGATCAGAGTTCATGTTTCCTATAAGCGCAAGCCCTTATAGTTAACTATCCCTCCCGATCACGAGAGAGAACTTTTGATTAAAACTAGTCGTCAATCAGATACGTAGAAATATATATTATCTGACATATAGTAGCAGCATGTATTTAAGTATTTTAGAATTTGATATTTAAAATTGAAAATTTTACCATCTTGCACTTAAAGCGAATGGTGGGAGAATGATGATGAGCCCAATCAAGATCCCATGGTTCTGTCGTCTGGGCTGTCGTGATCCATAGTCTACTTAATCAGAGGAGGTAGTCGACCCAACCTGACAGAAGGATCCTTGTCGGCAGCCATGGGTTGCGTCGTCCAATGGTACCTTATAGACCTGGGGTGAATATTTGTCTAAGAGGCAAATCTGAATCCACTTTAGCTAACACAGGGCTTTGTGCCTTACCGATTATATCTTATTGATTCATATCTTAAGGATTTAGTGCTATTAGTGAGAATACGGGCTCTGGCCATGACCGTAATTTAGTTGTGCCATTTGGCAGCAAACAACCCGATTCTGAGGCCCCCAGTCATAACCGTTTACCTGCGGTGCCATTTGGCGGCAAAACCGTCGGTTAGAGGACACGTGGCATGTCCTTGCTGACAAAAGACTGTTTGAGAATGAAATCTAATGATATTTTCGACCAGACATTAGCTCTTTGTGAGCTGAAATGATATTTGAATTTGTCCATCTCGGTAAACTATTACAGAAACACTGCCGTTGCCAGGACTCAAGTCCTGAATGAGAAAAGTGGAGAGTTACGTTAGGTAGTCGACAGCCATCGTAAAACTTATCGAATAATTATGACATGAATTCTTTAAAAATTTGTGTTAATACTAGGGCGTCCCTTGGAAGCGACGCGCTGTATGGCCTGAATACAGTGACAAGTGTGCAAGGGCCGTTGCATCGGTGCCCGGGTGCAATATTAAATAGGTAAGAGTTTCCACATCAAGGACGGATGTCGGTAAAAAAGCTAGTCCATGAAACTAAAATTAGGATATGAACTTGGAATATAGGTTCCCTTACAGGAAAATTAATAGAATTAATAGATATTATGATTCATAGGAAGATAAATATTCTGTGCATTCAGAAAACTAAATAAGTTGGAGAGAAGGCTAAAGAGATTAATAGTTTAAGATTTAAACTATAGTATTCAGGTAGGAGTCGTACTAAAAATGGAATATGTGTGATTATAGATAAGAGTTTGAAGGATAATGTTATAAAAATTAATAGAATTGGAGATAGAATTATAGTTTTAAAGATTGTTGTTGATGCTAAGATTGTTAATATTATAAGTGCTTATGCTCCTCAAGTAGGTTTGGATATGGGGTCAAAATTAAAATTTTGGAATGACTTAAAAGAATTAATATAAAAAATACCTCTAGAAGAAAGAGTTTTTATTGGAGGAGATTTAAATGGATATATTGGTAGAGAGGTACATGATTATAAAAGCATTCATGATGGCCATGGGTTTGGAACGGCAAATAAAGGTGATAAGACCATATTATATTTTTCTTTAACTTATAATTTTTTAATTGTTAATACATTTTTTAAGAAAAGAGATGAGCATCTCATCACTTATAAAAATCGATATAGTTAAACTCAGATTGATTATTTTCTTATAAAAAAATTAGATCGTTTAAATTGTAAATATTGTAAAGTTATTCCAAGTCAAAATTTATGTGCCCAACATCAATTATTAGTTTTGAACTTTAAGATAAAGGGGCAGAAAATAAAAAATAAAGTAAAATGTTATTCTGGGATTAGATTGGGGCATTTAAAGAATATTAATAAAAATATTTTTTTGAGTAAGATTTTAGATCTTAAGATTTTATCTGTGCATGAGGATGCTAATGTTATGTGGGAAAAAGTGGTTAGTGATATTAAGATTACTGCAAAAGATGTGCTTGGAGTATCAAAGGGAAAAGCTCCAAATAATAAAAATAGTTGGTGGTGGAATCCAAATGTGCAAGAAAAGATTAAAAAATAAGAAGATTTGCTATAAAAATTGATTTAAATGTAAAAATTCTGATAATTGGAAAAAATATAAAGAGGCACATAAGGAATCTAAGAAAGCAATATGCGATACAAAGATCTTAACTTTTAATGATTTATATAATAGATTAGATATTAAGGAGAAAGAAAGATAAATGTATAAGTTAGCAAAACAAAGAGATAGGAGTAGTAAAGATTTAGTTCAAGTGAAGTGTATGAAGGATGAAGATCAAAAAGTACTTTTCTTAGAAGATGATATTCAACAAAGGTGGATGAGATATTTTGCTAACCTTTTTAATGAAAAATGTGAAAATACGATTGACTTTAGTGACCTTAGTACTCTAAATGAAAATAAATATTTCTATTTTTATCGGCGTATTAGTAAAACCGAAGTCAGAGATGCTTTAAAGAAAATGAAAGGTGGAAAAGCTATTGGACCTGATGATATTCCAATAAAGGTGTGGAAATGCTTCGGAGATGAAAGAATTTCTTGGCTTACTAAATTTTTTAATACTATTTTGAAGACTAAAAATATACTAGATGAGTGGAGAATGAGTGTGTTAATTCCTATTTTTAAGAATAAAGGTGATGCACAAGATTATGCGAATTATAGAGGAATTAAATTAATGTGTCAAACTCTAAAACTATGGGAGCAAGTTATGGAGCGTAGGTTGCGACGTGATACTAATATTTCTCAAAATCAATTTGGATTCATGCCAGGTAGGTCTACTATGGAAGCCATACATTTATTGAGAGGTTTGATGGAGAAATATAGAGAAAATAAGGAGGATCTACATATGATATTTATTAATTTAGAGAAAGCATATGATAAAGTTCCAAGAGAAGTGCTATGGAGAGTTCTTGAAAATAAAGGAGTTAATAACGCTTATATTCAAGTTATTAAAGATATGTATGCAGGAGCTATTACTTGTGTTCAAACACAAGGTGGTTTGACCAAGTACTTTCGTATTTCGGTTGGATTACATCAAGGATCAGCCTTAAGCCCATATCTTTTTGCTTTAGTCATAGATGTTCTCACTAGACATTTGTAGGAGGATGTACCTTGGTGTATGCTTTTTGCTGATGATATTCTTCTTATTGATAAGACTAGAGAGGGAGTTGAAGGTAAACTTGAATTATGGGGGTCAACCTTAGAGTCTAAAGGTTTTCGCTTGAGTAGATCTAAAACGGAATATATAGAGTGTAATTTTAGAAGTAATAGACCTAGTGAGGGGATTGTGACTTTGGGCGATCAAGTTATTAATAAGAGTACACGTTTTAGATATCTTGGATCTATTGTTCAAAGTGATGGGGAAATAGATGGGGATATTATCAGCAGAATTCAAGTTGGATGGTTGAAGTGGAGGAATGCATCGGGCTTCTTGTGTGATAGAAAAGTCCCCCTCAAACTTATGGGAAAATTCTATAACATGGTGAGACCTGCAATGCTTTATGGTGTCGAATGTTCATTAAAAGAGAAGCATAATGCTAAGTTAAGTGTTGCAGAGATGAGGATGCTCAGGTGGATAAGTGGCTTTACCCTTAAAGATAGGATACGAAATGAGTATTTACGTGAAAAGGTTGAAGTAGCTCCAATGGAAGATAAGATTAGAGAGAATCGCCTTAGATGGTTTGGTCACATAAAACGGCAGCCTTTCGATGACCCGGTTAGGAAAGTAGAGGTATTAAATTTGACTCATGTTAAGAAAGGTAGAGGTAGACATAAAAAGACTTGGTTAGAAAATATTATAAATGATCTTCTTTATTAGATTTAAATGAGAATTTGACTTTTAACAGGACACAATGGAGAAAAAGGATTCATGTAGCCGACCCCATGTAGTGGGACAAAGGCTTGATGTTGTTGTTGTTGTTGTTGGCAAACTGTTATAGAGTGTGGATGGGTTTTGTTTTAAGCGTTTTGGTGTTATTTCAATTTTAAATATTTTGATGTTTGGAATTTTTGGAACTTTGAATTTCATGGCATTTGGGTGGCATTTGAATGTTTGGAATTAACCCGTCCGGTTGAGATCTACATTCAATATGACCATCATCGGGGTAGCATTGTAATCACTTTAAAAAATTTGTATTTTGCTGAAGCTTGGAAGCATTGAAAGTATAAGGTTCCCTCCAATTGAGATAAAAATTCAACACGACCATTATCGGGTGGTTTATGGGAAATTTCATTATGGATTGAACCTTGTCGACTCTATCAACTTACTGACAGAAGATCGAATTCTTCATAGGGTTTATATCTTTATTAGTGAATTTTCATTGTTCAAAGGCCTTGAAGACCTATTATGAATGTATTGAAACAAATATCTCGGTCAACGCAATGATCGTATATTTATTTAATAGTTTGAGCCGTGTCGACTCATATCTACTCATATAAAAAAATCGGGCTCGAACTTGGATTAAACATTTGACCTGTGCAACATCCTCAGATATCACATATGTGCCTGCAATATGCTTGTCGGGGCCCATGCGGGTATTTAGGGGGCGGGGGGCATTTTCGAAATATTTGACGCTGATCGGCTATGTGGGTAACTGTCATTTGAAATGCAACATTCTATTTGGAAGCTCGTACACGCCTTCTGTTCGCTTGTAGGGATATTGCGGATCTGGTGGCATGGCATTGCGAATTAAATTTCATCTTTTGCACATTATCTTTGTTGATATGTTGTGTATTGAAATTGGTAGACGTCTTCTATCAATTTGTATACATGTTGCGGATCTGATGGCGTGGCATCTTAGGTGTGAGTTGCTTGCTACTTCATGCAGCTAAGTTGTTATTGAGAAATGCCTAGGGTTTCATTTGAGAATTTGTGAACACCTTTTGTCCGCTTGCATGAACGTTGCAGATCCGATGGCATGACGTAGCAGCACGTTGGATTTCATCTGTTGCACATTGACTATGCAATTTGGCTCATTTCATCCTCCGCATAGTCATTTTCTTCAATATTCAACCTGTGGGGTGTACTTCAGCTTGCAAATGAGCTGCATGGCGCATCTGAAATTTTCCACTTATCATTTGCAAATGAGCTAATTTATCTGGCGTAATAGCTTGGTTTTGCAAATTTATCGTCTTAGTTTATCAATGGCCCGCAGAGTTTACTAAGAATACCCTGCTTCTGCTTATAGGTGAATTGTAGCGTTATGTTTTGGGTCACTCTTTGCCTCTTACGAGAGAGCTGTTGTGCATTGCAAGCCCTGTTTAATGGTGTTGATGATTTAGTGTTGTGTATTTAAGAGCTCTTGCATTATGTCTGGTGCGACTTCCCCACCATTGCCTATAGGCAAGACCACTGTATGCATTTTCAACCTTTTACGAGCAAGTTGCTTTGAACACGGATCTTCTAGTACTGTCTACAAGTATTTGCATTGACTACAGATCTTCTGTACTTGTTTGTAGATGGCATGTTGTATATATGACTTGTCTCCCATAGCGCCTCGTAGGTGCTTGTATCAACTACATTCCACCTATCTTTACTTGTTGAGGATCAGTGCATTTGACTATCATTGCACAATTCTTAACTATAAGGGTGTCGTAACATTTATTGCCACTTGTTGATCGTCACTCACGGGGATACTATTATGCACACAACAAATCCCCCACAATTACTAGCAAGCACTCGCCATGTGTTGCATTGAGTATATTTGAACCTCTTTCCTTTACTTGTAGGTGAGGTATTGTGTTCATGACATTTCTTCTACAGCAGCTTCTTGGTATTTGCATTCGCTGCATATCAACCATCCTTTACCTGTGGGGGAAATCAGTGTATTCGACTGACGCTGAATGGTTATTGGCTACGAGGGCGTAGTAGCATTCACTGCCTGTTGCTGCTCATCACCAGTGGGTATATTATTGCGCATAATGTGACTCTTCCATCATTGCTTGCACGCAAATCAAAGTGTTCATTTGTAACTTGATGTTGAATGTCGACTAAGCTACATACGCCAACAGTCTCTTCATGCATGTTAGCTAGCAGATTGCTGCATTCATCGCGCATTGGTTTTGTGTTCATAGGAGATTGTCGGTATGTGCTCGTATTTACTGCCAACTTGTCTCTTTTGTTTGTATACAATGTGCCACATTCACCATGAATTTTCCATTTCAATTTATATGCAGGTAGTGCATTATGTTCAGTGTAATTTCTTCAGACGTACTTGTGTGGAAGGATTATCGCATTCCTTAATCATCACTCCTCGCAGGCAGATTACTGAACCCATTTGCAAGCTAATTGGCATTGACTGCGAACAAGCCACGTTCATTATACTCTTCCCAAGCATATTCTGTAGGGGATTACTATCTTCTTTGTATGTCAACTATCACATAATAGGTCCCCTCTTAGCACTTTCAACCTTCTGTATATAGGCTCATTGGTTGACTGATATGAACACTGCAAGTTCCATATTGGCTTTGTACAATTCAAAGGTCCTGCAGCGCTACCTGCCATCAAATTATATATTCATCTTTCTTGTTGCTTGTGGATGAAACATTATGTACGTAACAAATTCTTTAACATCGCAGGCATTTGCGTTCATTGCGACCCTGCTAATGTTGCTTGTAGATGGAGTGTTGTATGCATCATACGTTTATACCTTCATTTCTTTAACTCGTAAGTTAGCTGTCGTATGCATGATGAATCTCCTACATTTGTTTGTGAATGCTTGCATTCATTGTATGCCACGCTACATGTGTCAGCAAGACGTTTCATTGTCCGCAGATGAGCTGGTGTATTCATCTACATGATGCTGGCTATTGTGCACGTAATAGATCATCTACCATTGTTTGCAAGTATTTCCACTTTAGCCTACAAGCAGGTGGTTGTATGCATAAAGAATCTTCCTTCATTGTCTACAGGAAGTATATATCTTCATGTTAGCTGATTGATTTTTCCTGTGAGCGAGTTATGTTCACCATAATCTTCTAATATATGCTTGCAGGATGGTAGCCAGCACTATTATCTATGGGTGGGTTAGCATATTTGTTTGCCAGTTGATTAGCATTGATAGCAAAGAAGCCACCTTCTTTGCAACCTCCTAGTTTTTCTTGTTGGTGAATTATGTTCGTTGTAAATCCTTCAATTATTATCATCAATTTCGCAAATATGCTACTTGTAAGCAAAGTAGTGCACCCATTACAAGTCTCCTCCATTCACAAATATATTGATATGCTGATTATAGGTCTTCACCATTGCTTATAGGCAGCATGTCATCGCCATGATAGATTTGTCTCTTTTTGTTCAATCTTCACTAGGGAGTATCTTATGCAAGGGATTTTTATTTTGATTGCATTTTATTTTGCACATTTAATGAAATTCAGTTCCTTGTCATTATGAGTTCAATTCCCTGTAGATTTCAAGTTTAAGTTCCTTGTGGTCCTTTTTATTCAAGTTCAGGTCCTCTGCATTTGCTTTGAATTTCGGCAACCTCCCGATGTCCCTCCCATTTAGGGAAAATTCCATAAGTCATAGCATTCCCCTTCACGCTACGAGAGCGCTTCAGGTAAGGTGTCAGATGACACCGCGGCCATATTTCTTCAATCCCCGCCACGCTACGAGAGCACTTAAGGATTTTCAAGATACATGTTTGAAAATGCACAATTCTTTCCATGTCACGCTACGAGAACGCTTAAGGGTACTTATAAGTGTCCCCGCCACGCTACAAGAACATGTACAGGGCTTACCCGCCTGCCGTAAGTGTCACACCAGATTTCCTCCTACCGTGCTATGAGAGCGCATATAGGGGGTTCTTCGGCTCGCTGCAAATGCTGAAAATGGGTTTTTTTAGTTTAGGGAATATACCTGCGCGATGATTGGCAACGACGACAATGGTGGCAAAGCGGCGACGACAAAATGCACAATTTTTTTTTCTTTTTTCTATTTCCCTCTTTTTTTATTTTTCTTTCTTCTTTCTCTTTTTTTTATTTCTTTTTTTTAAACACTTCTTCCTTTTTTTTAATACTTCTTTTCTTTTCTTTTTTTAATACCTATGTGAGGGATTTGGTTAGGTTAATTAGATCGGGCAACAGAGGATGAGTGGGAGTTCGACTGCTAGGCACGGAGAGGTTAAGGAGTCGGACGAGTCGTGCGGCTCGCAAGCAAGGTTGGAGGCTGAAGGAGGTGGAGTTGGCTTGCAGGGAGAGCGGAGGATTGGCGGCTTATGCAGGTCGACGGGCTTTCGTTGGAGTGTCGAAGAAATAGGGTCGGCTAGGTCGGGCTTTGACGGGATAGGGTGAGGGAACGGAAAGATAGGAGGGGTTTTGCGAGATCGGAGGGTCCGATCGTAGGAGGTCGGCAAGGGTAGAGGCTACAGATGGGCTGAAGTTTGAGGAGCTTGGAAGATTGAGGTCGTGTGGGACTGGAGCTTGCTTACGGGCTGAGGGAGTTCGGGAGAGAGGAGGATTGACGGGCTTTGGCGTTGGGTGAGGTGCGGCTGGAAGAAATCGAGGTCGTGGGTGGATGTTCTGTTTCAGTGGGAGATTCGCGTAAGGAACGAGCGGGGAGAAGAAAACGTGAGGGCTTCATTCGCTCGTTTTAACATCGAGGGCAGGAGCGAGATCGAGATGAAGCACGCGTGAACTAACGTCTTCAATGCCGAATTGCATAGTAAATGATTACTGTAGTAGGCGGCGGAAGCGACTTGAGCAGGATTTGGGTATGGGCAGTGGCAGAGATTTTTGGCATAGGTATTTTATACATTTTTTTATTTGATTTTTTTTTTATTTGCTGTCAAAGTCAACAAAATCCCTTGAGAACAATCACTGAAATGTACTGTGAATGAAAATGAACTAAACTAGCACTTATTTATAGTTAAAAATAATTCCATGTGGGGCCCACCTGATATAAGTCATATAAAAATAAATTGTGTAATCTTGAAAATACATGAAAGATCCTAACTTGTGACACTCACAACCGAATCCGCAACATACGCACAAACAACTAGAAGGCATGTAATAAAGAACTCAAAATGAAAACCGCATTCACACTTCAATGGTAATGCGTTTGCATGAACAACTACCACATTAGACTCTCATGCAACTCAAATAATTGTGAGTTCAAGTGAATGATTTAAAAAAAAAAAGCGATATGGATCAACTTGATGCATGTCACAAGTTTCACAAGTGCCTAAGTGACGTGCATATTAAGAAACTTGTACAGGCCTAGTGAGCAAATACCGGGTCACGTGAACAAGCAATGCAACCCGTGAATGAAAATCTTTCCAAATGAGACAAAGCATCACACTGTTATATGTTTCAGGTACACGGCCATTTGATAAGGCATGTATGACATCAAATCTCCAAAAGCAATTTGATCACACTTTTCCAAGTGCCCTATACAAATCCAAATAAAAGTGTGTAATGTACAAAAACATATGGAAGTGCGTTGAAAAACATGTAAATGCATAGTGCAAATTCATTAATAAACGTACAAGTGCACTATGCAAATATACTGATAAACATACAAGTGCACTATGCAAACGCATCGAAAATCATGCAATGCGCAATTATATCATGCAAATGCATCAAAAAATATGCAAGCAAATGTACCAAATAGTGTGCAAGTGCATCCAAAAATGTATATATGCATCATATAAATGCACTAAAAAGTGTGCATAAGCATAAAAAATCAAAGCATTTACGCCAAGAAACATGCCAAGTATTTAAACTTATATCTAAGAATGCTTTGCATATAAGAAATAAAGCAAACTCAAGTTTGACCAACCCTAGCACATTGCATGCACCCCTCACTGATATTGTACAAGAAAGTTATTCCAATTTATTCCCTCAACTACACAAAAATGATCACAAATGATCCATAAGATAGAGATTGGTGAAAATTAATGACAAATAGTCCCTAATGGATCATTTTGATTATTTTTTTATAATTGTTGGACTAAAGTGGAGAAATGTGATGCACATGGACTAAATTAGTCACATATGAATAGTCAAGACACTATTATGAGCTTATCCCCTTTGAAATAACCCAAAACCCAACGAACAAAATCCAATAATTTTTCCACCCATCAACTTTCCTATTTAATAGAAGCCCTACTAGGTGTCAACTTGATCCTCTTTAGATGAGAGAGAAATAAAAGAATGAAAGACATGCAATAATAAATTAGATATCATAGCATTCATGAAACAACCAAAGATAATGAAAAAAGATGGCAATTAGACAATAGAATATGACCAAAATAGGGGATAAATGGTCGCATTGGTGACATTAGATTTGTTGAAGTTAAAATGTGTTATCAACCAATAATTTCCTCCCAATTATAATTAAAACTTTCCTAAACAATTCCCCTTTGATTAAGAACCTTTCTATACAGCTCCCTCTTGATTAGAAAACTTTCTAATTCCCTCCCAATCAAATCGGCTGGTCCATCAATACTCCCATAGTCACATCCCAAAGACCCACCTTATCTGCAAGGTGGAAAAATGGCTCCTTCCCCAATCTCACATTCTCTTTTCAAATTCAGCACCCCTTGGGTCATAATCAATCCTTCTCCATTCAAATTCAACCCATCTCCTTTTAAATTCAACACCCCTCCGGTCATAATCAGCTACTCTCCTTTCAAATTATGCCGCTCTCCTCTCAAATTTAGCATCCCTTCGTTCATACCTAACCCCCTCACGCCTCTCCTCATATCCTCTACCCGACTCCTCCCTAGGAATAGACTCTAGAGGAGGCATTCTCTCTTCTCCCTCCAAAATCTCCACCTCCTGATCTTCCGTTCGCCTTATCAGATTATGATTTTTCCCACTTCCTGGATTGTCGGCGGCTTCCCTCGGCTTCGACGACCCCATCTTAGATTGACCCTCGAGCAACTTCTTCAACATCTCCTCTATAATGAAAAATTTTCAATCAATTTTTTCATGGAGGGCGGAAATTTGACTTTCAAATTTGAAATTTGAGTTTGGATATCTGAAATTTCAGATATCAATTGTCCAATCTCCCCCTCCAATACTTCTACCTTTCTTCCTGCCATAGGTACCCAAATCTATGCTCTGATACCAATTTGTTAGGAAATGAAAGCATAAATCCACTTCCCCTTGGCTGAAATTAAATTACAGCAATCCAAATACAATTTCCAAGATGAATTTAAGAAAAATAATGGAAGAAAACTCTTTTTAATTGATGAAATAGGGAAGAAAACAAACAAGATAC
Source organism: Dendrobium chrysotoxum (assembly GCA_019925795.1). Classification (NCBI taxonomy): domain Eukaryota; kingdom Viridiplantae; phylum Streptophyta; class Magnoliopsida; order Asparagales; family Orchidaceae; genus Dendrobium; species Dendrobium chrysotoxum. The sequence goes on along the minus strand of CM034298.1, from coordinate 17,502,535 downwards.
AATGAATCCTCAATTAGAGAGGAGGATCTGGCTCTCCCAATTCTTTAGCCGGCAGCTATAGCCCAAAACTCCCTAAGAATACTCCAAATTCGGCAAACAGAAGACAACTCTAACCCTAAAAATTTTTCCTACTTAAAACATACAATAATCATCTAAATCCCTAAACAGCCCCTCTTTTGAATTTTCCCTCCTAATCCCCCCTTAATTTGTAGTTGGGCCTGGAATTGAAGGGGGCGGAAGTCCTTCTGCTTCTTGTACACAAGAGCCGGTTCATGATGGACTGACTGGACCGGTCCAGAGACCGGTCTAACAGCCTCTTCCTAAGATTTAGGAGTAGACTTTTTTAAGCATGCAAATAACATAAAATAAAATTCTATGAGACTAAAAAATTAGCAATGTGAACAGTATTTCAAATATAACTTCTTATCAGCAACCATTAACTTCATAAACATACAAATCTTAGTAGGACCAGGTTTTGTGAAATCTATTTCAACAAGGATATGAGCAACAAAAGATTTAATGAGATTGTTTACATAGAATCAATTAAAAGGGGAAATATGTGGAAGCGAGAACCAAATTAGAGTCATAAGGGACTCCCCAAAAGCATCACAAAAGGGGAACGATTTCAGATTCTTAAAGGAGATAATAAAAAACACAGCACATTATATGAGGAAAAATGCAAAAATAGATATAGTCATTATTAAGTTAGATAATGATATGCTAAATCCAAAAGACTAATGAAAAAACTTCCCTTAACAAATAAATTATAGAATTTTTTCTTAATCAAGTCAAAGGAGATATGCATGAAAGAAGGAAAGACACAAAAGAGCAAAGACACTTTGATCTTAGTACAATGTTTACCATTAGCACTGCTCGCCAAAACATCAAGGAATGACCTAGCAATTTGGTAGTATTAGGTTTCTTACCAAAAAGGAGGAAGAGTGAACGTCAAGGTTATCAAACACTTCCGTCAAGTCACAAGAAAAAGTAAAAACACTGGCAATGTCCAGCGCCCACCAGACACAGCATAATAAACCTTCAAGCAAGAAGAGATTAGGGGCCCAATGAAAGGCAGAGCAAACCAAGAAGGGGTCAAAATCACATACAGGGAATGATCATCGCTGATGAGGACATCAGTCAGAGATTTCGACATGTGTACCGTCGACGGAGTCATAGATCGACGGCTACAATTCAGAGCCTTTACCTTTGATGTATTTCATGTTATATGTATTTTATTTTATATTTTCCTAGTTTACCCTTCATGGGTAGTGAGTCTCTTTGTAGCCTCGAGGGCATTAGTGTCTTTTGTATTTTCTTTAGTCTTGAGACCTATATATTTGTCCCTATGTTTTGTATTGGGATGATGAATTATGAATGAAATTTCAGATTTCTTTGCTTGATCTCTAAGTGAGTTCTTGAGAGGAGAAACCCTAGGTGGGTGAAGCAACACCCATCAATCTTGGTGGATTCCGAGGTTCGCGGTTCTACGATCTTTCTTTTCCCCTACATCAAACCCCTCCCCTAACCCCACCCGCCGGCCTCCAACCACCCGAACACCGCCCCTTTTCCCCACCACCAACCCCTCTCCTCCCTCCTAGCCGCCCCCCCCCCCCCCCCATTGCTCAAAATCTAAAATCAAAATTTCAATTAGCCTTTATTTTCTTACCTAAAATAGATTTTAGTAATTTAGGAAAGCTTCCTAATTGAAATTCAATTAAATAATTGAATTCAAATTCTTTCCTATTGCTAGAATTTAAATTAGGTAACCTCCCTAATTAGATTAAATCTGAATTTAAATTCAGTTTTAATTCCAACCCTTATTTATTCTTTGGGGCCCACCTACTTAATTAAATCCCCCTCTCTCCTATCTCTATATGGCCGGCCACCTTATCCCCTCCCTCCTCTCTCCAATTAACTCATCTCCACCTATTAAATCCCCCTCAATGCCCTCCTAAACCGCCGCCCCTCCCTTAGTGTAAAAATCCGAAAATTTGACGATCTTAGGTCTCGCACGCATCTCGATGCGTCGCGATGAAATTTAAGTGAAATTTTCGACGTTAACGGAATGTAACGAAAATAATTTTATAAAATCCTACGCAAAATTCTGAGCGTTTTGATATATAGAACTTGTATCGGATTTTGCTTAATTTTGAAATTAAAATTATTAGAAGTTAATTAATGCCCATACTACCCTTGCTAAGTAATGAAAGGAAGAGGCTTTAAGTGAGGGTAGATAGGTCATTTGGAAAATCTTTCTCCCTAAAACAAGTGAACTGATCCCTCCCCCTTTCATTCGGCCGAAACCGAACAAGGAAGGGATCGGACAAGAGGCGGACGGGTGAGGCGACGGGGGAAGCTAGGGCACGGCTCCAGCGACGGTTTTCCGATGAGAAAATTGGTGGAAATCGAAGAGGACGTCGAGGGGAGTCTAAAGGTATGTTTTAATTTAAGCAAAATCCTCTCTTTCTCAAGTTATTTGAAAAGGAAAAATCTAGGGTTTGACGAAAACTTGAGATTTCTTTACGAAATCAATAGGGGAAGTTCAGGGAAGTATTTTAACGGTAGAAAATGAATTTCATTAAATTTTGACAAGTTTTGAAAAATTAGGGTTTTTCCCAAAAATCAAATTCTCTTAAAGTGCTTTCACAAAAACAATTTCTAAGGGTCTTAGGAAGGTTCCTAATGCAAAATTTTGGATTTTTATAAGAAATTCCATTTTTCATAATTTTCTAATTAATTAAATCCGAAAATAAATAAGGTAATTATTAGGGTATGTTTAGGGATGAGGTTGGTGTACTAATTTGCCAAAATTGAGAAGTTTGGGGTTTCCAAAATATTGAATTTTAAATAAATCCGAAAATTAGGAAATTAATTGTATTAATTATTGGAAATAATTATGATGTATTCTTAATGCTATTATAATCATCTTTAGGTGTGGATTAAGGTGAAGTCAAGTGGTTAGCAAACGTCGTGCAACGTTGTGGTCGATACTTGTAAGGTAGGTATTCATGCCTCTTTTAATTTTATAAGTTTCTATTTCAATAAATGTTAAAGATTTGACATGTTATAATGTTTCATTTTAGTTAAACTAACAATTGTATTACTATATGTTGAGATCATGTAAAATTCTAAGGAAAATATTGGAGCATGAAATATTATTAGACATAAATATATGGGAATTGATGAATGATTAATCATGCGATAAAGTTATATGTTACATTCAATGGCATTTTCATATAAGGTTTATGTGTTATAAGAATGAGACGATATGATATAGTATACTTGCATGTGTATGTTGATAGATGGAGCTCACCCCCTGATGGTACTAGCTGGGGACGCTGTACTCGTGCACGTTAAAATGGTAAAGGATATGGAAATGGAAATGGTAAAGGAGTACCTTTATGGTACTAAACGGTGGCTCCTGTGACGGGTGTATACATTTATCATAAGTATAATTGCATTTATTTTTGCATATTAAATGGTGAAGGAAAAGAATGAAAGAATGAAACATTACTGAAACAAAAATAAATGTATGATTTAAGAAAATGGAAATGTTATGATTTATATATTGATATGAAATGATTTCCTCCTTAAAAGTTCTGTTTTATGTTACTTATGAAATTAATTGAGTTATGAATTACCTGCTGAGCGAGTAAGCTCATCCTACGTTTCAAAATATTTTTCAGGAGATAAGTGATGGCTACAAGGCGGCAGTACACCTACCGTCGTAGAAGGACTCAGGAAGAAAGATTTTTATATGATTATTTATATTGAGTCTGTACTGAGTTTGAGGTTTGAGTGATGAACTTAGTGATTATTGATGTGAACTCAATGTATGTTTAAGTTAAGTTAAGTTATGTTTATGTTTTCCTGTCTAGGGTTATTATCATTGAAGTTTGAACAAATTTTTATGATTGAAAGTTTTTTTTTTAGTGGCTCTTTCATATGCATATGTTGGATGAAATAGTTTATGTTATGTAAGTTTAATGTTTTGATGTTCCTCCGTACGACCTTCTGTTCCCGCCCCGTTAATTCGGGCTAGCCGGGCCGGGTCATGATAAGAGTGGTATCAGAGAAAAGGATTTAAGACTGATCACTGAAAGAGCCTATAGGATGATTGTATGAGTCGTAGATTGTGTAAGGAGTGTGAATTATTTAATTTTTGCCTTATGATTATTGTGTTTTATCTCAGGAATATGAATCCTGAGCAGAATGCCACTGATGGCATTGATGTGGAGAAAGAGAGGGAACCACCAGTTGTAGCTGAGCCACCAGTTGTAGCTGAACCTCCAAGAGGTACTGATACTATGAAGTCATTCGCTAAGATGATGGAAGCAATGACTCAAATGATAAGGACTTCCCAAACTCAGAGTAGTGGCAGCGGAAGTGGAAGTCAAACTATGGACAAGACCTTGAAATTATTTCAAGACATGAAGCCTCCGTTGTTCTCCAGTGGTGGACCTATAAAGGCTGAGGACTGGCTCATAAGGATCGAGAAGATACTGAATGGCATGTCTTGTTCAGAGGATAGAAGGGTGACACTGGCTTCTTATGCTTTTGATGGTGAGGCTGAAAGGTGGTGGAGGAGTCAGTTAGAAGAGACCTTTGGAGGGAGACTAAGCAGTCAGATTTCTTGGGAGGAATTTGTGAAGGTGTTTAGAGGCTGGTACGTACCTATGTCAGCCAGGAGGCAGATGCAGGAGAAGTTCAACAGATTGGTTCAGGGCGATCGATCTGTTTCTCAGTATGAGGAGGAGTTTATAAAATTGTACAGGTATGTTCCTCATCTGATTCCAGATGCTGAAGAGAAGTGCTATTGCTTCGTGCATGGACTGAAGGACTATCTTAGACAATCTTTGATTCCGCTTGGAATTGAAGATTACCCTACTTTGGTGGAAAGGGCCAGGAGAGTTGAATCAGATATGCAAGATATTCAGAAGAGAAGAGATTTTCAGAAAAGAAGTATAGAGGGTAAGTCAAAGTATACCCAGGTTACTCAGTCTTCTCAGTCAGGGACTTCTATTTGGAAGAAGCCCAGGTCCAGCAACTCTGACAGCAGTGCCTCAACTGCTACCTTATGTAGCAAGTGTGGGAGAATGCACAAGGGAGAGTGCCTCTCAGGCACTAATACTTGCTTCTGGTGCCATCAGCCTAGACATATGACGAAGTCCTGCCCTCTTTTGGGACAGAGATCTGCTTCAGAGGTTAGGCCAGACGATAATTTTCAGAGGACAGCTGGTAGACCAAGAGCTGTGGAGTCTACAGCTTCTGTGCCTTCTCAAGGTCAGACTCGTCAGAATGTTCAACCCAGAGTCTATGGATTGTCCCAACAGGAAGCTAAGGGATCTCATGATGTGGTTACAGGTGCGTAATTTAATTAATTATAATGAATAATTTTTATGATATGAATGAATATGATGAACTCTAAATGAATATGATTAAACACTAAAATGGATATGAATAAATGTCTTATGAATATTTTGACTTGTTTATGATTAGGGACAATTCTCATATCTGACAAACCCGTTAGAGTTTTATTTGACACTGGTGCATCTCATTCTTTCATTTCCGAGGAGTTTATTAGATCAGTCAATTTACTTCCATCAGTTATGGTTAAATTATTGTCAGTTTTAATGCCTAACGGAAATCATATGGAAGCTAAGCAGAGATGTCAAGTAAAGTTGAGGATTTGTGATAAGGATTTAGAGACGGATTTGATTTTATTACCTCTAACTGAATTTGATGCAATCTTAGGCATGGATTGGTTATCTTGCCACTTCGTGACTATAGATTGTAATAAAAAGGAGGTTAAGTTTTGTATGCCAGGAGAGGAGAAATTCAAATTTCAAGGGGATAAGGGGGTAACTGCTGTAATCGTATCATCTTTGAAGGCTTTCCAGATGTTAAAGAAAGGATATGAAGATTTTCTGGCTTATGTTAAAGAGGAGAAGAAGGCTGAAAGAGAGCTGAAAGATATCCCTATTGTTCAGGAATTCTCAGAAATATTTTCAGATGATTTACCTGGATTACCTCCAAATAGAGAAATAAATAGATTTCTCTATTAAGCTAGTTGCAGGAGCTGAACCTGTTGCTAAAACTCCTTATAGAATGGCAATTAAAGAGCTTAAGGAGTTGAAGGAACAACTGCAAGAGTTGCTTGAGAAGGGTTTCATCAAGCCTAGTACCTCCCCTTGGGGTGCTCCTGTACTGTTTGTGAAAAAGAAAGATGGAAGCCTAAGGCTCTGTATAGACTACAGAGAGTTGAACAAATTGACAGTGAAGAATAAGTACCATCTCCCAAGAATAGATGACTTATTTGATCAGTTGGAAGGTGCTTCAGTATTTTCAAAAATTGATTTGAGAACAGGATATCATCAGCTCAGGATGAGAGAGGAAGATATAGCAAAGACTGCTTTCAGTACCAGATACGGGCATTATGAGTTTACAGTGATGCCATTTGGTTTGACAAATGCCCCTGCAGTGTTTATGAACCTTATGAATAGAATCTTCAAGCCATTCTTAGATTTATTCGTAATTGTGTTCATAGATGATATACTTGTTTACTCCCCAGAAGAAAAGATGCATGCAAATCATTTAAGGGCAGTGTTGCAAACCTTGAAGGGAAATGAACTGTATGCCAAATTATCCAAATGTGAATTTTGGCTAAGGAGTGTAAAATTTTTGGGACATATGATTACTGATGGGAAGATAGCTGTGGATCAGCATAAGGTGCAAGCAATAGCAGATTGGCCAAGACCAGCTACAGTTACTGAGGTTAGAAGCTTTTTGGGATTGGCAGGCTACTACAGAAGGTTTGTTGAGGGATTTTCACAGATAGCTATACCACTATCTAGATTGACTCAGAAAGCAGTGAAATTTGATTGGACAGCTCAGTGTGAGGAAGCTTTTCAGAGATTAAAACAGTGTTTGATGACTGCTCCTGTACTGACTATTCCCTCAGGGTCAGATGGATTTCAGCTTTACAGCGATGCTTCACATAAAGGGTTGGGTTGTGTACTGATACAGAATGGGAGAGTCATTGCCTATGCTTCTAGGCAATTGAAGAATCATGAGAGGAATTACCCGACCCATGATCTGGAGTTAGCTGCTGTAATTTTTTCCTTAAAAATATGGAGGCATTACCTATATGGGGTTAGGTGTGAAGTCTTTACTGATCGCCAGAGTTTGAAGTATATTTTCACACAAAAAGAATTGAATTTGAGACAGAGGAGATGGTTAGAACTCATTAAAGATTATGAGTTGGATATTCAATATCATCCGGGCAAAGCAAATGTAGTTGCAGATGTTTTGAGCAGGAAGAATTCAGGTAGTGCAAACTGGATGATTACTCAGCAGTGGGAATTGATAAGAGAATTGGAGAAGTTGGAGATCTCAGTGGTTCAACCCAATGATGCAGAAATTGTAAGGTTGAATCAGACTATTATCCAATCAACATTTACAGAAAGAGTACGAGAAGCTTTGCACTTGATATAGATTTTAAGAAAATACTGGATATGGTTAGTGTGGGGCATAGTGAAGATTTTGAGCTTGATAGTGAAGGACTGCTTCGTTACAGAGGTAGATTATGTATTCCAGATGTTGGTGATTTAAGGAAAGAGGTCCTTCAGAAAGCTCATTATTCCAGTTACACCATTCATCCAGGTAGTAACAAAATGTATCAGGATTTAAAAGAGGTGTTTTGGTGGCCAGGAATGAAGAGAAGTGTGGCAGACACAGTATTTAAATGTACTTCATGTCAGATGGTGAAGGTTGAACATCAGAAGCCAGGAGGATTCCTACAGCCCTTGTCTATACCTGAGTGGAAATGGGAAGATATTGCTATGGACTTTGTAGTTGGTTTACCTAGATCCAGAAGAGGATGTGATGCTTTATGGGTGATAATTGATAGGTTAACTAAGTCGGCACACTTCTTACCTATCAAACAGTCTGATCCAGTTGAAAAGTTGGCAAGCCAGTATGTTAGTGAGATTGTCAGATTACATGGGGTACCTAAGTCTATAGTGTCAGATCGGGATGAAAGGTTCACTTCCAGATTATGGAAGAAGGTTCAGGAAGCTATGGGTACCAGACTCACTTTTAGTATAGCTTTTCACCCTCAAACAGATGGGCAGTCCGAAAGAACCATCCAAACCTTAGAAGATTTGCTCAGGCTATTTGTTTTGGATTTTGGTGGTAAGTGGGAGACATATGTACCTTTGATTGAATTTGCCTACAACAACAGTTTCCAAGCAAGTATTGGGATGGCTCCTTATGAGGCATTATATGGGAGAAGGTGTAGGACACCTTTAAACTGGGCTGAGACAGGGGAAAGGAAGATTATTGGTGCAGATCTGGTTGATGATGCTACAGAGAAGATCAAGTTGATACGTGACAGATTGATAGCAGTACAGGATAGACAGAAGAAATATTATGATGCCAAACACCGACCAGTTGAGTTTAATGTTGGAGAGTTTGTATTCCTTAAAGTCAGCCCAATGAAGGGAGTGAAGAGATTTGGCAAAGTGGGAAAGCTGAGTCCAAGATATGTAGGTCCTTTTGAGATTTCAGAACGGATTGGAAAGGTGGCTTATAGGTTGATCCTACCAGCAAACATGAGTGGAGTACATAATGTATTCCACATCTCTGCTTTAAGGAAGTACATTTCAGATGAGGTTCAGAGGATTAGTACTGAATCAGTTGATATTCAGCCAGATTTGACATTTGTGGAAGAACCTGAGAGAATTATTGATTATACTGTTAGGCAGTTGAGGAGCAGAGCAATCCCTTATGTTAAGGTACTGTGGAAGCACAGTTCAGAGAAGGATGCCACCTGGGAAAAAGAGTCAGAAATGAGGGAGAATCACCCTCATTTATTTAGCGAAGGTATGGTTCTAACCTTATATGTTTTGTTTTTAATTTCGAGGACGAAATTTTTATTAGGAGGGGAGAATTGTAAAAACCCGAAAATTTGACGATCTAGGTCTCGCACGCATCTCGATGCGTCGCGACAAAATTTAAGTGAGATTTTCGAAGTTAACGGAATGTAACGAAAATAATTTTATAAAATCCTACGCAAAATTCTGAGCGTTTTGATATAAAGAACTTGTATCGGATTTTGCTTAATTTTGAAATTAAAATTATTAGAAGTTAATTAATGCCCATACTACCCTTGCTAAGTAATGAAAGGAAGAGGCTTTAAGTGAGGGTAGATAGGTCATTTGGAAAATCTTTCTCCCTAAGACAAGTGAACCGATCCCTCCCCCTTTCATTCGGCCGAAACCGAACAAGGAAGGGATCGGACAAGAGGCGGACGGGTGAGGCGACGGGGGAAGCTAGGGCACGGCTCCGGCGACGGTTTTCCGACGAGAAAATTGGTGGAAATCGAAGAGGACGTTGAGAGGAGTCTAAAGGTATGTTTTAATTTAAGCAAAATCCTCTCTTTCTCAAGTTATTTGGAAAGGAAAAATCTAGGGTTTGACGAAAACTTGAGATTTCTTTACGAAATCAATAGGGGAAGTTCAGAGAAGTATTTTAACGGTAGAAAATGAATTTCATTAAATTTTGACAAGTTTTGAAAAATTAGGGTTTTTCCCAAAAATCAAATTCTCTTAAAGTGCTTTCACAAAAACAATTTCTAAGGGTCTTAGGAAGGTTCCTAATGCAAAATTTTGGATTTTTGTAAGAAATTCTATTTTTCATAATTTTCTAATTAATTAAATCCGAAAATAAATAAGGTAATTATTAGGGTATGTTTAGGGATGAGGTTGGTGTACTAATTTGCCAAAATTGAGAAGTTTAGGGTTTCCAAAATATTGAATTTTAAATAAATCCGAAAATTAGGAAATTAATTGTATTAATTATTGGAAATAATTATGATGTATTCTTAATGCTATTATAATCATCTTTAGGTGTGGATTAAGGTGAAGTCAAGTGGTTAGCAAACGTCGTGCAACGTTGTGGTCGATACTTGTAAGGTAGGTATTCATGCCTCTTTTAATTTTATAAGTTTCTATTTCAATAAATGTTAAAGATTTGACATGTTATAATGTTTCATTTTAGTTAAACTAACAGTTGTATTACTATATGTTGAGATCATGTAAAATTCTAAGGAAAACATTGGAGCATGAAACATTATTAGACATAAATATATGGGAATTGATGAATGATTAATCATGCGATAAAGTTATATGTTACATTCAATGACATTTTCATATAAGGTTTATGTGTTATAAGAATGAGACGATATGATATAGTATACTTGCATGTGTATGTTGATAGATGGAGCTCACCTCCTGATGGTACTAGCTGGGGACGCTGTACTCGTGCACGTTAAAATGGTAAAGGATATGGAAATGAAAATGATAAAGGAGTACCTTTATGGTACTAGACGGTGGCTCCTATGACGGGTGTATACATTTATCATAAGTATAATTGCATTTATTTTTGCATATAAAATGGTGAAGGAAAAGAATGAAAGAATGAAACGTTACTGATAGAAAAATAAATGTATGATTTAAGAAAATGGAAATGTTATGATTTATATATTGATATGAAATGATTTCCTCCTTAAAAGTTCTGTTTTATGTTACTTATGAAATTAATTGAGTTATGAATTACCTGCTGAGCGAGTAAGCTCATCCTACGTTTCAAAATATTTTTCAGGAGATAAGTGATGGTTACAAGGCGGCAGTACACCTACCATCGTAGAAAGACTCAGGAAGAAAGGTTTTTATATGGTTATTTATATTGAGTCTGTACTGAGTTTGAGGTTTGAGTGATGAACTTAGTGATTATTGATGTGAACTCAATGTATGTTTAAGTTAAGTTATGTTTATGTTTTCCTGTCTAGGGTTATTATCATTGAAGTTTGAACAAATTTTTATGATTGGAAGTTTTTTTTTAGTGGCTCTTTCATATGCATATGTTGGATGAAATAGTTTATGTTATGTAAGTTTAATGTTTTGATGTTCCTACGTACGACCTTCTGTTCCCGCCCCGTTAATTCGGGCTAGCCGGGTCGGGTCGTGACACTTAGTGGAAAAGAAATTTGAAATTCAAATTACTCCTCTCCCTTCCCTCTTAGGTAAATCTTAATTTAATTTCAAATTTCCCTAAGGACCCCTCTTCCCTCCAATTCACTAAAATCTGAAATTAATTTCAGATTTTTTGAACATCTCTTACCCAAGCCTAAACCCTAGCCGCCCCTTTCCTTCCCCCCCCCCCCTCTACCCGTGAACACCAAGACCCTTCCCTCTTCTCCTCCAAGGCGCCACCACCGAGAGAGATTCAATGTCCATAGATGGAGGATCTTGAAGACGAACCTATCTTCGCATACGAAGAAAATGGCCAAATAAACATCCTACGGTCTCCGTTCTTCGACATTGGGTTTGAAGAAGAAGGTACCGTCGAGGAATGCCTTGCCCGTATTCAATATTGTTTGATCGAGATCATTGATGAGCAACAACCTTCCGGTCCGTGGCAAATTATCGGACAACCACCACCCCCTCCAACTCCGGCTACTTCTCCGGCGACTAGCACCATAGGCATCGCGTGTCTTTTAGTGGCTTCCCTAAGTGTGCTTGCAACCTTCTTCCGCTAACAACCACTATCAAGAGTGTGAGTGAGGGATTTCAAGGTGAATGTTCTAAATATTAAACTTTGGGCCCTTGTTATTTTGCCATTTGCTTTACTTATTTGTTTGTGGTTGTATTTTGCAAGTATCCTACTAATCTCTATTGTAATCGCTTGCTATTACTTTATCATCTCATGAAATTTTTCTGAAAATCTAAATTGAAGAAACATTAAGTTTATTTTAGACAAGCAAAGTTCATAATTCTATTAATCTCCTTCAAGCAATTCGAGTTTCTCATACTTGTTTCACATCAATCGCCTAGGATACAAATCCCAATAGATTTCATAGAAGGGAGAGCCTTATTAAGGCACTCAATACTATTACTATTTATGTGGCTTCATAAGTACACAATCAACAACAATGAAAAGTAATTTCACTATTAGCATAAAACAAAACAAAAGTTCAAGGCATTTCATTCACGAGAGACTAATTGATGATATTAAATCGTAAATGTTATACAATACCATTCACAATAGTTTAATTATGATGAATGAACCATATAAGATGTCATAGACATCATATAAAATCATATTCTATTAAATAGTCCAAACCTCATAAGTTACTGTTCCATCAGATGCAGTTGGTTGCTGAAGTGTTACATTACATATGGCACCATTTGCCGAAAGAATGCAAATAGTTCGAGGCCCCTGCTGCGAGAATGCCATGATTTTTGAAGCCACGTCCTAAAAAATAACATAATACTATCAGACAGACACCCTATATTAAAGGACTTCATGTTAAAAGAAAAATGAGATTTGATTGCACGTTTGTGTTTATCTTAAATCAACATCTTGAATTTGTTGATTTAAAACAATATATTGCTCACAATTATAAATTTGAAAGCCCAACACATTCTAAGAGTATCTAAAGAAACTGAAAACATAATCGTTTTTATGCATCAAATATCAAGAATCATTCAATAAACCAATGTATCAACTCCGTCTCTTTAGGCTCAAAATTGTTCTAGGATTATGAAGACTTTTAAGTGCTTTATGAACTCACAATGGCATAGTATAAAGGGAAAGCAATGTCATTAGTAATTGTGATGAAAATTTTTGAGAGTTGATTATTGAAAAGTGAAGAATCAGTGAAGAGGAAAAACAGGGAGGCAAACAACAAAAAAAGAAGATAGATGAATAAATGACACAAAGAAGAGGGAAGCCTCAGAACTAGGAGAAGAAGAGATAAAACAAATGGAAAATTTATCCCAAGAAGCAATGTAGGAGGAAGCAAAAATATTGGTTGAAGGCTACCATCGTAGATCCTCCAGAACACTCTCAACATCTCTAAAAAGAACCTCTAGAAGGTTTGAGGTACTGATATGACCCAATCTGGATGAATTTACTGCTTGACAGAAGTTGACCTTTTCATTTAGGCTAGTTGTTGGAGCAGGATAGGAAATTTGGGTTTTGTTATACCAAATTTGATTGGATTTGTTGGATAACTTGCATTGGAACGATTGAGTTAGGCTAAAGCCAAACCCAATTGGATTGGATTGGATTGGGTTCATGTTGTCAACATAGGTTTGGAGTTCATATTTTTGCATAGAAAAAAAAAAGGATCAAAGATCCTATGTAAGAGTGCCCTTAGTATGAGCGTATCACATGGGGGGAAGAGCAATCACTTCATGGAAAGATGGAATTCAAGTAAAGTAGATTACAATTAGGTTGTATGAATGTTAAGTAGAGGTGGTTGAGGATGGTTATGAAATAGTAAGAGAAAATTATAGGGGGAAAGCAGATAGAGGGTAAGGGTAAGGGTAAGGGAAAGTTGAATTTCAAATACCTAGTTGATAAAGAGAGGCACCGGAAGTGATGATTATGAGGGAACTTGTATCATCTTAATTGCTGAAAAGAGAAGAATATGGTGGTATATCAGATAAATTAAATGGAAACGAAATGGAAGAGATTAAGAAGAGATTTATGCATTCCTCATAGAGAGGAGGTAAGGTTAGTGAGAGAACGAAGAGCCTCAGGGTTAAGCCAAAAAAGGAAGGAATTGACATACAAATAATAAGATAATGACAAGCATGTCTACATGTGACATGACCATCTTAACCAGACAAATAATGACAGGCATTTATATGATGCAAAATAGTAATCACATAATCATGTCGCTAGGACTATAACTAAGGTAAAAGGCATGAAATGGCAAGTAAAACAAGGCTAAATTGAGAAATACAATAACAATTAACTAAGAATTAAAGAAAACATCTTACACATCATCAAATAGCCTTCGAATAGCTCTGTAACTAGGGAAATCCATACAATTCATGAAGTAATGCAAATTGTAGGTTTTTTAAAAGATACTGACAAAAAAATATGTGAAATAAAAAGGATATGATCCACCAAAAGCCTGTACATTGAAATTGAAATTGATATTTAGGTAACCAATTATACGTTTTTTTTAATCAAAATAGATCTATAAGAAGGTGATTGACGTTGAAAAGCTTATATAAGTAAAAAATTGCTCACTATCACATGAGAAAAAGATATAGGACATTTAAAACTCCCATCTACCAAACATAAGTTTGCTTCGCATATGAAACCCATTGGTAACAGATGTCAGACAGACAAAGCATAAGTGTCCAGCATAATATTATCTTAAGTTGAAAAACTAAAGAAGATGGTCCACTATGTTTTTTTATTTTTATATAAAGCATAACTGTCCAGTATAATATTATGTTAAGTTGAAAAACAAAAGAAGCACACAAAAATCTGAGCGATAGAGGCAATGCGACCTCAGGTACCTACGAGTTGTAGACCTAGACCTTACCATGTGAACATGACACTTTCTAAACTTGGAAAAAGGAAGTTAATTGATGATCTAAAAGATATAAGGATGATTACATATTGTGATGTATGAATTATTAATTGAATACATTTGGCATGATTGATGATGTTGGTAGTATGTGACAGGTGGTGATGATATTGACATTATGAGACATACTCGAAAGTTTGGTTCATATGAGCATAGTTCTTACATGCGACCTTATTTTTACCTATTAAATAATTCAATAATATGTATATTTCCTTTTTAATGATTACATGTAGTTCTAACTTCCACTTGTTAATACACAAATAAGTATTGTGTTTATATACTTGAATATGGTATTAGAATTGCATATCTTTTTTAGCCTCATAGCTCACCAAATTTTTATTCTGGTTGTTGTTATAGGAAAGATCAAGGACATAGTGGAAGTTGATTAGACTTGGGTCAAATTTTAAAAACTATGTTTGATTTTATGATAATATGAGGTGAGTACTAAGCAGAGATATATGAACTGTTGCTATACAAATATTTTTAGATGTAGTTACTCTGTAATTATATATGTATGGAGTGCATGAAGAAAATTGAATGTTTCTATTTTAAGTGGCATGAAGATAGTTGAAATGATTTGGTTATGAATGTTTAGTAATTATATGATTTTCTCTGTTGCACCCTTTATTGCTTGGAAGGGGCGACGTGGGATGTGAAAAAGGGAATAATGAAAAACCTAATCAAAATCTCATCGCTTCATCCTCATAGGTTGTCAAAGACTCTAGTCAACATAGTCAAAGAAGTTAGTCGATCCAACTTGACTGAAGAATTTTTGTCAGCAACAATGAGTTGCATCGTTCAAGGGGACCTAATAAGAGACCTGGGTTGGATGTTTATTTAAGAGGACGAATTTAAATTAGCCGTATCTAATAGAAGGCTTTATGCCTTATCAAGTACATTTCATTGGTCCACTACTTGAGGTTTTTAAGCCATTAGAGAACCTATAAGCTTTGATCATAACAGCAATTGAATGGTGTTATTTTGTAGCCAAACCACTATGTCAAAGAGCCCTGATCATAACCGTTTGTCTATAGTGTCATTTGAAAGGAAAAATGTTAGTTATAATACATGTCATATCTTTACTAGTGAGAGATTGTTTGAGAGTAAACATGGTGATATACTTGATAAGACATCGACCCTTTGTGAGTTAAGGTTATTCTTAAATTAATCACCATCAACAAACTACTATTGAGGGTGGATGATTATTGTTTTAAATTTTAGATAGTATATTTCACTTGAACGTAATAGATTCTACAATGATTTTGGATTTTTAAAATCTTTGTTAAGATTTGATCCCAAATGATTTTGCTTTGAGGTTTGGGGAAATTTGAAAATGAAATCCCCTCTAATTATATTTGCTTTCAACCTGATCATCAAGTTATTGAATGTTATCATTTTATTGTTGTCGACATTGTCAACTCTGCTAATTTGCTTTCAAAGAATTAGGAGCTAGAAGTCTTGTCAACTCCAGCATTAAGAATACAAAGGATCAAACTTCAACGGTGGGAGTTATGACCCTGTCTTATAGGCAAGGCAGCCCACTCTAAAGCAATGTATATTTATGTTGGTTAGTTTGATTTTTGAAAGAAAAAGTCTATTGAGTTTCAAAATAATTATTCTATTTTTGTAAGCAATTGCTTGATTCTAGAAACAAAGTAAATTTGATTTTAGCTTATTTTCAATCCACAAAGCATTCTCAGACGTCAAGTTCAAGCATTTAACATATTCGTCAGAGCATATGCGGATGAGTTGATATTAACTTAATTTTTCACGTGGTGGGATAAAGGCTTGTTATTGTTGTATTTTTTTTTCTTTTAGATGATGTGCATGCTTTTCGATGCATTGCGTAGTGCATTTTCATAATTTATTGTACACTTGCATGCTTTTTCATGCATTTGCATTATACATTTGCCACTTTTCAATGCATTCACACAATGCATTTTTGGTAAATTTGTATAATGCATTTGCATGTTTTTTATGCATTTATATGTTTTTATGCATATGCACGGTATACTTACATATTTTCAATGTGCCTCCATGGTATACTTGCATACTTTTAGAATAATGGCACACTTTTCCAATTAATTACATGCTTTTGAGGTAGTTGCATGCTTTTCAAGTCAATTACATACTTCTCAAAGCAGTTGCATGCTTCTCCAATCACTTGCATGTTTTCCAAGGCAATTGCAAGCTCCTTGAGTGGATTACATGCTTCCAAGATAATTGCACATTTTTTTAGGCATCTGCGCACTCATTAAGTAGGTTTCGTACTTCTCAAGAAAAATGCATGTTTTTCAAGGCAATTGCACGCTTCTCAATATGGTTCCACACTTCCTGATGCAATTGCATATGTTTTGAGAATTTGAATTTAAGATTACCACATAAAAATCGTATAGGGCTTACAATTTTCCAAATATGATTGTTTGCATGAATATTTTTATTATTGAAATGCGTGCAATATTTCATTTTAAATTTTAAAGTGTCGTCTTTTACCCACTTGCATGTTTGTTGTGAATGCAGACTTCATTTTGTGTTTTCTTATTATTTTGATAGAGGTGAGATCTATCTGTATATGGTTTGTAATTTATTTGAGTAGACCCCACACCGCATCTTTCTTTGCTAATTAATAAAGGGGCATGCTTGGTTCATTTTTATAGTTCAAGTTCAACTCATAAAGTTCTTAAGAATTTTGTGAGTTCAAGGGAGTTTTAGATGCAATGAGAAGATTCTATTTGTCGCTCGTGAATAAGTTCTCAAGTTTCCTTTTAAGTCCTTGCTTGAATTTGGAACTGTTTGAGTTCAATAGCCATTTTCAAACCACTTCTCATTCCATTTTGTGAAATTGGAGTATCCTTTTTTATATTCATTTTGTAAATTTGCTTTTATTAGTTTTAATTTAGATGCGTGATTCAATTCAAGTCATTATTTTTTTGTTCATTTCAAGCAGCATTCTAACAAAATGTTGGTAACTTCCAGGCATCTCTCCCATGTGGGGGCACCTACAAGAAGAGTGTGGCCTTCTCACCACGCTTGAAAAAGAATGCATGGCCAGTGTCTGTGACACCATGACCTGGGATCTTCAAACTCACCTCACATAAATAAGCATGCATGGGGCTTCCGTTTTGGTTGAGTATTTGGATATTATTAATTATTCTAGATGGGGGGACATGATGGGTTACTATTAGAGCACTAAAATTTCATCTAATTGGTAAGATATTTTATTTGTAAAGGCCTATCTGTTGACCTCAAATTTGATGAACCCAAATCACCTCGTCATATGTTTAAAAATAGTATTGTTCCTTGAGCTAAATAAAGAACAACATTCATATGTTTAAGAATAGTTGTTGTAAATCATAAAAATGGAGGGGGCTTATTGGTTTCTTGCTAATGTATGGAAATGGGTGAGTTATTTGTGTAAAGATTCATTGATTTCTTTCATTAAAATTGAAGAATAGGTGTTGGAATTCATTTGATTAAATACAAGCCATCTTGAAGGTTAAACAAGATTTTCTTATTAACTTTTGTAGCAAATAAAATTTGAGAAGTATTATTTTGGAAAGGTTGATGGATTTTAAAGTCTATTTGTTATAAGCATCTTCTTTCATGAGTAGATTGGTTGAGAAAAATATGTTGGCCTTCATCTATTTTATGTTTTCTATAGAAGTCTAATCTGTTGCAGAGCTATTAATGAAACACAATGATTACATTAAATTTTTACAAATAAATGCTAGATGGATGCTTAATCCTATAACTATATTTGGAATCGAAGTGCGTTAGTGTGCTTCAACGTTACATATGCATTTAGCAATAAGTGTTTATATGTTTTTGGAAACTTTACATGCAATATCCTATAAGTTGCAAGATGTGTTTCTTTTCATATTATTTGGTGAATGCTTTCTTCATAATCTCATTAATATAAGCATGCTTAGTGAAATTTAATATTTGGAAATGTTTACATGCAAGATTGAGCTTCAACATTATGTGTACATTTGACATTAAATAAGATTTATAATTTTGTTGGAAAGTTTCTCATACAAGTTTGAGATATGAGGTGTAAGGGTTGGTAACTATATTAGTAAGCTTTCATGTGTTATATGTTCTAATGGTGGCATATACATGTTTGATGATAAACTGTGTTAAAGAAGTTGAGTGCTAAAATCCCTCTTCCCTTCCATTACTAGCAAGGATGCCTTCTCTTTCTCTCTCTTTATTTTTTCTTGAACATTCTTGTGATAGAAAGATGAAGATGTCATTGGCTTGTATAAACAAAGAAAAACAACCCATTAGCCTTCTTATTAAATCATGATAAAAACATATCTCTCGTGTATGCATACATATATTTGAAGATGAGCAAGAGGGTTTATACGAAAATCTGCTAATCTCAAATGTTAAATTGTATGTTGGCTAGATTTGTTAACATATGTATGTCTCCAATACATTTGTTTGGTATTCTTTGGAAAAGCATTTAGCCTTCTTCTGTGTTAATCTTCCTTCATGTACATGTTAATCAATGAGATGGAGGGTTTTGAACTACATACATTATGTTTGATGACAGAAAAGATTTAGTGAAGTACTTTGCATCTATTAGTAAATGTGTGTAGTAGACAAACTTTGGAAAGAGGAATGTTAATTTTAGATGAGGGCTATTATCTAATTGTATTCCAACATATAACAAATTGTATTAAGCTTAGAGAGTCAATATGTTTACCTATGCTTCGATAACATGTATGATATTGTTGGCAATGTTCCTGCATATTTTGTATAGTGGCATTATGTGACATTCAATATAAATGATTATAACTTTATTGAAAGACTTTATGCTAATATTTCAATCTTGAATGCAAAATTGAATGGTTAAGTTGGAGGGTGATGTGTATATTGTTGTGCTTCAATATTTCATACATGAATGGTTTCATATTGTGGTTTAAGAAAAAAAAAAGGGGTGGAGAGGTGTTTTGCATTTATTAGTAATTGCTTGTAGTAAATGTGAATTTTTAGAAAATATGAGGTGTTTTGCATTTACTATGTAAGAGAGAACTCTCGATTAAGGATAAATAATTTTAGGTGTTTTAGTCTCATTTGTTGGGTGAACGAGGTAGACCCGATCAAGATCCCATGATTCCGTCATCCTGAGAATATTGTAGGTTTTAGTCTACCAACACTAACAATCGTTGATCATAGTGTCCATGGAATCTGATTAGCAGCCATGGGCTGCCTTCTCTTAGGGATCCAGAGTAACTAAAGTGGTTAGATATATATATAGGTTGTAATTTTATTGCGGTTTGGGGTTTGCATCGATTAGAATACCCAATAATTGATTTAGTTTGAGATTTATGACTTCATTTTGAAGTTATCCAGTTGTTTGAATTGGTTCGAGACTTACGGCTTCATTTAGAAGTTATCCAGATGTTTAATTTAGAACGGGACTTATGACTTCCTTTGGAAGTTGCCCTTATATTGGTTTAAGTTGGGGTTTACGGCTTCGTTTAGAAGTTTTCCGTTCGTTTAAATTTGGTTCGGGGAATACGGCTTTCATTGAAAGTTGCTCGTATGTTTAGATTTGGGTCGGAGTTACGACTTCCCTTTGTAAGTTGTCATGTTTTGGGTAGGTCTTATGGCTTCTGCATTTAAAAGTAGCATGTATGTTTTGGGTAGGTCTTACGACTTCTGCATGTAGAAGTGGCTTGTAGGTTTAATTTAAGATGGGGCATAAGGATTCCCTGATAAGATGCCCGTATGTTTGAATTTAGTCAGGGCTTACAGCTCCGCCTAAGAGTTGCCCGTGGGTTTGAAGTTGCACGTATGTTTTGGGTTTGATTCGGGGCTTACGGCTTTCATTAGAAGTTGCCCGTGGGTTTGGATTTGATTCGGGGCTTACGGCTTCCATTGGAAGTTGCCCGTATGTTTTGGGTTTGGTTCGAGGCTTTCGGCTTCCATTGGAAGTTGCTCGAATGTTTTGGGTTTAATGTAGATCGGACAATAATTACTTTAGTTTACACTTATGTACTGCCTTTGTACTGGTGTTTTTGTTGCAGAAGTTTCTTTTCTGTTTCAGCAGTTTTCTTTTTACAGTACTTAGCTCTTAACACTGTAGTTTTTGTTACAGTACTTGCTTTCTTTCTTGCACTGTAATTTTGTTTACAGTATTGACTCGTGTTCATTTATTTGCAAGAGCTCGTACTGCTTTTGAGCTTCAAGAGTTTTTTTTTTTTTAGTTTGTGAGAGTTTGGTTGGTGTTTTAATTTTAGGAGTTCGGGTTTAGTTGGTGTGAGTTTGTACTTAGGTTTGTTTAGTGCAAACACTTTTCTTTTTATTGCATTTTTATTTTATTTTTATTATTATTAATTAGTTAAATGAATTTTAAATTGGTTAATTAATTAAATGAGGTTTTGATTTTATTTTAATTTGATTACTTAGTTAATTAATTAAATTAGATTTTAAATTCATTTGAAATTGATTGATTAATTGTTTAATTTAATTAAATAGTTTTGAATTTTTAAATTGGTTAATTAATTGCTCAATTTGTTTAGTTTATTTTTAAAATTGATTATTAATTATTTAATTAAATGAAATTTTAAATTGATTTTTAAATTACTCAATTAATTAAATTCTAAATTTATTTTTAAATTGATTAATTAAATGAATTTAATTAATTAAATTGTTTTAATTTTATTTTAAATTGATAAGTTGATTAGTTTATGTTTCTTTAAATTAAATTTGGTTATTTAATTATTCAATTAATTAAATGAAATTTTGAATTGAATTAATTATTTAATTATTAAAATTCTCAAATTACTCTTCAATAGCTCCAAAAGAAAATTCGACAGCCTCTTGGCATCCCCTCCCCGTGGGGGAATTATTACATGCGGAGTCCGAACGTAATTCTATATTCGCACTGTGAGTGTACACAGTGTGCACACTGTGTACACTAACAGTTCGAACATAACTCTACGTCCGGACTCTCCAAAGAATATTTTCTCCCTGTAAGGGGGAGGTTGAGACAGCTTTTGTCATGGTTTCTACTCGCCCGGATCAAAGATACGACGATGCGGGATCTTTGAAATAGATATCATCCCACTCGGATCAAAGATCGACGACTTAGGGTCCTCAGATTGGAATCTTTGAATTTTAAAATTCATCCGGTCCATATCAAAGATTAATGGTGCGGGGGACTTCAATTTGCACATTTCTGGCCGGATGTAAGATCGATGACGAAGATCTTGAACTTGACAAATACCTGCTATTATTATTACATATCCCTATTTTATATATATATATATATATATATATATATAATTCCTTTGGCATACACACATATACTCACGGTTTCAAATTAGAGAAGCGGAGTGCTCAAATTGAGTGTCTAAGTCGGACTGACAGAGGCGAACGCACTGAGGCCGTTTGGACGGAGTTGTCACGCACGATTGTGCGTACGGTGTGGGTCAGACGGAGGCTGGGTCGGATAGAGGTGTTCGTGCTTAGAGCTTGCTCGCAGATTAGGTCTTGTCCGATCAAGGGAGTCGCACACGCAGGAGGAGGGCTACAGGCGTGCGGAATCGGAGGCGAGCAAGAAATCGAGCTCTGGTTTTGGATCGGTCAGCATATGTGTGCAAGCAAATGTGAGATTTCACGTGAAGCAACAGGGGCGACAGTGTGGGCTATCATGGGCAGGCCTCGACGCGCGCAATGCGTACGATTGAAGCGGAGGAGGCGTTCGGTCAAGCTAATGTTTAGCGTGAGGAGGCAGAGTGTGCAAGAGGAGTGGGATGCTGATCAGATTGAACAGGGAGCGAAGATTAGGGCTTCCAAACAAACAGCGTACGTCGTTTTAACTGAGAGGAGTTCTTAGCAGGAATGGTTGGAAGCAAGCAATTGCATCGTTTCGTGAAGTGGGGCCGGGGCGTAGTAGGATGTAGAGGCAGGTGCGTTGCTTCGTGATACAGTTCGAATTTTCTTCTTCTTTTTTTATTTAATCAACAATCAAATATGTATATGCTACCATTAGAATATAAAGCACACAAAAACTTACTAACATAATCACTAACCCTTAACCACATAATCTCAAACATGTATGGAAAACTTTTCAACAAACTTATAAATCTCACTTAATGTCAAATGAACACATAATATTGAAGCTCAATCTTGCATGTAAACGTTTTCAAATATTAAACTTCACTAAGCATGCTTATATTAATGAGATTATGAAGAAAGTCATTCACCAAATGATATAAAGAGAAGCACAACTTGTAACTTAAGATATTGCATGTAAAGTTTCCGAAAACATATAAATATTTATTGCTAAATGCATATGTAACGTTGAAGCACACTCACGCACTTGGACTTCTCCAAATATAGTTATAAGATTAAGAATCCATCTAGTATTTATTTGTCCAAAATTAATGTAATCATTGTGTTTCATTAATAGCTCCACAACGGATTAGACTTCTATAAGAAACTTAAAATAGATAAAGGCTAACATATTTCCCTCAACCAATCTACTCATAGAAGAAGATGCTTATAACAAATAGACTTTAAAATCCATCAACCTTTCCAAAACAATACTTCTCAAATTTCATTTGCTACAGAAGTTAATAAGAAAATCTTGTTTAACATACACGATGGCTTGTATTTAATCAAATGAATTCCAACACCTCTTCTTCAATTTTAATGAAAGAAATCAATGAATCTTTACACAAATAACTCACCCATTTCCATACATAAGCAAGAAACCAATAAGCCCCCTCCAATTTTTATGATCTACAACAACTATTCTTAAACACATGAATGCTACTCTTTATTTACCTCAGGGAACAATGCAAGTAATTTAAATATAAAAAAAAAACTCTCCATGGTTGAGTAAAAGAAATTCAGGCATTGGAATCTTTGACATTCCACATTGCTCAAAATGACTAACTTAATATTAAGAATAAAAAGCAACAAAACAATAGCAATACAACCATTCATTCCCATAATAAATCTTGATTCAAATGCAATGATTATTCTGATCTATGAATTAATATAGCATTAAAATTTCATTGACAAAAATGTTGCCATCATATCTTTCCCAAGTAAGAAAAATAAACCTTAGATTTCGATTTTAGAATAGATTTGGCGTGATTCGTTCTAATTTCATAAATTACTATGGAGTAAAAGAATAAAAAGAAGAAAAAAGAAATAGAAGAAGAGGTGGAAGAAGAGGTGGAAGAAGAGGAAGATTGAGAAGAAGATGGAGAAGAAGATGGAGATTGAGAAAGAAGAGGAGAAGATGAAGATTACCATCGATTTATCTCTCTTCGAGCAGCACGAAGGCATAAAAACCCCTCTCCCGATCGCTCTCTGTGTGTCACATGAACCAACAGCAAGAAGGTTGAATGAATGCCGCCCAAACCGCCTCTCCCCCTCTTATTGATCTAGAAGTTTCTAGTGCAAGCTAATTACCATCCTACCCCTCCCTTCTTGATTTATGAAATCAAAGACTGAGATGAATTCCTACTTTAGAGAGCATTTGAAGGACAAATTTGAAAATGTGGCTTATTTAACCTTTTTAAAAATTGGGTTGTTGAGTTTAGATAATTCTAATTGAATTTATTTGAGCTAAGCGGCACAAATTTAATTTATATTGGGCCGATTCGCATTAAATTGATTCGATCAAAACCGTCGAGCTTCAAATCACATCCGATTCAAGTCGAATCAACTCGATTTTGCTCAATTGAATATATTTAATTAATAATCAAATTATTTTTTGATAATTTTGGGCTCGAGTCGAGTTGAATTGACTCGACAAGGCTCAAATGAATTTATTTGATTATTATCAAATTAAATTTTAATTAATTTGGGCTTGTTTCGACTCTTTCTATTGATCGGTGATGACGTCAATGTCAAATCAAACTCGAATAGAGACGAATCGGACTCGACGTTATCAATTTAATTTATGCGATCAAATCGACTTCGATTAACTTGAATACGATTCAATTTTGACTTCAATAATGATTGACGAGGTGATTTGGGTTCACCAAATTTGAGGTCAATAGATAGGCCTTTAAAAATTAAAATATCTTACCAATTAGATGAAATTTACTAATCTCCAAATACTCAACCAAACATGATGCCATTTGTCACACCCCTTCTTCTAGGCAATCATAAGGTGTAATAGAAGTGGGTAATTTGGACAAACATAATTATCACCCCACCCATCCTAATTTATTTCATCAAAATTATATGAGTGAAAAGAATCAGACTCCATCCATAGTTTAAAATTGCGCAATTAGAGGTCGAACCCCGCCAGGGGGCAGCGCCCCCTGGGACCCCCGGCATATCCACCCCTTAAATAACAATCTTTTCTTATGTAATATTACATTTAAAATATATGCAATTAACAACACACTAATCATTCTTATTGAACAAGGAAGAAAAAAGTGGGTAGGATTGAGGATGATGAAGATTTGGCATTCATAGATTCAATTAGAGATGAAGATGCCTCCACTGAAGACCCATTTAGTGATGGGACATGATTGAATTTTAGATGTTCTTTCTTATTTGTACTTTGGGAGTTCTGATAGACTTCAATTTGTAGTTTTGTACTTTGAATTATGCTATGAGATGCTTATATTGCATCTATTTTATTGTTTTTCACTAAGTTTACTTCTCATTTAGATGTTCTAATTGTATCATAGGCTCTTACTGTTTTTTACCTGCTAGAATATTTAAATTCGCATTTACGCAATTCTTCGTCCGTGAGGCTTACGCCTCACACCGCCTCGAGGCTTACGCCTCGCCTCACGGACGAAAAATGCCTCGAAGCTTATTTACGCAATTTTAAACCTTGACTCCATCCAAAATTGCACAAGAATTATCATTATATTATAAACCAACATAAGCATTGAAATGGAATTGAAATGGACGTATTCATCAATAAAATCATCTAATCAAATACATAGCTTCTAACTTAATTTCCAAATAAATTTGTACACACACAAGATCTTGATTTACAACTTCATATATATCTTTTACAATTTCTAAAAACGCATATCCAACATATTGATATACAAAGCAAAACTAGTTACATCATTGTGCCCATTTTTGTTTCTTGAAATCCTAGCATATCCACAAATTAGGCAAGCTCAAATGACATACCTAATGCTAACATAAAGTCAAATAAACAATGAAAGGATATAAAATGATATGCTCATATGTGCTATAAGAATCATCCTTATTCAATTATGTATAATGAGCTTCATGAATTAAATACTAATGTAATACATGAGTTATTAGTTGATGCATGAAAAATTAAATCTGGAATAATCAGTATAACTATTCTATGAACATTAAACTAACATTAATTTATTTTCATCCTTTTATTCATTATTAATAATCATAACTTTTAAAATGTCATATCATGCTTATAGGCTTCATCCGTTTTGTGTCAACTTTCCCCTAATAAAGATTGGGCTAATTAACTCTCCATTATCACGGTTCAGAAATTCCATTTTTATTGCTCGATAAAGATTAGGTTAACTAACTCTCTAGAATTAAGAGTAAAAAATTCCTTCTCATTCATCTTTTCTTGAAAAACATTGGGCTAATCAACTCTCCGGAAATCGGAATCATCATTTCCTGCACTGGTCATCGAAGTCAACCCACTTGTTAGAGTGGAGTGGAAAACAGCACAAGTCCCAACTCCTGCCAAATGCTATTTTTCTTAACTTTTTAATAGCACGTCCCTGCTTTTTAACCTCCTTTAACAAAGGAATATTCACAATCAAAAAGGAAAAGGACTCAAAAAGATTTGAGGAATAACAAGAGAAATTGGCAGCATGATTCTGCCAGATATTCCTTACCAACGACTGAATATGGATTTCCATAATGTTAAATACCTTCGTCCATAATTTAACAAGCTTTCTTAAAAATTTGGAATAATGCTCATCAAAATTTTCGAACATTTTAAAAGAACATGTATAGATCATTGACCAATAAGAATTGCAATGTTTGAATCCCGCAACTATGAACCATGCAATCAGAGAAGAAAAGAAAAGAACTTGTGAGAGAGCTTTGTAAGCATCTCTAGTATGGGTGTAAGTGAGTCGAGTAGGCTGGAGCTCGCGAGTCGAGCTTATTGAGCCATGAGTTCAAGCTCGAGCCTATACTCGAGCTCGTATATTAAACGAGCTCGAGCTCGAGCTCAAGCCTGGCTTGGCTCAAAAGCTCGTTGAGCCACTCGATTAAATTAAAATGTATTTAATAATTAATTTAAATTAGCATTATATAATATATTTTAATTTTAAATTAATTCTATATTAGAAAATAAAATTTTTAAAAAATGAATTTTTTAATTTAAAATTAAGAAATCGAGCCAAGCTCGAGCCCGAGCTCGAGCCTATGAATTTTTTAACAAGTCGAACTCGAACTTAGTAAACGAGTTCGAGAAGAGCTCGAGCTCGAGCTCAATAACAGCTAAACAAACTTGGCTCCATTAGACAGATACTCGACTCATTTACACCCCTAATCTCTGGCAATAAAATATAAATCTACTATTGTTGGTCCAAGATCACATGAGAATCCCTAGCCTAGGAAGCAAGGTGATTAGAAAGCAACTTTGCACCACTAAACAACTACTTCAACTTTGGCATAAATTCGAGCACACAAATATGCCTCTAATTTGGCTGAATGAACAACTTCACGAAACAATAAACATCATCAGCCAGCATGAAGCTCTGAATATTTATGTTGGCATGTTTGTATA
Organism: Dendrobium chrysotoxum; assembly: GCA_019925795.1. Lineage (NCBI taxonomy): Eukaryota > Viridiplantae > Streptophyta > Magnoliopsida > Asparagales > Orchidaceae > Dendrobium > Dendrobium chrysotoxum. The sequence continues at coordinate 17,475,344 of CM034298.1, read as the reverse complement.
AGGTTGATGAAAATATATGCTAGAAAAGCAAGTTTTAAGACCAAATCAACTTTGTTTTGGCAAAGAACTCTAGCTAGAAAGGTCAGGGAGTTCATTCACGATTTACACAAAAGCAAGGAATGAATGCCCATAAATTAACAAGATTTCCAGGCTAAAACATACATAATGAATTATTTTCTCAAAAAAAAAAAATTCCAATAGGAACTTGCTCAAGCATATCAAAGGGAATTATTCTGAAACAATTAAGATTGCAAATTAACAATTAAATGGAATACCAAGAATGACAATTTCCATTCATACAAATTGGCAAACAGAAGTTCAAATGCAAAGATTTCCAAGTACCATGGCACCAGCACTCATCCTCAACAAAAGAGATGCATATAATTTCATGAAAAGGACAAACTAAATAATCGAACATAAGACACCCCAGGCTTAAATGCAAATTTAAAAAGGCAACAAATTCAGCCATAATATATCAATAAATTAAAATACTTCAGGCACATTTGGAAAGTTAATTAGTCATGTTTAAGCAAACCTTGCACTATTAGAAATTGAAATTTTTTGTCATCATCTCTAAAAGTTGGCTCAAAATGAAAAGCAAAAACTGTCATTCCTAAACTTTTTTTTAAACCATTTAGACTAAACTTTTTTTTTAATAACTTGGAGCAAAAACTGCTATTCCTAAACCTTTTTTTAAACAACTGGATTAAACCTTTTTCCAAAACCATTTGGAGCAGTTGTGCACACACAAGCACATGCATGCCCGCGCCCACAAGCACCTGTGCCCGCCCCCTACTCCTGCTCCCAGGCGCGCACGTACCCATGCCTGCACTCACACTATATATATATATATGTACATAGTCAAATCAAAAAAAAAAAAAGAAAAAAAAAAAAAAAAATATATATATATATATATATATATATATATATATAGTCAAATCCTCATTTAAATCTAAAAAGAAAAGGTCATTTCTAATACTTTCTAATCAAATCTTTTTAGATCTACCTCTAAATATTTAACATAAGCCATATCTATTACATCTACTCTCCTAACTGGGTCATTGGAAGACTGACGTTTTATGTGAAAAAACCATCTAACGTAACCCTCTCTAAACTTACATGCCACTTAAGCTACTCCAACCTTTTCACGTATATACTTTGCATTCGCTCTCTAAGTGTAAAGCCACTCATCCGCCTAAGCATCTTCATCTCTGCAACACTTGACTTAATTTTATGCTCCTCTTTTAATGGCCAACATTCTACGCCATGAAGCATTACAAGTCTCCCCACCATCTTATAGAATTTCCCTTAAGTTTGAGGGGTACTTTTCTATCGCACAACAGGCCCGATGCATTCTCCACTTCAACCATCTGACTTGAATTCTACTAATAATATTGCAATCTATTTCACCATCACTTTGAACAATAGACCCGAGATATCTAAAACGAGCACTCTTGTTAATGACTTGATCGCCTAGAGTCACAATCCTTCCACTAGACCCATTATTACTAAAATTATACTCCAATTCGGTTTTAGATCTACTCAAACTGCTAAAATTACACTCCATATATTGGTTTTAGATCTATTCAAATGAAAACCTTTGCACTAAAGATTGACCTCCATAATTCAACTTTTGTTTCAACTCCCTCTCTAGTCTTATTAATAAGAAGAATATCATCAGCAAAAAACATACATTAGGGTACATCCTCTTGCAAATGTCTAGTAAGAACATCCATAATTAAAACAAAAAGATATGGACTTAAAGCTGATCCTTTTGTAATCCAACTAAAATAGGAAAATACTTGGTCAAACCACCATGTATTCAAAAACAAGTAGCAACTCCTACATACATATTTTTAATGGCTTAAATATAAGCATTATTAACTCCTTTCTTTTCTAGAACACTCCAGAGCACTTCTCTTGAGACTTTATCATATGTTTTCTCTAAATCAATAAATATCATATATAGATCCTCCTTATTCTCTCTAAACTTCTCCATCAAGCCTCTCAATGAATGTATAGCTTCCATAGTAGACCTATCTAGCATGAGTCCAAATTGATTTTGAGAGAAAGAAATATTAGTATCATGTCGCAACCTATGCTCAATTCTTATCTCTCATAATTTTAATTCATAATTTTAATGTATGACACATTAACTTAATTCTTATATAATTTGCATGCTCTTGTGCATTACCTTTATTCTTAAAAATAAGAACCAACATACTCTTTCTCTACTCATCTAGCATCTTTTTAGTCTTCAAAATAATATTAAAAAGTTTATTAAGCCAAGAAATTCTATATCTCCTAAGAATTTCCACACCTCTATTGGAATATCATAAGGTCCAACTGTTTTTCCACACTTCATTTTCTTTAAAACATCTATAACTTCAATCTTACTAAGACGACGATAAAAATAAAAATATTTATTTTAATTTAGGGTATTAACGTCACTAAAGTAAATCATATTCTCACAATCTTCATTGAAAATCTTATCAAAATATCTCATCCACCTATATTGAATATCCTCTTATAATAGAAACATTTTTTATCTTCATCCTTAATACACTTCACTTGAACTAGATCCTTCTCCTATCTTTTTACATGATTAATTTATACATACATTTTCGCCTTCCTTAGTATCTAATTTATTATATAAATCATTAAAAGTTAAATTCTGTGCATCGCATATTGCTTTCTTAAACTAATTATGGGTCTCTCTATATCTTTCTCAATTTTCTAAGTTTTTACATTTAAATCAATTTTTACACTAAAGCTTTTTCTATTTTTGATCTTTTCTTGCACATTTTGATTCAACCACCAATTATTTTTACTATTTTGAGCTTTTTTTTTATACTCCAAGCACATACTTTGTAATATTCTCAATATCAGTTAATTATTTTTTCTTACATAACATTAGTTTCCTCATGCATAATTAAAATCTTGAGATCTTGAATATTACTCTCAAAAATATGTTTGCTGGCATTTTTTAATGCCCCCATCAAATCGTAGGATAACATTTTATTTTATTTTTCATATTTTACCACTTCATCTTAAACTCTAAAACAAGCGATATTGGGTAAAAATCTCACTCAAAATGACTTTACAATCTTTGCAATCAAAATGATCTATTTTTCTTTTAAAAAAACAATCAACTTGAGTTCTACTATATCTATTCTTATAAGTGATGAGATGCTCTTTTTTTTAAATAAGATATTAGAAATTATAAAATTATAAGGTATAACAAAATCTAATATTGTCCTACCACCTTCATTAGTCATTTCAAACTCATAACCATCATAAATACTTTCAAAATCTTCTACTACGCTACTAGTATGACTATTTAATCTTCTTCAATAAAAATCGTTTTTCAAGAGGCATCCTTTGCATTAATTCTTCTAAGACATTCCAAAATTTTAATTTTAAACATATACCCAAGCTTACTTGAGGAGCATAAGCACTCATAATATTAATAATCCTAACATCAACAATAATATTTAAAGTTATAATTCTATATCCAATTATATTAATTTTCAAAACATTATCCTTCAAACTCTTATTTATAATTACACATATATCATTTCTAGTATGACTCCTAGTCTCCTACCTAAATATCATAGTTTAAATCATAAACTATCAATCTCCTTAATCTTCTCTTCTCAACCCATTTAGTTTCCTGAATATATAAAATATTTATCTTCCAATGAATCATAATATTTATTAATTCCATTAATTTGCCTAAAAAAGAACATATATTCCAAGATTCTATCCTAATTCTAGTTTCATGAACTAGCTTCTTTGCCCACATACATCCATGATGTGAAAACCTTTGCTTATTTAACACTGCACCTGAGAGTCGGTACAGCGGCCCTACAGACTTCTAGTTATATTCGGGCAATATAACACATCGCTTCTAGGAAACGCCCTAACATTAATACGATGTATTAAAGATATTGTTCGACAAATTTTACACTGGCTGTCAACTACCTAACGCAACTCTCCATTTTTCTCATCTATGGCTGAAACCCAACAATGGCAGTGTTATATATATATATGCATGTCTATGAAAATGCATATAATAAAACTATATGTACAAATATACATAAATAAATACACTTTGCATGCAATTTTGATTGATTGAATAGATTAAAAGCTATGAGAGCTTTGAGCTTCGAGATAATTGTCAGTACAAGGAATCTTTATTTAGCTTACAACCATATTCAGCAACAAAAAATAAAATAAAATAAATCATTGAAATGGCCTGCAAAGAAAAAAACACTCGTTACATAAGAAAGGCATATTATGGGTGTTCACTCTGCTAGTAATTGAAATCAACTATGAAGTCAGTTGTCAAAATTCAGCGGATATTTTCCAATTCAAATGTTTTTACCAGAAAATGATGTGTCTAGGCATGAAGCAAAACCCTACCATAAAGATAACTTAGTAACTACTAGGCAAAATATGAAACTAAAAACCAATCCCACTATTAATTGGTACATGGATCCCCAACTTATCAAGAGTAATAAAGGCAACAGACAACTCATCTTAAGAAACCAAAAAATTTATATGCCCAAGGGAACAATTTTGTTGCTTTTAAAAGAAATAATCCATCACAGTTGGAGTACAGAAGGTCCGTTCATTTAGAGATGATATAAATAAAATTGTTTCCGGTTAATGCAAGGTAAAAGACGGCAGTACATTCAACTAATATTATGACATCCAACAAATCATTTACTAGTTATAATAACGTCTTCATTGTAAATTAATTAGCATTCGGCTGAAATAATCTGTTATATGAATAATATTTCATAAGCCTCAATAATAATGAACAAGGTATAATATGAAGGCAAATATCACCTCTCCAGCTTTAACAGCAATTACATGCGGAGTGAAAGAGGTGCCTGAGGAACCTGAAATTCAATAAAATACAAACCAAATATTCAAACTAACTAAATAATTAAAGTCATATTGTCAATGGAAATTAACAAAAGCATCCGAAAATGAACTCATTTGCCAAAGATAGTGAGAGAGAGAGAGAGAGAGCAAAGAAAATAATGGAGAAAGCATAGCATGGTAGTAAAATATGGGGTAATATTACAAATAGAGACTAATGAAATACTCCTGTGTTGCAAGGAAGGATGTAAAAATTAAACATTATGCTAACAGAATTTTTTAATAACTGTTAAAAAGAAGTTTTATGAAGTACTATCAGTGGATTTTACTTTAGAAACAGTTCAAAAGTAGAGATTTGCTCAAGGGAATAATTTTGGGCATGATGTTGACTATGGAAATTAGAAGAGAGACACTCAAAGGTTGTCTCTGAAAAAGAAAGACAACGATAATGGAACCAAGCAACCATAAAAAGTAAAATACAAATTGATGTGGCAATGGTGCAAGCAACAAACAATAGCAAATTTGTGTCTGAGTTCGCTTCGAACAACAACTTAGGTGAGTGTTAGATTTTCATATTGTAGTATTAAATGAAAAAAATTTAAGTTTTTAATTATAATAGTTGTACATTGAGTAAAAAAAATTTAAAGTTGATTACATGAGTCATGTAATAGTCAGCTCCTAAATAAAGAAGCTGAAAGTTCATTAATAGTGAAAGCATTTGAATACAAAATTTTAAGTTAATGCCATGCAGCATGTGTCATGCACCAAGTGCCATCTTTATGAGCTGCGTACACTGCTTTCATATATGTAAAAACGATAAAAAGCGGAGATTTTCTGCATGGTGAAATTAGTTTCATGTTTAGTTGTATCCACAATCAAATTACTGCAAACCAGAGTGGCACAAAATGCATGCATGTGTGGCATAGATGTGAAATTTGCTCCAAACATGAAGGAAGACAGTTCACACAGGTCTCAAATTCTAGACATAGATGAATTGGTAGCACAATTACCATATGAATAAGAAATTTGAAAACTCAATCAAATAAGGCATTGGACTCCTTCATGAATACAAGAAAAAAAAAACAGAAAATGAACAAGTACCCAAAGCACCAAGTTGTCGTAGTTTTCCAGAGCCTGGTGGGCGGCCTCGTCTTTTAGCCGTTGGTTCAGACAATGAAGTGTTATTGTTGTCATATTCAGATGTAGAAGTCGTAGAACAAAGACCCAAAGCCATGGTCCCATCAGGCCCATATTTCCTTGGCCTTCCCCTCTTCTTCTTCATGGGCTCACTCAAACTAAGTATACCACCTGGTCTCCTTCCAAGCACACCATCTCCAGGGTTATTTGAACCTAAAGCATCCAGTGGCTTTGTTGTAGAAGATGACATAGTGTTAATTGGAAACCTCATCCCAGAAGAATTAGCCATGATCATTGAGTGGCTTGGAAATCCAGCTCCAATTCCATAAGAATTAGGAGCAAACATTATACCCGAATGCTCGGAAGAATCGAGTCCGGAAGGCTCTCTCGCATCCATTCTTTTTTTAAACTCACTAAATAGTTACCGTACAGACTGAAAACCCTACACTCGCGGCACCTGAAACAAAAACAACCTGATTGCATAAAAATCTGCATAATTACGTATAAATGAAAATCCCAAGAACGCGAGGAAGCATTAACATCAACTTCACAAAAATATAAAAAATCCAATAAAATAAAAATCCGTTTCACCATTGATAACAGACTCGTTTCAACCAAAACCTACACAAAATCTAATTAAAACAAGACTACAGTGAAAATCAACCAAACGTGAGAAATGCTAGGTGAAGCACGGATTCATCTTGTCACCAACCATAAGAATCAGCAGGAAGAGATCAACCGTGCGCTATGGTTTTGTTCATTAGGGTTTATAGGTGCTCTGAACCCAAAAGCTACCGCACTTTCTGCTCACGCATCTTTCCGACGCTGCTAAATCGAGGAAAAAGTATGAGAAGGAACGAAGTTTGTTAAACCGAAAAGAAACATAAAAAATACACGTTCTACATTGAAGATCTGGGCCGTGCATTCAGGGCTGCGTTTTGTGCCCGAAATTATGTGCCATTTTATTTTTACTAGTAAAAATGTGTAAATAAGATAAAATTGATAATAATGAAATTTAATTTTTTTTAGATGTGCTTTTAAATTAATGTAATATATAAATAGTATATATTACATACATCTAAAAAAAATTAAAGATTTTAATATTAATCATAATAAAAAATTTAACTGAATTATCATGACAATTTTTTTCTTAATATGATTAGAAGATATATAATTCAATGCCCTTGATGATAAAATAAAGATAAAAATAATTATATTTTTTTAATAAAGTATATTGAATGCATTAATAAATAAAAAGTTAATATAATTGTTATAAAAAAAAACAAGCTCTTGATAAGAATAGCAATCCATCTATCACATAACTAAAATTTTAATATAAGCATTTAAATTTTAAGACTTATATTGTTATTGAAGTAATATGCAAAAATATAAATATAATATATAATATAAATTAAAAAAATTAAGACTTTAGTATTAAAAATGTTGCTAACAATTTTATTGGGCTCTATCAAAATACATTGATATGTGGGTTTCAACAATCAAATATTATTTTAAACTATTATATCCAATAGAGTAAGGAAATTATGAAACAAATAAAGTTTGCTATTTCATTAGCGGATGAAAATTCTTAAGAGTATAAATCATAAAATATGTGATAAGATTGTGAGGGCTACTTATCACTAAAATATAATATTATATGTCTAAAAAATGAGATTAAGGTGGAATTAAAAGTAAATTCTATAATAAAAAAATAAGTTCTAAGTAGAAGTAAATTTTATATATTGATTTTATGCTTCTAAAATGTTGAAAGTAATTATATTTAGTTAAGATTTTCATATCGATATCAATAAACCCATAGCAGTAATAGTAAATCAGTACGGTGATAATAAATCAGTAAACAATAAACAGTAAAGACGTATAGTAATAATGTATCAGGAACATGCATTTCAGTAATCATTAATCAAATAAGAAGTCCTAGCTTAAGTGGTGTTTTCCAGTAGTAGTAATCCGTAGTCAATAATCATTGGCTTAGTAAGTAGAGTTGTCACTTTTTTACATGTCGGCATAGTAATAACTCATTATAACTCCTAATCAGTATCATGTGAATTAGTCAAGGATAACACCAAACTGTATATTTAAAGGAAAGTTCGTCGGCCCACCCACCATTCTGTACATTTTAGTTAGTCTCCAACCAACATTAGTGAAACCTGCCTTTTACTTATTTTTCACATATATTAATATCACATTTTTTTAACAGCAATAACGACCAGCTATTCCTCAACCATATATTTATATTCATTCATAATGCTTATATTAATAGTATGTTTAAATAAAAATACTTACTTCTATTCCTGAAAAATCATACAAAATAAAATTATTTCTATTTTATTTAGTGAAATTTAGAAATCTTATAGTCAAAATTTTCAGAAAATCAGTACGATATCATATAAAAAGTTACACAATAGAATTTCAATAAATCCGATAAAAATGCAATAAAAATAGTTCTAGGGAGAATAAAAATGGTTGAAATTAAAATATTTAAAAACAGAAATAGAATCAACCTACATTAGACCAACCACAACCATTTGGGTTGGACCAAGCCACCCAAAACTCACTTTTGTGGGCCCATTCTTGATTCAACCCAAATTGGACCCAACCAATGGCTTGCATAGACTCTAGAACCTTCCCCCTACAGCTCACGCCACCTCAGCAATTGATGTGGCAAGATTCCCTAAAATAATCTATCTCCACTGATTGGTTCAGACATAACTCTCTCAGCAATCAACCATGTGCTTTCAAACTCTCAAGAACCTTCCCTTAGATCCTATTAGTTAGTCCCTAACTAAAATGGATGCTGGCCTTAACTGAGGTGGCAAGATCTAAGACCTCCAACTTATTTTCTCTCTCCTATAAATACCCCCTTTTCTCTTAGGAAAAGGATTGATAAATCTATTTCTCTAGCTCTATAGCCAACTCCCCAGCTCTTCTATAGCTTCCTCTACCCTCCCATAGTTCAAGAAACCCCCAAACTAGCAATAGAGAGAGAGAGAGAGAGAGAGAGAGAGAGAGAGAGAGAGAGAGAGCGAGGATAATCCAGATCTATCTCTTGATCCAGTCCAAACCAACTCTTAGAGCCTTTTGGAAAGTTGAAGAGGATCTCTCCAGCAATCCATAAAGCCCAAGATTAAGAAAATCCAACCACAAGTTAGTGAGAAATCTCAGTTTGAACTTTAAACTTTCAATTATAATTTCTCCTAAATCTTAGTGCATAGAGACTCCAAACTCCAGGCATTGAAAGATTAGGTTATCTAGAGCTTATATTTTAAATTTCATAAAATTTGGATGGTTAGATCAAAGTTATGGGCATTTAAATTTATGGTTCATTTTGAACTAAAATATCTAGTTAGATCAGAACCATCCGATCATGATACACACGCGATCGGATGATCCAAATCGCGTTGGATGAAACGACACATTCGATGGATCACAAAATTGCTCACGTGGTTTGGAATTTGGGTGATGTGGATGCAACCTATGTGTCCATTCCTCCCGTGATGAATCCAACATTTGAGGTGTTCAACTCGATATGGATTAATACTTAACCACCACAAAATGGTGTCATCGACTCCAATCATTGCCAATGATTGGCAGTGATTATGTGTCGACCAAGAATTTGAATTAAAATGAAATAAAATTCATTTTAAATCCCCAAAACTTCATAAAATCACAGAAAATCCAAATTACTTTGACAAATAGTTATTTAGAACATCATAGATGAGGGTTTTTTTTATTTTCTTGATTTTCTCAAGATCCAATGGCTCAATTGAGCTCAATTTTTTGTTGTTGATTCTTAAGCATGTCTGTCGCCTCCTATAATTTTCTTGAGTCATGGTGAGCTCTAAATTTTTGTGATTTGAATTTTTAAACTTATGTGTCCATTTTGGATCCATAACTTTGAAAATTCGTAACTCTTACAGTATTTAGAATTTTCTTCTACAATCTTTCTATGGTGTGTTTATATTCATGCAAGGGCAAGGGCGGATCCAGCTTCTTTTTTCAGGGTGGGCAAAAAAAAAATTTTTGTGGGGGATGGGCAAAATCGCTTAGGATTGATAAAATTAGGACAAAAAAAATTTTTTAGGGGGGGCAAAATACCTAAAATATCCCAAAATATCCCCTCTAAATATTTAATTTTTTTTTTGAGGGTGGGCATTTGCCCACCCTTAGGTAAAGGGGGATCCGCCTATGTGCAAGGGTTTGGTAGCCAGTGATTTTACCCAAATCCAGTTAGTAAACTCCTAAAATAAATTATCAAAGCTATAGATGTGTTTAGCTTTGATGATTGATTTTGAAACCTAGGGAGGATTTGATGAGCCCAAATTCAGTGGGTTTGAAGCATATATATTCATTTTTACTTATGTTTCAAATTTTACTGCATTTGGAGATCATTTGATCTATCATTTAGTGAACCCAAGATTAAAGTACATAATAAATCTAGGAACTTTGAAAATTCATAATAAATTCATTTTAAATTCAAAAATTACATTTAATATATCAAAATGCTCATAATTAAAAGCTTAATAGAGAAAAAATAAAATCCTATTAAAATTCACCCAAGATGAAAAATAATTTAATAATCAATAAAATCTAAGAATTGATTAAAATAAATAATTAAAAATATAAAAAATACCAAATAAATTTCAAAACTTGAAATCATCCCTAAGAGTTATTCCTGATATTTGGGAAAAATTTTAAGAGGTTTGAAGCTAATTTGATATAAATTTAAAACAAGCACCATAATTATATAAATCTATTAAGTTTTCAAACTTAAAAAATTCATAACTAATTATAAAAAAATTCAAATCTAGCAAACTCAAAGTTAGTGATTGCTATGTTCTATAAAATCAAAAATTAACAATTACTACAAGTAAAATCCTTTTTAAAATTAAAATTTAAAATATATAAATCATTAAATATTTAAATTCAAAGCATCCCTTAAAAATCTCAAACAAACCAAATCAATTATAGACAATTTCAAACTAATAAAATCTAGGACTTATTCAAGCTACATAACATTTATACATACACTTAGATGGCTTGTTAGGACAACCAACTCTTGGTTAGGCTTGAAGCTAATTTGAGCTTCTCTTGGCCGGTGATTTGATTTAGTTTAATTGGATTGCCTTGCCTAGAAGGTATTCATATTTATGTGTTTACTTTCTGTACTTTGGATGTCATATTTACATTTCTGTTGCTGCACTAGAGATCGGAGTGAAAATTCAGAGTCATGCAATTTTATTCAATTTATATATATATATACTCACACTTCATCATTTCATATGTGCATTTTTATAACTGTTTATTTATATTCCTGCAAAAGTCAAATGTACCTAGAAAATGATGTAAAAGAAAATATAAAAGTAATGATGTAAATATTTTAGATCTTTGTATAGTTAGATTGAGATGTATAGTGTTAAGAGTTATAAAAGATTGAAAATAATTGTTTATATACATATATAGGTTCTAAAAGAAAATGATTCTTCTTCTTTTAAAGATCATTGTCTTTTGGAATATTATAGAAGATCCAACATCCAGAAGATTGAAGGCAAATAATAAACAATCATATTCAAATCTATACTTGTATAGGAGTATAAATTCAAGCTTCTTGTTGGTGGAACTTGGCCACCTTTTCTTTACAGCAGACCCTGAGGTATCAGCTCTGAAGGCATGAGCTATTGTTCACTATACATTATCCCTAATGCTATTGTTGCCAATGATCTATAAACGTCATGTGAAGATGCGTTGCTAGAACATGCCACCAGATCTGCAACATCCATACTAGTGGACAAAAGGCGTTTGTGAGCTCATAAATGAAAATTATGAATTTTCCAAACGATCACCACCTTCATAACTAGTTGTATTGAAATATTGCAAAAAATACCACCTCATGTATTGAAGTGCATATTGACACATTTAGAACATGCATATGCATTTTATAAAGCTCTGAAAGATATGTAAAGTATATGCATTATAATATGTAAGGTACACTATGGAAGCACACCATTCAATATGCAATGTCACGCTATGGCGACACATTGCATTAACATGCAAAATGCATCGTGCATATACATGTTGCAATGTAGGAAATGTATTACTCAAGCATGCTAAGCAACATGTAAAATGTGTTGTGCAACAACAGTGCGCTATACTAACATGTAAACATATCAAGCACTACATGCAAGCATTGAATCATCACGCTAATGCATTGTGCAAGCAACACTAACATGTAAACACATCAGGCACTACATGCAAGCATTGAATTATCATGCTAATGCATTGGGTAAGAAAGTAGGCAATGTATAAATATATTATACATATATATCATACGCTAACCCACCACACAATAAACAAAATATCGCTCAATACAACTAAATAATGCGCAAATACAAAATGTACCATAAATGCATACGTGTAAATATCTCGTGTATATCCACTGCACTATATACATACAGCCACTATACAAATACATCATATAAAAGGCATGTAAAAGTATATACCCGCATGGGCCCCGACGAGGGTGATGTATGCACAAATGTGACATTTGAGGATGTTATGCAAGTCAAGAAATGAACATATATTTGTACTCGATCCTTCTATATGAATAGATAAGAATTGACATGGTTCAAACTATCAAATAAATATATTATTGTGGTATTGATTGGGATATTTATTTTATACGTTCATATTAGGCTTTCAAAGTTTACAATAAAAAAAATTCACTAATAAAGGCATAAAGCGACAACAAACCTAATCCTCCATCAATAAATTGATAAAGTTGACAAGTTTCAACCAATAAAATGAAATTGCCCATAAGCACTTCGATAATAGCATTGTTAATAGTAATCTCAAACAGAGGGGATCCCAAATACTTAAAAAGAAGCTTCCCAAAATCCCATGAAAATTCAAAATTCAAAATTCACCAAAACTTAAAATATTTAAAATTAAAATAAAAGTACATAAAAACTTAAAGAAAAATACTCATATACCCTTTGTAACAGTTTATCGAGGTGGACAAATTTGAAGATCACTTTAGCTCGCAAAGAGCGAATGTCTAATCGAAAATATCATTAGGATTTATTCTCAATCTGTCTCTTACTATTAAGGATGTGACACATGTTCTCTGACCGATGAATTTACTGTTAAATGGCACCACAGGTAAATAGTTATGACTGGGACTCTCTAACAGGGTGATTTTATTGCCAAATTGCACCATTAAATTATCATCACAGTGTGAGCCCATATGATGCCCAATTGTTTCAAATCATTGAGAAATGAATCAATAGGATATGATATATAGGGCATAAATCTTTCTATTAGCTAAAGTGGATTTAAATTTATCCCCTTAGATAAATATTCATCCCAGGTTTATAAGGTACCTTTGGACGAAGAAACTCATGACTGCTGACAAGGATCCTTATGTGAGGTTGGGCTAACTACCTCCTTTGACTAAGTAGAACAGGGAATATGATGACCCATGATAATGGAATCATGTGATTTTGATAGGGTTCATCATCATACCCCCACCATCTACTTTAAGTATAAGGTGGTGAACTTCTAATTTTAAATATTGAATTTCTAAATACCTAAACTCTGCTACTACTATACTCCAGATACTTCATATCTATTTAACGACAAGCCATAATTGAAAGTTCTCTCTCTCTCTCTCTCATTATTCGGAGGGATAATTAACTATAGGGGCCTGCACCTATAAGAAAGCTAAACTCAGATCATAAAGTCCTCGTAAAATGAGGGAAAAATCTCTTAGTAATGTCTTATTTACAACCCAATCTTCTTTATGAAAATTTGCCTTAGAACTTAATGTTAAAACTCTCCTTGACAATCCAAGAAGAGAGAAATGGGCCGCAGAGAGGTCAGGGCATGAATTTTTGGAGCCCACAAATTTCTGGTGACTCCGCTGGGGATTGTTTCTCTTTCCATCTTTGGCTAGTCATTTGTATGCTATAATAGAAACAAACTAATATGGGCTTAAAATTTTAAGTATTCTATAATAATCCTGTAATAGTTCATCAAAAATTTATTAAGCGAGGTTAAAATTTATCTAAATTATCTTCCTCTACTATTTTATTTTGTATAGTCTTTGCATTTTAAAAGAGTAGGGTGATGTCTCAAATGATGATTACTAACCCTTACATTTCATTTGTGTGGATAGACCCCCAGAACACTCCCTTCACCGTCCAGCTGAGATGTGGTGCCAGCATTTAGCTAGCAAATGCTCTTATTAACACTAGAAACCCCATAGCCACCATTAAATTTGGTGGGCTATAATTCTCTGCAACTACTACAAGGGCTGCTGCCATTTCTGTATACGGCATAGAAACTGAAGCTACTGCAAGTCGTGCGCATCTGCCAATGATATGAGCCACTATGAGGGATATTCCTCACCGAAGGACTTCTATTTTTAAGAAACTGTCTCAATTGGGAACCCCAGCTACAAAAAGGGTTGTAGCTGGAGGAAGAATCTCCATAGTGACTGTTAATACCACCGCATTGCCAAGGGAGCCTACATGATGCTGAAGTTTCCTCATCTAAAGAAAAACTTACAATAAGGCACAAAAGGAAGAAGAATGCGGAGCTACAAGCTCAAAAACCACTACATGCCCATCCCTCCACACTGCCTGCTCAGGAGCCAGAAGTGAGTGTTCCCACTCATAATAAATTTGCTGACTTAAAATGGATGAAGAGGAATAACTCTATTGACAAGTTGAAGTGATTCTTTTGGGAGAAGCAACACCAAGCTCAACCCCTCAGAGGAGAGAGCCTAAGACTCTATCTACCAGAGTCCATAAAGTTTTGAAGGTCATAAAGGAAAAAAGGGTTGATGAAAAGAAAGTATCAGCGGCCATTAGTAATTGAGTTTAGGAGAACCCTGCCAAGAGAGTTGCTATCTATAGTGACTGAAGGAAAATTAGGCCAGCTTCATAGGAAGTGCATTATTATGTGACACTTGGACCATATATCTAAGAATCTATCACTAAAAGGGCCCAACAGAATGGCAATCAGGTCTGGAGGCTGAGGCCTCACAAAGAAGAAGGAAAGGAAAGAAGAATAAGCCCCAATGTGACATCCAGTATAGCCCCTTAGAGATTCGCCCCCACCAAGATAAACTGCTAGAAGTGGGTCCTGTTGATCTCATTTTTGTATGAGATCACTAGGAATAATCTAGTCCCTAAGAATTATCTAGACCCAAGGATTCCTCCAGACTTTAGATTAATCAAGATCCTAGGATCAGTTCAGATCTTAAATCACTCCAAACTCTAGATTAATCCAGACCCTAGAATTAATTTTAAAATCTAGAGCTATCTAGATGTTAAATCAATCCTAATCTTTAATTAGCTTAGATCTAAGAAATCTAATCTCCAGATATATCCAAGACCTTAGGATCTATTCTAGACACAAGAATCCTTTTAAAATCTAGACCTTGTGATCTATTTAGGCCCTAGGATTCTTCTAGATCCCAGACCTTAGGATTTCTTAGACTCTAGAATCATCCTAGACTTTAGACCCTAGGATCTATCCAGCCTCCTATCAAACTCCAGTCTTATCTAACCATGTAGAATCATGCAAGTGATTGTAATGATTTAGATAATCAAAAATCCAGCTTAAGTCCAGAAATCCAGGCCAAAACCTAAGTCAAAGGGCTTTAGTTCTGAAAGCCCTTTTCAGTGAATTTTTAAACATTTCAAATCTCAATCAACTGACCTCTGATTCAGGTCAATCAATTGTAGATTGATAGGATATGTCTCTAGAGGTAACCCTCCAAATTTGAGCTAAATCTGAAGTTTCTAACCCTAAAAATTAGATTGAAATCCAAAGGCTGTAAAACCTTCAAATATTTATGGCATATGCCACTAAACCTGCTATTCAGTGGACTTTAACCATAGAGCTTTCCACAAAGCTTCTAACCATCTCCAACAGTCTCAGAACATCAAACCAAACTTGTTGAGCCAATTCCTAGCTCTTGGGTCAACCCAGTTAACCAGGTCAACCTAGGTTGACCCAATAACCATTTAAGGGCCCAAACAGGTGATTTGAATGAGATAACCTCCCCAGACCCTAAAAATACCTCCAACATACTCAGAATATCATTTTAAAACTATTGAGCCCAAACCCAATTTTCTGGGTCAACTTGGTTGACCAAGTCAACCTAGGTTGACCTAATGACCCATTAAGGGCTCAAATAAGTGATTTGACCCAAATGGTCATTCTGATCCCTCAAACCACCTCTACTAGACTCTGAATATCATTCCAAACCTATCGAGCCCAAACCCTGGCCATGGGTCAACCTAGTTGATCAAGTCAACCCAGGTTGACCAGTTTAACCTTTAAGCTTTTCAATGTTAAATCAAACTCCAAATCAATACTAAACCTATTCAAACTTCTCTGATCATATTCCCCAATGGTTTGGATTTCACTAGACCCACTGACTTAGTCACTAGTTGACTTGGTCAACTGAGCCTAGACCTAGTCAAATCTAGCCCATTTAGATCAATCTAGGGTCTATATTTAAACTCAATTCAATCAAGCTTTTCAAATCTTAAAAACCCTTCTATCATATGTTTTGGACCTTTCTAAATCCAACATGATTCATGCCTTGGTCATTTTGACCAAGCCAATTTCTTTTGACTTGGTTAAACTTGTTCAAACTCCCATAAATGCATTCAAGCTTCAACTATTAAGCCTTAACTCTTCTCCACACCATTCTAATCAACCATTAGGTGCCACCTTGCATGCCACATCAGCTACTTTGATTCATCGACTGGTCAAATCAATGGAGGGTCAAAGTAGCCTCCAAATTGCTTAAACACTTGATTAAATCCTTTGAACCCAAATCTTGTTTAACCTCAGCTGTTAGGACTCTATCTAGAACCTTCATAGGGTCTTTTTTAGCTTTTAGATATGAATCAAATGGCTCTAGTCACTTCACATGTGCAAATGGAGGCCAAGGAAACTTTCCACATCACTTGTACTAGTGTCCTTTTGATTCTCTGCTCCCAATAACTTTTTGGATAGCTGGCATGCATCATGGAGGTATCTAGATCAATCAAGGTCATCCATTCAATCCAAGGACACTTGAATTGGCCAAAACTCTAAAATAAAGAGGAATTATTCATCAAGCTCTCTCCCAGCAGCCCGACTCTCTCAAGCCCCGCCTCCAGCCTCTTTAAACTCTCCAGACTTGTTCCTACCTTCCCTCAGTCCAGATCCACCAGTCAAACCTCGTCGGCGGCAAGCTTCCCGACAAACCAAAGGATCTCCGATCAAGGATTTATAAGGATCGATCCAGGCGTCCTTATGCTTCAAGGTCTTCTACAAACTTATGCGTGGACAGTCAACAAGCTCAGAGCTCTCTTATACGGTTCAAACCATACTTAAACCAAGGTGAAATCCTTAACCCTAGGTAGAAGCACTTAGAGCAATTTAACTTTTTAGTACGTGCATTTTAAGCCATATAAGTTACTCCCCATTAATGCTCTTCAGGTGTGCTCTCTACATTTAAAATTTCATTAAATTTCATCATCTATTTTGCAAGAATAAGTTGTTTTCTTAGATTAGGGCTTCGGTTCAGCTGGCTGTTAACTATGAGTGTTCTGGACCATTGATCTTGCGATTAACTGTCTAGATCTGGCTTAACCACCGTTCTGTCTAACCGTCAGTTTGATCCCACATTTCCGTTTAGGATCCGGCTCAATATGAACCATTCAACCCAAACAGAGGCTGATCTGACAGCGCGCGGCGTTGCTGACTAGTTTAAGTAATTAGCGTGCGGGTCCTGCCGCCGCTTTAATCAATCAACAATGATTGCGTGGCAATGCAATCATTATTGATGATTAGTCATCACCGCCACAGCTCGGTTCAGCCAACCCAGATGCGCCGCATGGTGCCATCGCCGTCAGATCCGTTAATTAAAATTAATTTAGTTTTAATTAATTTTAATAAACAAAAAGCTTTAAATAATTTTAATTTTTTTTCATTTGAAAATTAAGTATTATATATCAAAATTTTTAGTAAATCAAGCTCTTTAATTTAAAATTAATTTTAATTTAAAATAACACACATATTTTAAATTGTTTTAAATATTAAATATTAAATATTCTTAATTAATATTTAATAAAAATATTAATTAAAATATTTTTAGAATTTTATTTATAAATCTTAAATACATTATCTAAATTTTCATAAAACATTTTAAAATTTTTATTTTTATAATTTAAAAAATATATTTAATAATATTTAATTATATTAAATATATATTTAATCATTAATAATATTCAAAGAATGATTAAAAATTTGAGTTTAATCATGAATTATTAATATTTTATATTAACACTTCCAAAATTAAAATTACTTTAATTTGAGATTAAAATCCAATTTAAAATATTTTTAAATATTTTGAATAAATTTTAAATAATTAAATATTCAAATGTTTAATTAATATTTAATTGAAATTAAAATTAAATAATTTTCAAATTTAATGAAAATTATTTTAAATTATTTTAAAATTTTAGGAACAATTAAGATTTAATTAGTTTTAATTTAAGAATTATTTTAAATTTTAATTAATTTTGAATTAATTTAAATACATTAATTTACCTTAAATTTTAAAAGTTTAAATTAAATTTAATTTAAATAAAAAAATTATAAATAATATATCATAATTTTTGAATATTCAAATACTTTAAGTTAAAATTAATTTAAAAATTAAAAACTTAATTTATTTTAAATAATTCTTATTATTTAATTATTTTAATATTTAATTAAATATTTTTTAAAAATAATTAAGAGTTTTATTTTGAAGTATTTTAAATAATCAGAAGTTTATTTTTATTTAAATTAAATTAAATTTAAAATATTTAAAATATTTTAAATCATTTTTATTATTTAAATATTTGAATATTTTATTAATATTTAATTAAACATTGATTTAAATTATTTTGAAAAATAAAAAACTTTCATTTAAAACTATTTTCATGATACTAAAGTATTTTCAAAATTATTTTAAAACTATCATTTTAAATTCAAAATTGAGCTATTTTTAATATAAATTTTAATTTTAAAATTATATAATTTAAATCTTTGAGGGCTTTGAGTGGTCTTGAAATTTTAAACATGGATTGAGTTTTCTTGAATAGGATTAGGGGGAATGGTGATTAATCAATGGGCAACTTTTTATTGTTCTTTAATTAATCTTTTAATTAATCAAGTTATGTCTTATTCTTTGCATGCTTAAGATGCACAAACCACCTAACCCTAGGGCTCTCCTAGATCTAGGGTTTGATTGTGATGTTTATATGTTGCATTTGTACATATGTATGTTAAAGGTTAGAATACATTGATTGCAAACCTACAACCTAGTGTCATTAAGGACAATAATTAAGGACATTGTCTTAGGGAATTTAGTTTAACTTTAAGAATTAAAATCCAAATCCAATTGACTTGAAACTTACACCCCTTAAGCTTAGTGACCTTCCCTACTCTAGGAAAAATTCTCACTAACTTTTGAACCCTTTAAGCCCCTTAATTAAATCCCTTATGATTAAAGCTTAATTAAGCTCTTAAAACTTCTAGAAAATTTAATAATTCAAATTTAAATAACAAAAATACACATAATACCTCTAACTGATCAAAATTCAAGCCTTAATTTAAGAAAATTAAAACCTCCTTGATTTGACAACAAATTCAACCTTAATTTAATTTTAATCAAAATTTAATATTTATTTAATATAATTAATTAAAAAATCCAGAAAATTTCCAAACACTTGGGAATCTCTTCTTACGTCATTCCTGACCTTTGGAGTTGATTTCAAGGAGTTGGCAGTTCATTTGGAGTAAAATCATTATAACACCCTTAATCAACCAATTTTGAAAAATTTAATAAATACCCAAAACTTTGAAAAATCATAACTAATTTAAAAAAACTCCAAATTGAATAAACTCAAAAACATTAAACTCCATTTGGGGTCTAATATGTATAAAAAATATAAAACTACCAGAAATAATTCAGATTTAAAAATTCAACAATCCGATCAACCTAAAATCAAAATATTAAAGTCAAAACTTTTAAAATTCATAACTTTTTATTAAAAACTTCAAATCCTGCAAGCTCAAAGTTAACTACTCATTAGAAGGTCTAATATTTAACAAAAATATCAAAACTCTAGAAATCTAATTAAATTAAAAAGTTAACTTTTGACCCCTTAATTAAATGATTAAAATAATCTAGAAATTTCTAAAATTTAAAATTTAATCATAATTTCTAAAAAATGTTAAATTAATATTTAAATCACTCAACCAACCCTCTAATATATAACAACCACTCCAAAGATAAAGTTTTTAGGATGGACTACTCTGGGTTGTGTGGCTACATATCCTAAAGAGGCTTTATTCCTTAAGCCTGGTGGCACAATGCCATGAATGGATTCAATGGAGTGTTAAAATTTTAAAATTAATTGATTATTAATGATTTAAACAAAATTAAAATCCATAATCTAATTATATCAATCAAGTTTTTAGGCTGGACTATTATGGGTTGTGGGGCTACATGTCATAAGGAGGCCTTATTCCTCGAGCCTGCTGGCACAATGCCACGAACCGATTGATAACAAATTCAAATCTTAAAACTAGCAATTAACCAATCTCAATTAAAAATTAATCAACTTTTTAATATTAATTAAATCAAATTACTTAATTATACTGGTTACCATTAGGTAATCCCGGCCTACAAGGCTATTAAATTAGCCACAAGAAAGGTGAAATAAACTTCACGGCCTTGGTGAGCAACAAAGGTGGTAATAAATAATCCTTTAAAATATACTTTTAAAATTAATTTTAAATCATTAATATTTGAACTTTAATTAAAATTTCTCTTAAGTCTTTCAACCAACCAGAACATCAAATAACTTTAACTAAGTATCTTATATAAGACATATCCAAGCCACAAAGCCTATCTCACACACTTTATATGGTTTGTTAGAACAACCAACTCTAGTCTTAGGCTAGGCTGGTGTTTTACTTTTCTGTTACTGTGTGCTAGATGTTTTGAGCTTTCACAGTATGCTGGTTGATATAACTACTTGATATGATTATTTATTTAAGTTTAATGTAATCTATGAATTGATTTAATTGTGCGATAGATTACCCTTAGGTTAGGGGTAATTTATACTAATTTAATCTTATACAAGTGGCCATGCTCATGCAATCTATGAATTGATTTAATTGTCCCTTCCTTGTATAAAATATAGGTGCAACACATGCTTAAGACCCCCTTTAAAATAAAAAGAGCATGGCCAAGTGTGGCTATGTATTGAGCATTTTAATTATTAAATATTTAACTGCTTGAGTTATGATTTAAATATTAATTGCCTAGGATAACCCTGTAGGTACTTGTGTCTAGATTTTAATTTTTATTCAATATAATTTAATTTAAGTATTTGAGTTATAAATTATTAAGTGATTTGAGATGGGATTGAACATCAAGTTTGAAATCCAAAAAGGAAGGGACATCCCTTAGGGGAGAGTCCCTCTCCATTTGGAGATCCAAATTCAGATGATTTTCAAAATATCCAAGGAAAAAAGATAACACCCCGGTTGGGGGAGTTTCTTTTTATTTGGATATTCGGACCCGACAGATTCAAGGAGCCCCGTAGAAGGTTGAAGAAGTGGATAACGAGAAGAATCCCAATTCTCAAAGTCACTTGTGTCTTAGGATTATAATTAGGGTTGTTGTCAGTGGTACCCAACCACTTTACTTTTCCTACAAACCCTGGGTTATAATATTAAAAGGTATTTACCTATGAACATTAAATTCTAATTGATTTATTTATTAATTTTGATTGTTTGATATTGATTGAGATTAGGATTTGCATGCTTTTAGTAATTTTTTGGTGCTCTTGCATACCATTTTGATTTAGCTTGCAACCCAATCGGAAACTTGTGAGGGTAGTAATAAACTTTTTCTATCTTAATTAAATTAAAAATTTTAAGATAAGATAGCAACTCTAACATTTTAAGAAGTAAGCACGGGACCGCCGAGAGTTCTCGCATGCATAATTATTGTATTTTCTTTCCATTTGTTAGGCATCTCCCTGCCTGCGGGTTCTAGTAGACCACTTGACCTATGAGGGTGTAGATCTATCAAGAAGAATCTATGCATTCTTCTAGGAAAAAAAATCTATTTTTAAGATAATTTTTAAAAATAGTTTATTTTGATTTAAGCATTCAATCGAGTCAACTAGCATGCATTGCATTAGATACAAACTTAAAAGTGTCTAAAATTTAATTGTATTTTTTATTTCAAGTTTTATATTACCCAACATATGTTAAAGGGTCAATTAGGATTTGCTCTAGACATCGACCCCGCTTTCCTTAAACTTATTTTAATTAGCATCCCTATCACTCTTATATAAAAGGCTGGATACATGATTTTGAAGCGCCTAGGTGGTTTAGCTGACTCCCCAATCCAGGTCGGGGTAAGTCCAAATCTTGCATTGCATTAGCTAGGTTCGGGTCACTGATTTTCAATACCCGATTTAGACTTACGTTCTGAGTCAGGCTTAGGCTATAAGACCTCAACTTCTGGGAATTTAATCCCAACTTTCTAATAAAATCAACCACTTAAATTTAAATCTCTTTTAATCAAATTCAAGCCCAATATTTAGGATAGGCTGGGGTGTTTCTAAAGTGATTCAGAATTTCAAACACCTCATACCCTTTCTCCTTTAACCTCCAGAAAGAACTGCTCAATCTTGAACCAATCTCATTTGAAGATTCCAACCCTTACCTTCTTTAACATCAATCTTTAAAAATCTTAAATGAAATTTTTACTGCTATTTTAATCTAGAGTATTAGTAAGAAACTTCAGTTTCTTTATGATATAATTAACTACAAGGGCTTACACTCGTAGGAGATTTAGAAACCTCGAATTTTCAAAATCAATCTTTTTAAAAAACTTCAATTAATTATCTTTAGAAAAATCAAGCCCGACGATCATTATCATCATTTTCAAACAATCGATAGTGATTTGTATCTTCTTTCTTCATAGAGATATATCAGTTACTATCATAAATTTGATTATGAAATTAATGATCCTTTTTATCCAGATTAACATAGTCAAATATTTGATCAAACATCATTTTGATCCCCAGGATCATATGTTATCTCTCCTAAGTTTGATTATGATAATCATGATAAATTTAAAATTTTATAATCTGAACATATTAGGGAATAATATATTCACCTTTCGAGGTGATATGTTATTCATAACGAGCATTCGATTTGAAAATTAAAATTCCTGAAATTTCAATTCTCCAAAAGATAATTGAATCATTTTCAAATCTATACTTTCAATCGAACAGGTCCCAAAGAAAGTTCACACTAACAGCCGGCCTAATAGTCAACACCTTGGAGAATCCTACAAGGGATCCCTTATTCTTCGGTCCCATCTAAATAAGAAGTTAACTTTAATTTTAGTCCACATATTGAAGAAATCTTCATTCCAAATAATGAATTGGTGATTCAATGGTGACTCTGCTCAGAGATCCGAATATGATAAGAAGAAGAATAATAAGATACCATGAAAGTTATAGTGGTCTACATGGTAAGATATGATAATGACGATGATGATGATCGGCAACACCACCACTTAGATGGATAAATCAATTCCATTATGAGGCTGGATCCATTGCAGTATAGGTGGTTACTCCTCGTAGGAAATAGAAGAAGAAGTTGAAGAAAGTCCTTTTGTCGCTAATACTGTTACACTTGCATATATATGAGATAGATGAAATGACAAATGAGGGTAAATGATAAGGAAATTTCTAAGTTAAATGATAAGATGACTGAGATGATGATGCATATGGCTGTGATGATACATATGATATAAAGAAACATTATTGTTAAACATATACCCATCCAACAGAATAATTATCAAGTGTCGATTAGTGGTCTCGCTAACCCACTAGCTCATCCAGTGCCTCAAGTGTCGAGGGTGTGAGGTACACTTGAAGGAGTTATGAATGATTGTTTGCCTCGTCAGCCTACACTCAAAATATAGCAAGCACGTATGAGCCCGTGATAGTGGCACGATTGAAGATAATTATTAATAAAAAGATTAAGAATGTCATAGCTTTGGATCAGGTGGAGAAGTTAATAAGCAAGGGTCACCCAAACCCACTAGAGTATAACCAGGTGCCATATCCAAAGGGGTATTCTATCATGAAATTCTATACTTTCAACAGCAATAGTAACCCTAAGTAGCACTTGGCGCAATTCAAAATCACCTGTGAAAACATTGGGGGCACCGACTCCTTACTCTTCTGATAGTTTGTTAGCAATTTAACTTTGACTACTTTTAAATGGTACGCTAAGTTGCCAAATGATTATGTTAAGATATTTGTAGAATTAGAAACTCTGTTTGTGAAGAGATTTATAAGTGTGACGGAGAAAATGACCATTGCTAATCTCACTTCCTAGAAATAGAAAAGGGACGAGTCAATAGCAAAATGTATAACTCACTGTTGTAACTTGAGTATGAAGTGTGAACAGTAGTTGGAAGAGGAGGATGTCATTCAATTGTTGATGGAGAATATTGATGATAAGATGCAACTATTCTTATGCATCGCTTCTCTCACCACCTTCTAAGATCTGCTAGATAGAGTGGCAAATTTTAAAAAGTTGAACTTGTCAAAATATGAAAACCACTATGACAAATCCAATAAGGCCAAAGCCCCGGATGCCCGAAAAAGTGAAGCCTACTCCACGTTCTCTTCAAGGTTGATAAGAGAAAATAGGTGGCATACAAAGTTGATAAAAAATGGGCAGTTTATACTATAGATAAAGGCAAGTAGCCAATGCAATATGAATATAAGCTAAAATAGGCCTACAATCTTAACCCTCTACCAAAACTGATACTTGGGGGGAAATGGCAAGCCTCAAACTTTCCCTAGTGGAGGAGAACACTCGCGATAAGTAATAGGAACTAATGATCGGATGTTCCCATCTCTCAAAGAGAAAATGAACAAAAAATACCCTTTCAAGAGAGAAAGCATTGCTAAATTATTTTGACAAGCACTCAAAGAAGGTCTAGAACTATCGGAATACAAGAGGCCTGACGAGTCTAATCATACTAGCAACCCAAATTATTTCCCATAGTATTGGGTAATTAGCCATCTTATCAAAGATTGCTACGTCTTCAAAAATTGGCTGGAAAGAAAATACAAAAAGGTAGAATTCACATTTTTGGATAATGTGTTAGTTCATCCTAAAAAAAGAATCAACCCGAGTGGTTACATCCTCTTCCATACCCCTGACCAAAAGTAAAGCAAAAAAGGAGCTAGCTTAGGATGAAAATGGGAGACCACAGTCTCCAAGAAGAAGATAAGAATGTTAAAGCAGCTAAAAGGTGTTCCTGGTGTCAGGTGGAGGTCTCCTATTGAGCTAGTGATAGATTTAAAGGGGTTTCCTGTTTTAGATGTATCTACTTCCAAGCAACAACCTAGCCAAGCTAGCTCAAAAAAGTCTTGTAAAGTAAAATCAAAATCCTCCAAAAGAAGAACCAAAATGAAGAAGTCAAAGGAGAATAAGAGATAAAATCGAAAGGCTATTGATAGTTTGGATGGATATTACCAGACCGTGAGGTGGCCTATTAAGCTCGTTGACTTTATATTGGAGCTTAAAGTAGATGAATCAGAAGAAGCTGATGAAGATTTGCTTTCTGTGGAAACCTGCTAGGTCATTTTGGTGACATTAGATATGTCGACCAAAAAGAATATGTTGAGGAGGCAACTTCTGAGTCCCATCTAATGGTGTCACTAATGGACTATAGTTCAGAGGAAGATCTAAAATTTTCAAATGAAGGTGAATCAGATCCTAGCATAGCATTGTAAATGGAGCATATAAATCTAGATAGTGATTCTGAGCCTATAAAAGAATCTCCTAAAGTGATAATGACTAACTCTAAAGAAAATGATTCATTAAATGAGTTCGAATCATATGAAGTATCCCAAGTGCTATTGAAAAGGGGTAAGATACTGCCGTCTCAACCTAAAATGGGGGTATCCAATAAAGATATAGGGAAAGAGATAATTATCAATAAAAGAATTTGTCCCGTATGATTCTACGATCATCCATGATGATTAGTGTAAATTAGGAATTTCATCTAGAAGATAGCTGTGGTCATCCAGGGGAACTTGTACTGGACGATCTCAAAATGACTTGATCATCCCGGATGATATGTCTATCGTCCCGTACGATTAGTTCAAAAATGACAAAATCATCCTGCACATAGCTCTAGATGTACAGGTCAGAACATGCTGGACAATTTCAAAATGACTTGATCATCTGGTATGATATGTCTATTATCTGGTATGATTAGTTCAAAAATATCAAAATTGTCCTGCACACAGCTCTGGACGTACATGTGATAGGCACTGGACGGTCAGGATTTTGTATGTATCGTCCAGGACGATCTTACATTCTTCCGGGACAATATGATCGTATCAATCAGATATTAATTACTTTCCTTAATCACCAGACTAATTTAGGAATGATTGTAATGGATCATCCAGGATGATACACGTATCATTCGGGAAGATCAGACCAAATATCTAAAAATAAAAACTTGCCTAACTTAATTTGGCGACTGAGAATTTCTGATTTGAGCATATCGTCCTATACGATATAGGATCATCCAGGATAATCTGCTTAATCAGATCGACTTAACTTTGTCGCTCTAATTAGGGTTTCTATTTTCATTGGATCGTCCAGGATGATCTGAACAAAAAATGAATAAAAACTCTAATTCACTAAAACTCTCCCCCTGAGTGTGTGTGTGCAAGGTTACTTAGCTAAGGGATCCTTTACATTACTATTGACCTCATTTTTGTATGAGCTCACTAGGACCCACTTGGGTTTCTTTTTAGTGACCTAATGATGGGGAGATGTCCACCCCTCAATCATAAAGGTCCTAATAAAGACCCATTCAATCCCAATCAAACCTAGCTCTACCTTTCAACTCAATCTTTAATCTAGCCTTCAATCAACATTCAATCAAATTTCAAATCATATCCAATTAATTTTAATCCTTCATTTAATTTCTATTGATATGAATGGTTCAATGTCAATCATTTAACTCTCAAATCCAACCCAAATCCAACATTCCAAATCAAACCTTCAAGGTCAAGGACCCAGGTCTTGAAACCCTTTTTGGGTAAACTTTCTGCCACCTAGAAACCCAATCAGATGACCTCTGACCTATGATCTATCTATTACATATTGATCATATATGGCTCTAGTGTCAACCCTCTAAATTTGAGCTCAATCTGACACTTCTAACCCCATAAACTAAATTGAAACTTGAAGGCTACAACACCTTTAGATATTTACATCCTATGCCACTAGACTTGCCATCAGATGGAATTTTACCTTAGGACGCCTTTCAAACCTTTCAACCACATTCATGAGATTTTTTATGACTTTTTGACCAATAACCTACACTTTGTTGGACCCAATTTGACCCAGTGTTGACCAGGGGTCAAAATGACCAAAATGCCCTTTATAGGGGTTTTTAGTCTTTTCCCCAAAGTTCAATATGACCTTCCCATATCAACCTTCAAAACATATCCCAATAGATCCTAAATATAATTAGGAATACATTGGATCCAAACTCAAGTCTTGGTTTGACCTGGTTGACCAAGTCAACCAAGGTTGACCAAAATGCCCCTTAAGGTTTCAAATGTCAATTTCAATCGAAATGAACTTACCAATGCATGGAACAACCTCTATTGATCTGAAAATACTCATTTGAACTTGTTTGACTCAAACTCAACCCATGGTTTGACTAGGTTGACCAAGTCAATCATGGTTGACCAAATCAACCCTTAACCCATATTAAGATCGATTTTAATGCTTGAACCCATTCTAAATCAAATTAATCCCTTAAAATCATTCAATTGGATACCCTTGACATGTACAAAGCTTTCCAAGTCAAGCCCCCCTTGGATTGACTTGGTTAACCCATTTGGGGGGGTTAAAATCCTCTCCAAACCCCTTTAAACCCTATGAGAAAGAGCCAAATCATGACCACATCACCATGACATCTTGGAAAATCTTTATCTCAATCCAAAACCTACTCAAACATGCTGGAAAATAGACCATTTTCCTTTCTTAAGAGGCCCTAAGCCAACCCCCTAAACCAAGCCAAGCATTGGTTCATCCAAATGGGGGAAAAGATGTGGTTCCTTTTTCCCATGGACCAAGAGAGGTCACACTCACCACCAACCCTATTCCCTAGCTTTGGGTAGCTTAGAGGATACTTGTCATGCATCCAAACTCCCTCCAAATAAATCAAGATCATCCAATCTAAAAACCAAGGGTTAAGGTGGGAGAAAACTAACCTAAGAGAGATTCTTCATTATTCACTCTCCCTCAACTCTTCTCCAACCTCCAACCTTCCAAAACCCTTTCCCATCTTCTCCAACCATTTCTAAGGCTTTCCCAAGCTTCTTCCCACCATTTCTAAGCCTCAAATCACTATTTTAGGAGGAGAGAGCATTCTAGAGAGAGAAAGAGGACTTTCCAACATAACTTTTGATCTAGCTAGATCCAGCTCCTAGTCTCTTCATCAAAGATGTAGAGAATCACTACAGCTTTACAACGAGCTTAAGATCACAAAAATCTGACGGTTGGATTATAAGTTATGCTCATTTTAAATTTTAAATTTCAATTTGAAATTGTGCAAAATTTTCATTATATGGAGTCCCCAAACTCCAGGAAATGAAAGTTCATGTTGCCCCCAAGCTAAGTTTCAAATTTCATTAGATTTCGTTGAGTATTTTGGGAGATATGGGTGTTTGAAGTTTTCATTCAAAATGAACTACATAATTTCGGCAGATTTGGACCATCCGATCGAAGATCGGACGGTCTGGATCAAGCCAGACTGCGCGGTCTTCCACCATGGATTGAGCACGGTCCTCCGCCTGCCACGTGTCGTTATATCATGCGCCGATGGCTGATTTAATCGAAATTGGATTAAAAAAATTTCAAAAATGCCCAAAATATTCCAAAATTCATAGAAAATTGAATTTTTCACCAAATTAGACGTTTTTGGACTTGTTGGAAAGATAATTTGTTATACTATTTATTAAAATTAAAATTATGTTGTTTTGAGCTCTGGATTGTGAGAAAATGGTAATTGTTCAATTTTAATTTTTCTTAATTTTCTTACAATCCAGGGATCAAATGAATACCAAATTTTGATGGAATGTTCCTGAGCATCTTAGGCATGCTCTATAATTTTTCTAGGGTCAGATGCTCTGTAGTTTTCTGTGATGTGAATTTTTAAGATAATGGGTTCATTTTGGACCCAAAACTTTAAAAATTCATAACTCCATTTTTCAGAAGAATTTGGCTGCATAATTTTTATGGTGTGATTGCATATGTGTCAGGGTTAACCACACCAAATTTCAAAGCCTATTTGAATAGTAGAGACACCTAGGAAAAATAATTAAGAAAATATCTAGAAAACTTAGAAAATTCTTAGGAGATTATACACACTCCCTATAGGGTTAAAACTTGAATATAGAAAACTTAGTGACACTAAGTACCTTAGGTTCAAATTTCATTGAATTTAGAAGTCATTAGGTTAAAAAATTAATTACCCAAAGTTTTAACCCTTTTAAGGACCTAGAAAATTAAAAAAAATGTAATCAATCCAAATTAAGCCCAAAAAATACAAATAATATATCAAACTGACCAGAACTTAGTCCTCTACCTAGGAAAAATAAAAACCCTTTGATTGGATTCCTAATTTAACTTTAATTTAACTTTTAATAAAAATTAACAATTAATTAAACTAATTCATTAAAAATTATTTAAAATCCTAAATAATTTCTAAACACTTAGAAATGTCCCCATAGATCTTTCCTGACCTTTGGGAATGATTCCATGCTGTTTGGGATGAGTTTGGATCAAAATGATCAAAACCCTCATAATTAAGCAATTTTAAAAATTCAATAATTAGGGAAATTTTAAAAATTCATAACTAGTTTCAAAAAAATCCAAATTGAACAAACTTAGTGTTATTTAGCTCCTATTAAGGTTTAGTATTTTCCAAAATATGAAACCTCCAGAATTAAGTCAAAGTCAAAAAGTCAACTTTTCGGTCAACCGTAGTTCAAATCTTGGCCTGAACTTTAAATAATCATAACTTTTCATAAAAAAAACTCCAAATTGAGTGTGCTAATAGTCTAACTACTCATCGTAAGGTTTAATATTTATTAAAAATCTAAAACTTATAAAATGAGCTTTAAATTGAAAAGTCAACTTTTGACCCCTTTAATTAACATAATTAAATAATTCTAATAAATTCTAAAAATCTAATAATTCATTAAAATTCCAAAAAACTTTAGTTTGATTAATAAAATACTCAACCAACACTCAAATTCACAATAACCACTCCAAAGATGAAGCTTATTGGATGGACTACTCCGGGCTGCGGGGCTAAGTGTCCTAAGGAGGCCTGGTTCCTCGAGCCTAGTGGCACAACGTCATGAATGGATTCAATGGAGTATTAAATATCAAAATTAAATTACTCTTAATTATTCAAATGAATTAAAATTCTTAATTCAACTACATCAACAAGGTTTTCAGGATGGACTACTTCGGGCTGCGGGGCTAAGTGTCCTATGGAGGCCTGGTTCCTCGAGCCTGGTGGCACAACGCCATGAACTTGTTGATGAAAAACATAAGCCAATCTAACTTTTAAGATCGGTAATTAAGTGACTTAATTAATATTAATTGATCTTAAATTTTTAACAAATTAAATCAACTCAATCAATCCCGATTACTACTGGTGAAATAAACTTAGCCCCAAGGAAGGTGAAATAAACTTCACGGCCTACGAGGCTATTAACTTAGCCCCAAGGAAGGTGAAATAAATTTCACGGCCTCGGTGAGCAACAAAGGTAGTAATCATTTAACAATTAAAATATATTTAAATCAAGCTTTAATACATTAACACTTAAACTCAAACATAAAGTCCTCCTTTAGCTTTTAACAAACTCAAACATTAAACAACTTCAACAAATTACCTAGCTTAGGATCTACCCCAGCCACACGACCTTCTACACACACTTTAGATGGTTTGCTAGGATAACCGACTCTAGATCTAGGCTAGGTCGGTGTTTACTTTTTTACTGTGTGCCAGGTTTTTTGAATTTTCATTACATGTTATGATTGAAATTGATTGATGTGTTTATTTATTTTCTTTACTGTACTCTAAGAATTGATGTGATGGATGATTAGATTACCCTTAGGTTAGGAATAATCTGGATGCTCAGTAAATTTTCTGTAGGTGGCCACCCTCATGCAGGGTAATAAAGGGGGCTAAATAAATTATAAATGTAAATGCTACAGGTGCTTCAGCTGCTTAGCCCCCAAATAAAAAAAGAGTATGGCCAAGCGTATTTACTTTTATACACATATATATACAACTACTTGGGATGTGATTTAATATTTAAATGCTTAGGATAACCCTACAGGAGAGTCTAGATTTTTTTATTTTTTATATTTATATAATTTATTTGAGTATTGAGTTGTGAAAGTGACACTTTGAGTTTGGGATACATAGATCCAAAGATTGGATTCCAAAGAGAAAAGGATACCCCTTTGGGGGATTGTCCTTATCCATTTGAAACTCCAAATTTGGATCACTCTACTATCCAAAGTGGAAAGAGTAACCTTCTCCTCAAGGGAAGAGTTCTCTTTTCCATTTAGGTATCCAGCCACAAAGAATCCAAGGAGTTCGAGGAGTTGAAGACAAAGAGTATCCCACTCAAAGTCACTTGCGTCTGTATTAGGATTAGAATCCAGGTTGTTATTAGTGGTGCCCGACCACTTTTAATTTATGTAAATTTGGGTTGTAATAAGCAAGACAATTTGCCTATGGATATTTAATTAATTAGTTTGATTATTTAATGTGTTTTGATTTGATCTGATTGTGTATAGTGTTGCCTATTTTTCTTAGTTTTTTGACGATTGTATGTCGTTCTTTTTTATTTAGCCTGGATTCAATCGGAGGCTCGTGAGGACACGAAAAAAATTCTTTTACTTAAACTTTAATAAAAAATTTAGGATAACATAGAAACTCTAACACTTTTAAGAAGTAAGCCCGGGACCACCGGGAGTTCTCATTTCATAATTGTTGCATTATTCTTTTTCTTTGTTAGGCACCTCCCCGTCTGCGGGTTCTGGCAGACCACCCGGCCTATGAGGGTGCAGTTCTGTCAAAGGGGATCTGTACATCTTTAAGATAAAATCTATTTTTAAGCCTTTTTAAAATTACTTCATTCCATTTTATGCATTTTAATCGAGTCGATCAGCATGCATTGCATTAGAAATTAATTAAAAGTGTGTCTAAAATTTTAATTATATTTATTTTAGTATTTCACCCAACATAAGTCTAGGGGCCACTTAGGATAACCTCTAGATGTCAGCCCCAACTCTAAAAAACTTTAATAACACTATCCTACCACTGTTGCATCAAAAGACCGGACTCATGGATTTTAAAAGCCTAGGTGGTTAGCTGGCTCCCCAATCCAGGCCGGGGTAAGTCTAGGTTCTGTATTGCATTAGTTAGGTTCAGACTACTGTGTTCCAGTAGCCAAATTTAGAGTTAGGATCCGGGGCAGACTTTGAGTTATAAGACCCCAATCTCTGGGAATATAATCCCAAATTTTTAATAAAATGCTCAACTCAAACTAAATTCTCTTTCAATCTAAAATTTAAAGCTCAACACTTGGCTTAGGTCAGGATACTTCTGGATTATTTCTGAATCTCAAAGTGTCTCCTACATTTCTTTCTTCGATTCCAAAAATAACTGCTCAAACTCGATCCAATTCCTATTTAAGTTCCAAACTCACCTCCTTGGTATCATTCCTAGAAAATCTCTAAATAAAATTTCTGCCGTTA
Organism: Dendrobium chrysotoxum; assembly: GCA_019925795.1. NCBI lineage: Eukaryota > Viridiplantae > Streptophyta > Magnoliopsida > Asparagales > Orchidaceae > Dendrobium > Dendrobium chrysotoxum. The sequence goes on along the minus strand of CM034298.1, from coordinate 17,442,314 downwards.
TTCTAATCGAGAGTTTTCGTAGGAGACTCTGGTCTCTTACAATGTAATTAACTACGAGGGCTTGCGCTCATAGGAGGTTTAGAACCCACATCTAACTTTTTAAAATTAATTTTCAAAACTCAATTAGTTCTCTTTAGAAAAGTTAAATTACTAACGATCGTTATCGTTATGTTCGAACAATTATTTACAAATGATATCTTCTCCCTTCAAGGAGATATATCTTTTGTTAAAATGAATTCGAATATGAAATTAACGATCGCTCCTCTTGATTATCGTAGCTCAATATTTGATTAAACCTTATTTTGACCCTTTAGGAGCCCTATGAAGTTCTCTCTTAAATTCAGTTATGATATTTGAGATAGGATTTGTAATTCTAAATCTAAACCCCATTTTAAAATTTTATTTTCACCTCCCGAGGTGGTATAATATTTTTGATGGGATGTTTGATTTTAGAATCAAATTTTAATATCAATTTTAAAATTCCCAAAGAAAACTAAACTTTTTAAAACCCCTTTAAACACAAATAATTATATTTGACTCAATAAAGATGAAAATAGTATATTTGACCTGAATTACAAAACAGACTGACTCGATCTTGGACTGGCTTAAACTTATAATTGATCCTACGGACCTGAAAGATTAGACAATCAACCAGAAACAGAAATATTTGCTATCATCATAATCATAGTCTTTGAAACCCAAATTTGTAACAATTTTCCCCTTTTTGATGATGGCAAATATTTATTCAGTAGTTTTAAATTAACCAGATCATAGTAATTAAACCACAAGCGAGAGACGATAAATTTTACTAATTATTAATAACCAGTGATATTCAATACAATAAAGGATACAACTATAACAAAAAATAATAAATGAAACTACTACAACACAAAAATAACTCCCCATTTTGATCTCACAAAAAGGAGGAACAGAAAAGATAAAATAACAGTAAACTAAAACATCACAAACAAAGTAAAACAAATAATCTAATAAAGAGGCGGATCCTGATCAGATGGAGGAGGTGGTGGTGGATGAAAGTAACTATGAATGGTGGCGAACTGCTCTCCAAACTAAGCCATGTCCTGATCGTGCTGCTCCCGTTGGGTAGTCATGTAGGAGTCAAAAACGGGCCTCCCACTAGTCGAAACGCTGCACCAGATGATCAAAGGGCGATGCAATACGAAGAGGAGCAGGTGCATCAGGTACAAGAACAACTTCTTCCTCCTCAACATCCGCGACGGGCTCCGGATGAAGTCAAGTACTGTGGAGGACATGGAAGGAGTTATTTGTGTAGTAGGAAGGAGGGATATCGACAGGAACCGGATATTACAGATTATATTTCATCTCAAGTGCATAGGCAATAAGGTGGCCTAAAGCTAGATTTGGGAGTCTCCTGTGGCCAGGATCCCTAATACTAGTGAGATGTTTGATGTATCGAAAGAGAAGATCAGTAGCATTGAAATCTCGATGGGCCATGATATAGTAGGTAGTCAGGGAAAGTAAAGGTGTGATGTGGATGCGGTCCCCAGCCTTTGGGATGATTGAGCAACAAAGGACATGTTGAATTGTATGGGCATCCTTAAGTAGGGAAGAACATGTATTGTTGTGGTAGTGAACGTTAATATTTTGAAGGAAACGATTGATGACACTCCAATCAAAATCAGGATTAGAAACAATGGTGTGGATCTTATCACCAGTGATTGAAAGTTGAAGGATATTATGAGAAGTCATGTGTTGTCAATTCTACCGGTCTCTGATTTACAAAGGAGTGCAGTGTAGAGTAATCAGAGGTGATGCGAAGATTGACAAAAAGACCATGAGAAGTTCAGAGCTAAAGGGGAAGGCCAAGGTGAGAATGAAGGTAAAGGAGGTATGTGCAAACAGATATAGTACCAGGTAAATAAGAGTGTGGGGGTTGTTGATATTTGAATGAGTGATTCCAACATTAAGGTAACGCTGGAAGGCAGCCCGATCAACTGCATCTGAAAATCAGAGATCGATATTTCCCTGGGATGAACTTGCAGTGTGATGCCTTGATCTTTTTCCACCAGCCATGAAGAACAAAATGCAAGTGAGGAGAGGGAAGAAGTGGAGTGAAAAAATTGGTGAAGAGTGGCTGTTTATAAAGAAAATGGATCGATCGTCCAGGACGATCGCAGGATTGTCCAGGATGATAGGTGCAATAATGACGGCCTGGATGATTGGTCAAAAAGGCGGTCCGATCGTCCAAGATGATTAGACACAGGCGATCGTCCCGAGGAGTCTAGTTGGACGACTTTTGACGAAAAGTATCATCCAGGACGATTAGGTGGATCATCCCAGACGATATACAATAAATGCATCAGATGGGCCGAACATGAATCGTCTAGCTGCAGACACATGGATCGTTCAGGACGACAAGGTGGATCGTCCAGGACGATCACCAATAATTGGTGCAGATCAGCCATTGGATCAAGTGGGGATGATTTGAATGGATCATCTAGGATGATGAGGATCATCCAGGACGATATTTAGATCGTCCAGATGATGTGAAGAAAAAGTGAAAAAGATGAAGGATGGAGAGGAAAGATCAGGGATCCAAAAAAATATATATAAAAAAGAAAAACTAAGTCAGATCAAATAAAAAAGAGAAACGAGAAAAAAAATAGTGAAAATAATTTTTTTTAAACAGCTCCAGTAAAACAGAATTTTTCCTCATTTTCAATTCAAAAGCCAACAAGAAGAAAATCGACAACGCTGAAATCCAGAAAAGTTGGAAAATCGACTTTCGTAACTCCTACCTCGGACACCTTACAAGTTCAAATTCCTTTCAAACAAAAGCCTAGATCAGAAGAAAAGAAATTAGATTCGAAAAGAGATCATTTCAAGTCTCGTTACAAAAAATATCTGATATAATAGTATTATAAAGGAATAAAAAATCATAATTTTTCATCTCAAGCTTTTGAAAGTATTAAGTGGCACATGGATTTTTCTAAGACATTTAAAGATCTGAAAGGGAAGAAAGATTATTTCTTTGTGGGCTCATTTTGTGCCTCTTTTTTAATTTGTTTGGCACTTTATGCATCCTTTGATTTTTGATACACATTGTGTATCTTTCAGTTTGGTGATATTTCAAATCTTTTCAGCTTTGGGCTCATTTTGTACCTCTTTTTCAATTTATTTGGCGCACTGCGCATCTTTTGTAAGCTTCCTTCCTTTCATAATCGTTAAAGAATTTTAGCTGTGAAATTACCTTCCTGACACAAGAGATGATAAAACTCACTCTCTACAGTAAGGAAGAGTAATTCACAAAATAAAAATCATACATCATATGATAAGTGCAATCACTTGATTAAGAAAAACATAACAATGATTCAAAGCTTTGAAAATACTATTCATATGAGATAGATTACTGTAGGAAGATAATATAGATCTCTATTTCAAAAACTAACTTTTTAATTTTGAAGAAGATTTTTATCTAAAAGAAATAATACACCATTAAAGGAGTTAGAGGAAAAGAAATAATCATCAATGTTTCTTCTCTTTAACAGATCCAGAGGAGTCAATCACTGCTTACAAGCTTTCAAATAAAAATAAGACAAAACTCTCAGTCAAAAATCCAGTTTATCAGTAATAATGAGTAGTGGTTTGATTTTGAAGTGAGTAATCGGCAAACAAAATAAGAAAGAAGAAAAACAGACAAGCAAAAATTAGTAAATGAAAATCAGCAAATGAAAATCAGCAGAAAAATAATCAAATCTGATAAGCAAATCAAACAACTACAATCAGTTGGAAAAGAAAAATTCTAAAGTAAAATGGACAATCAAAACAAATAAAAACTAAAAGCAAAATAAAGAAAATAGAAAAGCATTAGAAGTCAGTAATCATCAGATTCATGCATTTATGTCAATCACACCAATCTGGTCCTCAAAATGCTGAATGAGTCAAATGCCAGTGGTTTAGTAAAGATGTCAACCAGTTGATTTTTAGTTGCTACATGATGTAGCTCAATGTCCCCTTTTATAACATGGTCCCTAATGAAGTGATGCCTTATATCAATGTATTTAGTTTTAGAATATTGGATTAAATTCTCAGAAATGTAGATGGCACTGGTGTTATCACATAGAACTGAAATTGTGCCAACAGGTAATCCTAAATCTAAAACTTGTTGCTTCAACCAAAGGACTTGGGCCACACAACTTCCTAAGATAATGTACTCAGCTTCAGTAGTAGAAAGTGCAACTGAGTTCTATTTTCTACTAGACTAGGAGACTAAAGACTGTCCTATGAATTGACAAGTTCCAAAAGTGCTTTTTCTATCCACCCTACACCCTATAAAATCAGAATCTGAATATCCAATAATCTAAAAAGAGGTGTTGTGCCTAGGGTACCAGATTCGTAGGTTTGGGGTCCCTAAAAGATATTTAAGAATTCTCTTAACACCAGTCAGGTGGGACTTTTTAGGATCAGCTTGAAACCTAGCACAAAGACAAACACTAAATATAATATCAGGTCGGCTAGCAGTCAGGTAAAGCAGTGATCCAATTATTCCCCTAAACTTCTTCTGATCAACATATTTTCTATTTGAATCCTTATCTAACTGAACAGTGGAACTCATGGGAGTATTGATTGGCTTAGCTTTGTCCATTTCATATTTCTTCAAGATACCCTTAGTGTATTTTGATTGATTTAGAAAGGTTCTATCATCAATTTGCCTTATGCTAAACCCTAAAAAATAGGATAATTTTCCTATCATATTCATCTCAAACTCCTTACTCATTGTCTTAGAAAAATCATCACATAAATTTCTATTAGAAGATCTAAAAAGTATATCATCAACATAAATCTGGATAATGAGTAGATCATCTCCTACTTTTTTAAGGAAAAGGGTGGTGTCTACGCTCCCCTTAACAAACTCTCTTTCTAGTAGGAATGTGCTAAGCCTCTCATATAAAACTCTGGGTGCCTGTTTCAATCAATATAAGGCCTTTTTAATTTGTAAATATGATTTGGATATTGGAAACTCTCAAAACCTGGGAGTTGCTCTACAAAGACATCCTCTTTTATTACCCCATTTAAAAAGGTACTCTTGACATTCATTTGAAATAGCTTAAATCCCTTATAACAGGAAAAGGCTAGTAGCACCCTAATGGCTTCCAATCTAGTTACAGGGGCAAAGGTCTCCTCAAAATCAATCTCTTCAATTTGATTGTACCCCTTAGCTACCAATCTTGCCTTATTCCTAACCACCACACCAGAATCATTCATCATATTCTTAAAGACCCACTTGGTTCCCACTACACTTTGATTCCTAGGTCTTTCTACTAACTCTCAAATATCATTTCTTATAAATTGATTCAATTTCTCTTGCATAGCTAAGATCCAAAACTCATCAGAAAGGGCTTAATTGATGTTGGTGGGTTCAGTCATTGAGATAAAGGCAGAATAGTTTACTTCCCTCTTAAGTCCATGCCTAGTTCTAACACCTTCAGAAGGGTCTCCTAAGATCAATTCTTTAGGATGACTCGAAGCATATCTCCAATCTCTATGCAAAGTATTTTCAGGTTCTACCCTTTCCTCCAGATTTATATTTTCAATTCATTGGGTAATCTCTCATACATCTTCTTCTTCCTCAATTCTAGTCTCCTTAGGATCAGATTCATTGAACACCACATGAGTTATCTCCTCCACCACCAAAGTCCTCTTATTAAACACCCTAAAGGATTTATCCACACTAGAATAGTCTAAGAACACTCCTTCATCAGATTTGGGGTCAAATTTTCTTGAGAATGATTTCCTATTATTCAGAATGAAAACCTTACAGCCAAAGACATAGAGGTGGGACAGGTTTGGAGTTCTACCCTTAATGATCTCATAAGGTATCTTATTCAGATTTGATCTAATATTCACCATATTCAGCATATAACAGGAAGTGTTCATCGCTTCAGCCCAAAAGTATTTTGGAAGTGAATACTCAGCAAGTATGGCTCTAGTGGCTTCCACTAAGGTCTTATTCTTTCTTTCAGCTTCCTCATTCTGCTGAGAGGTCCTAGGAGCTAAAAAGTTATGGCTAATCCCTTGGAAAATCTCATATTTTCAAACTCTCCACCATGATCACTATGAATAATCAAGATCTCACAACCTAACTTCCTCTGAATCCAAGTGGAGAAAGACTTAAATTCATCAAATGACTCAGATTTATGTGATAGAAATTTAATCCAAGTGAACCTTGAGTAATCGTCAACAATCATAAATCCATAGACTTTCCCCCTTAAGCTGGCAGTACTAATGGGTCCAAACAAATCCATGTGAAGGACTTCTAAAGGTCTAGAGGTGTTGATGTCCTTAATTGAGTGGAAAGAGGAGTGGACCTGCTTCCCTAATTAATAGGCATCATATAGGTGGTCCTTAGTGAACTTAAGCTGGGAATACCTCTAATTAAGTCCTTTTGGGTGACCCTCCTAAGGGTTTTCATACTGGCATGACATAATCTCCTGTGCCACAACCAAGACTCATCAGCAATAGTTTTTAAGCAAATTGAAACATCAGTTTTAAAGCAGCTTACATCCAACAAGTAGATATTATTGATCCTTTGTCCCTGCAAAATAATTTTATCATTTAAGCTTATAATGCAGCAAGTGGGCAGGAACTTGATGTTTTATCCTTTGTCACAAAGTTGACTGATGCTCAGTAAGTTATGTTTCAATCCATTTACAGATAAAACATTATCAATAATGAAATTTTTTGAATCACCAATTATACCTACTCCTACCACCCTCCTGGTGGTATTGTCTCCAAGTGTAACCTTGCCTCCAGCCTTGGCCTCCAATGAAATGAATTGATTTGCATCTCCAGTCATATGTCTTGAGCATTCGTTGTCTAGGTACCACGTGCTCTCATGAGGTCTTGTGTGAGAGCACACCTACAAAATCATCAAATGTCAGATTTAGGAACCCAAACAAGTTTGGGTTCCTTCTTATGAAAAGAAGAATGCAATGCATGTGTGCTGTGCTGTGAAGCATGTAATTTGGGTCTCCACACCCAATGTGTACTACGGTGAACCATGCAGGTGTGTGAGATATGTCATAACATGTCATAAGAAAAATATCTAACGCTAGGAAATGGATTAACTAATCTACGTGGGTGATAGTGCCTCTTCCTAGGTATGTATGAAACATACTTTGATGATTTTGAAATAGATTCTTTAAAAGGTGGAGGTGCATAAAATTATGCAAAAGTAGGAGGTATTTTATTTTTCTTAAAAGCACAAATTTTTAGTCTTAGAAATTCAATTTCCTTCGTGAGACTTGTAATTTCAAACTTCAAATAATGCTCATCACTAGCTAAGTTACATGCCATAGTGTCCAATTTTATATAAGCTTTTTTCTAAATCAACATGCAATATTTTCAATGACTCATGCTCAATAATTAGTTCAGAAAACTTTTTGTTCAATTTATCAAATTCATCAAGTAAGGACATGTGATTTCTATCAAGTGTAGAATGATCCTTAATCATAACATCATGCTCTTTTTGTAAATTCAGGAAATCCAATTTCAGGCTGGCATATATTTTCTTAAGTTCTCTATATGATGAATGAATTTTCTCAGAAATATCTAGCAATTGATCAAAGGTTAGCTCTGTTACAAATCTGATTTTGATGATGACAAACATGTTTCCAGTGTGTTTTGCTTGGCTAACCCATTTCAGGCACAAAAGATCACGAGCCACTCAAGCCAACTCAAGATCGGATTCAAGTGTGTCCAATGTACTGTTTTTCTTTTTCAAGAGTCAATTGTAATGTAACTGATCCCCCAGCTAAGTAACCTTGCACACACACACTCAGGGGGAGAGCTTGAGTGAATTAGAGTTTCTGTTCATTTTTTGTTCAGATCGTCCTGGACGATATTCACATCGTCCTGGACGATCAGGTAAAAATAAAAACCCTAATTAGGGTGAGTAAGTTAAGAGGGTCTGATTAAGCAGATCGTCATGGATGATCTTTGGATCGTACGGGACGATATGCTCAAATTAGAAATTCTCAGTCGCCAGATCAAGTTAGGCAAGTTTTTATTTTAAGTTATTTGGTCTGATCGTCCCGGACGATACGTGTATCGTCCCGGACAATACGTGTATCATCCCGGATGATTCAGTACAATCATGCCTAAATTAATCTGGTAATTAAGGAAAGCAATTAATATTTTATTGATACGATCATATCGTCCTGGACGATCGCAGGATCATCTTAGACGATCATGATCGTCTAAGTGCATCTCAGCTGAACGACCTGAACTGTGCTCAGGACGATTTGGGTACTTTTTGAACTAATCGTACAGGACGATGTCCCTATCATCCTGGACGATGAAGTCATTTTTTGGTCGTCCAGCACAAGTTTCTCTGGACGACCCGAATTGTCTTCTAGACGATATTCCTCGATTTGCACTAATCGTCCCGGATGATCGCAGGATTGTACGGGATGATATGATCAATTTTATCTACTGATCGTCCAGAAGAGCCAGATCGTCCAGGGTTAAACAACTGATTTTGAACTGATCATACAGGACGATCTATCGATCGTCCTGGACGATCATGGCCGACCAGTTGAGATTTAGGAAAAATTTTAAGCCCTCCTATAAAAGATATTTTTCTTCCAACAAGAAAATTTTTTTGCCACTTTCCTTCCCAGAGAAACCCTAGAGAGAGAGAGAGAGAGTTTGAGAGAGAGAGAGAGGATCTTGTGAGGGGGAGTTAGTGAGGGATTCACTAAGGTTGCTCCAAGCACGGATCAGAGTCATCTTCTCCGCTTGTCGTCTTTCGTCTAGTTGGTGTTTGTTGAGGGAGGATCGTTCGCAAGAAGATCCGGGGTTCTCTGCCCGCTTCAGGTAGAAGCAAAAGGAGGTCGGGTTCTCTGCCTCACAGTGTGGTGAAAAGGAGGTTTTGTACAGGCTTCTCCGCCTTGCTGTGGGAGCAAAAGGAGAGACACTTTTTGTTTAGTGCAATACCCGGAGGGGAGGCTCCGGGGAGTGGACGTAGGTCAAGTTGACTGAACCACTATAAAATCTAGTTTGCTTTTCTGATTCTGTTATGCACTTTACTTTTCTGATATTAACTGCTTGGGTGAATATTTGTGATTGATCTTTTCGTTGTTGTTTACTTATTTCTGCTACAAAGTATCGAAAAGATTTTTCTGTTCCTCGTGAAATTTTTAAATAACCAATTCACACCTCCTCTTGGTTAGCCTCGGGACTAGTTCACTAGGGCTTAACATCCCTATCGAACTTTCAAGTGGTATCAGAGCGGGATTCAAAATTTAGGTTTAAAAACTTTTGAATTTGATCCATGGCTAACTGTAACAATCGTAATACTGCTGAAGGTTATTCTATTACAAGACTACCGTTGTTTGATAATATTCCTTTTGATTTTTGGAAAACACACATGTCTACTTTTCTTCAATCGATTGACTATCGCATGTGGATGTTAGTTAAGGATGGATACGAACCACCTTTTAGATTGATTAACAATGTGAAAACTGAACTCCCATTTGTAGATTAGACTTTTGATGATCGTGATTTAGCACAGTTAAATGCAAAATGTTTGAACTGTTTCTTTTGTGCTTTAATATCTGAAGACTATATGCGTGTTTCTACTTGTACAACGGGTAAAGAAATCTGGGATAGATTATGTATAACATATGAAGGTACAACTGAAGTCAAATAGTCTAGGTTAAACATCTTATTACATGATTACGAACTTTCAAGTGAGTTTAAACAGCCAAGATCTATTTAAACAGCCATTTTCTTGAGGATTTTCCACACTCTTTCTCCCTCTACTCTCCTTCACTTTTGATTCCTAATGGCTGGTGGCAAACATTCACGGCAAAAGGGTGCGAGTTCCTCCCGGGGACATGTTGATCCTCACTTTCTAAATACAGCCGATCAGGCTACTTTTGAGTGCTATCGTGACGTGGGGATCATGCATTCTAAAATTGTAAATCCCCGCACTCTCACTTATCCTATTCTAGATCTGTTCGCACACACCTCCCTCACCTTCATCCTGACCTTAGCCTTTCCTTTTAATCTTGAACTCCTTCAAATTTTCTTTGCCAATTTGTGCATTTCCGCGGACTATTCCACTCTTCGCTCATACGTCAATCAACGTCCCGTGGAACTAACTACCCATGATTTTCACAATATTCTTAACCTGTCTGTCACTGGCGACAAACTCCACACACTTATCACTGATCCTGACTATGATTGGAGTGTTGCCAATCACGTCCTTCGCAATACAAATGAACCCTATTATGACAATGCTTGCACTTCACTTCTTAAAGACACGGATAATTCAGCATGTCCTTCGTTCCTCCGTCATTCCAAAGGCGGGGGATCAAATTCACATCACCCCGTTACTGTCCTTGACCACATAATACATCATGGCCCATAGAGAGTTTAATGCCTCTGACCTTATTATCCGATACATAGAACACCTCACCACTATTAGAGATCCGGATTACAGGCGTCGCCCAAATCTAGCTTTAGGTCATCTCATTCACTATGCCTTAGAAACAAAATATGACCTTCAGTATCCTATCCCTCCTGATGTCCCTCCTTCCTTCTTCATAAATAACTCATTCCACGTCCTACACAGCACCCGACTACATCCGGAGCCCGCCCCGGATGTTGAGGAGGAAGAGGAAGAGGCTATTCCAGTTCCTGCTGCACCCGAGGCACCTGCTCCCCTTCGCATTGCCTCTCCCTTTGACCACCTGGTGCAGAGCTTCGATTAGGAGGAGGCCAGATTCGACTCCTATGTAGTTGCCCAGGAGCAGCGGCACGCCGAGGACATCCAGCGCTTCACTGACTATGCTGCGCAGCAGCAACAGCAGCATGACCAGGACATTGCCTGGATTGGAGCCCATTTTCAAGCCATTCACGACTACTTCAATCCACCACCGCCACCTCCTTCTTCCGATCAGGATCCACCTCCATTCTAGTTTTCTATTTTGTAGTTGTTTTCTTTTCTGTTATGTTCTGATGTTTTAGTATTTTTGTTTACCCTTCTCCTTTTTGTGATGTCAAAAGGGGGAGTCAGTTGTAGTCGTTTCTATTTTTTGTTATGTGTTATATTTCCTGTATTGATTTAGTTGTTAAATGAAAATTTGAAAAAATATTTGTTTTTCAATCTCCGAGTTATTTTTATTTTTAAACTACTGTACAAATGTTTGCCATCATCATAAAGGGGGAGATTGTTGCAAATCTGATTTTGATGATGACAAACATGTTTCCAATGTGTTTTTCTTGGCTAACCCGTTTCAGGCACAAAAGATCATGAGCCACTCAAGCTAACTCAAGATCGGGTCCAAGTGTGTCCAATGTACTATTTTTCTTTTTTTTTGAGTCAATTGTAATGCAATTGATCCCCCAGCTAAGTAACCTTACACACACACACTCAGGGGGAGAGCTTGAGTGAATTAGAGTTTCTGTTCATTTTTTATTCAGATCGTCCTGGACGATATTCACATCGTCCTAGACGATCAGGTAAAAATGGAAACCCTAATTAGGGCGACTAAGTTAAGAGGGTCTGATTAAGCAGATCATCCTGGATGATCTTTGGATCGTACGGGATGATATGCTCAAATCAGAAATTCTCAGCCGCCAGATCAAGTTAGGTAAGTTTTTATTTTAAGTTATTTGGTCTGATCGTCCCGGACGATACATGTATCATCCTGGACGATTCAGTACAATCATGCCTAAATTAATTTGGTAATTAAGGAAAGTAATTAATATTTCATTGATACGATCATATCATCCTGGACGATCGCAGGAATGTCCTGGACGATCATGATCGTCTGAGTGCATCTCAGCTGTATGACCCGAACTGTGCTCAGGATGATTTGGGCACTTTTTAAACTAATCGTACAGGACGATGTCCCTATCATCCTGGACGATCAAGTCATTTTTTGGTCATCCAGCACAAGTTTCTCTGGATGACCCGAACTGTCTTTTGGACGATATTCCTCGATTTGTACTAATCGTCCCGGACGATCGCAGGATTGTACGGGACGATATGATCAATTTTGTCTACTGATCGTCCAGAAGAGCCAGATCATCCAGGCTTAAACAGTTGATTTTGAACTGATCGTACAGAACGATCTATCGATCGTTCTGGACGATCATGGCCGACCAGTTGAGATTTAGGGCAAATTTTAAACCCTCCTATAAAAGATATTTTTCTTCCAACAAGAAAAATCTTTTGCCACTTTCCTTCCCAGAGAAACCCTAGAGAGAGAGTTTGAGAGAGAGAGAGAGAGGATCTTGTGAGGGGGAGTTAGTGAGGGATTCACTAAGGTTGCTCCAAGCACGGATCAGAGTTGTCTTCTCCACTCGTCGTCTTTCATCTAGTTGGTGTTCGTTGAGGGAGGATCGTTCGTAAGAAGATCCGGGGTTCTCTGCCAGCTTCAGGTGGAAGCAAAAGGAGGTCGGGTTCTCTGCCTCACCGTGTGGTAAAAAGGAGGTTTTGTACAAGCTTCTCCGCCTTGCTGTGGGAGCAAAAGGAGAGACACTTTTTGTTTAGTGCAATACTCGGAGGGGAGGCTTTGGGGAGTGGACGTAGGTCAAGTTGACCGAACCACTATAAAATCTGGTTTGCTTTTCTGATTCTGTTCTGTACTTTACTTTTCTGATATTAACTGCTTGGGTGAATATTTGTGATTGATCTTTTCATTGTTGTTTACTTATTTCCGCTGCAAAGTATCGAAAAGATTTTTCTGTTCCTCGTGAAATTTTTAGCCTCCTCCTCAGCTTCAGTCTTAGAGGAGTCGGATACAGAATCTACCCAGAACGCCTTCTTAATCTGCTTCTTATCCTTCCTGAACTTGGGTTTCTCCTCACCCTTCTCCTTGCTTGGGTGAGCTTTAAGTGTAGGACAATCAATCTTTATATGTCCAGGCTTCCTACATTCAAAGCAAACAGTATCAGATGAACCTTTAAAATTTTTACTACTCTTACCTTTGTTTCATTTCTGAAAGTTCTTATATTTCTTCATTAGAAAGCTTTTGAATTGCCTAGTGATTAAGGTAACATCATTGCTATCAGACCCAGAAGAGTCAATGTCAGTATCGTTGGCCTTCTGTGTCATAATTTTCTCCCTCTTCTTCTCACTTACATCAGTTTGTCGTTGGTTCACTCCTTGCTCGTAAGTAATGAGTGACCCAAGTAAGTTATCAATAGAATAAGTGTTCAAATCTTTGGATTCAATAATTACAGTTATCTTGGCATCAAAAGAAGAAGGTAAACATTTCAGAATTTTTTTCACTTTTTCATAGTTTGTAAGTTCTCTTCCTAAAGCATGTAAAGAAGTGACAATTTGAGTGAATCTAGTATACATTTCAGAAATTTATTCACTAGGTTTCATGCGAAAGAGTTCATAGTCGTGAAGTAAGATGTTTAATCTAGATTGCTTAACCTCATATGTACCTTCATAAGTAATGCATAATTTATCCCAGATTTTTTTACCAAAAGTGCAAGTAGAAACACGCATGTAATCTTCAGATTTCAGTGTACAGAAAAAATAGTTCAAATATTTGGCATTCAGTTGGGCTAAGTCCCGATCATCAAGAGTCCATTCAGTGAAAGGCAGTTCAGTTTTAACATTATTAACCATTCTAAAAGGTGCTTCATAGCCATCCTTAACAAGCATCCACATGCGGTAATCAATAGATTATACAAAGGTGGATATGCGAGTTTTCCAAAAATTAAAAGGTATGTTATCAAATAATGATGGTCGTGTAATTGAATAATCTTCAGTAGTATTACGATTACAAAAGTTAGCCATGGATCAAAATTCAAAAGTTTTTAAACTTAATTTTTGAATCCCGCTCTGATATCACTTGAAAGTTTGATAGGGATGTTAAGCCCTTGTGAACTAGTCCCGAGGCTAATTAAGAGGGGGGGTGAATTGGTACTTTTAAAAATTCGAGAGCAAAATAATAATTTAAAAAATCTTTTTAAAAGTTTTAAAACTTTTATAGTTATGCGATGATGTAAAGATATTCAACGATAACAGAATAATAATCACAATCACGCAATCATCAAAAGAAAAGTAAATGCGGAAAATAATCATAAAGAACACACTAGATTTTATAGTGGTTTGGTCAACTTAACCTACGTCCACTCCCTAGAGCCTCCCCTCCGGGTATTGCACTAGCACTAAGTGACTCTCCTTCAGCTCCCACAGTAAAGCGGAGAAGCCTGTACAAAAACTCCTTTCCACCAATCCGGTGAGGCAAAGAACCTGAACTCTTTTCGCTTCCTCCTGAAGCAGGCAGAGAACCTAGACTCCTTTCGCTTCCTCCTGAAGCAGGCAGAGAACCTAGACTCCTTTCGCTTCCTCCTAAAGCAGGCAGAGAACCCGGATCTTCTTGCGAACGATCCTCCCACAGAGATACCGAAAAGACAAGAGATGATGAATGGAAAAGATGACTCAGATCCTTACTTGGAGAAAATTTTGTGAATCCCTCACAAACTCTCCCTCACAAGATCCTCTCTCTCTCTCCCAAGCTCTCTCTCTCTCTCTCTCAAGATTTTCTCTGGAAAGGAAAGTGGCAAAAGATTTTTCTTGTTGGAAGAAAAAGTTCTTTTAAAGGAGAGCTCAAAATTATCCTAAATCTCAACTGGTCATCAAATATCATCCAGGATGATCAATGGATCATCTTGTACGATCAGTGTAAAAACTCATATTTCAGCCTGAACGATCTGGTTTCTCTGGACGACTAGAAGAAAAGTTTGTTCAGATTGACCCATACGATTTTGTGATCGTCCGGGATGATTAGTATAAATCAGGAATTTTGTCTAGAAGACAGCTCTGGTCGTCCAGGGGAACTTGTGCTAGACGATCTCAAAATGACTTGATCGTCCTGGACGATATGTCTATCGTCCCATACGATAAGTTCAAAAATGACAAAATTGTCATACACACAGCTCTGGACGTACATGTCAGAACATGCTGGACGATTAAAAAAATGACTTGATCATCCGGGATGATATGTCTATCGTTCGGTATGATTAGTTTAACAATGTCAAAATCATCCTGCACACAGCTTTGGACGTACAGGTGATAGGCACTGGATGGTCAGGATTTTGCATGTATCATCCAGGATAATCTTGCGATCGTCTGGGATGATATGATCGTATCAATCAGATATTAATTACTTTCCTTAATCACCAGACTATTTTAGGCATGATTGTAATGGATCATCCAGGATGATACACGTATCGTCTGGGACGATCAGACCAAACATCTAAAAATAAAAACTTGCCTAACTTAATCTAGCGGCTGAGAATTTTTGATTTGAGCCTATCGTCCTGTACGATCATAGGATCGTCCAAAACGATCAGCTTAATCAGACTGACTTAACTTTATTGCCATAATTAGGGTTTCTATTTTCATTGGATCGTCCAGGACGATGTAAATATCGTCCAAGATGATCTGAATAAAAAAATGAATAAAAACTCTAATTCACTAAAACTCTCCCCCTGAGTGTGTGTGTGTAAGGTTACTTAGCTAGGGGATCCTTTACATTACATTTGACTCAACAAAGATGAAAACAGTACATTTGACCTGAATTACAAAATAGACTGACTCGATCTTGGGCTGGCTTGAACTTGCAATTGATCCAGCGGACCTAAAAGATTAGACAATCAACCAGAAATTGAAATATTTGCTATCATCAAAATCATAGTCCTTGAAACCCAGATTTGTAATATTACGCATCTCCTTTAAGTAAAAACACCCCAATCGAGGAGTTTATTCTACAAATCTGAAGAACATCAAGAAGAAAATTCTAACTATCTTGTTGAACTCATTGATTCTTGAGAGATAATTCATACAATTATGCTTAGATATTATCCCATAATATTTTGAAGAATGATGCAAAAAATAAGGGATTCACATAAGTGTCTCTAAATGATGAACTTATATCCTTATAAAGTTATAACATGTAAAGATTCCTCTCATATCACAAAAGAAGGATACCCTTACAAAAAAAGAGTCAGATTTATTAAGTGAAAGCACCCTAAAAAAGAGATTTTCTACGCATTCACATACAAGGAAGTTGGATCCGATGATAGCAGTGAGGAAGAAATCAATGAAGTTAATCTTTTAGTTGATCAGCTCATAGAAGCTAAACCTGCACTAGAAGGTCTTAAAGATGGTGGACAGGCTGCTACAATGGATGAGCTGAAGGAAGTTAACTTAGGGACTGAGGAAGACCCTTGCCTAACTTTCATAAGCGCCCTTCTTCCCAAAAACTAAGTTAAAGAAATGAAAGAACTTCTCTGTGAATTTAGGGATTACTTTGCCTAGATATATGCTGAGATGCCTGGCTTATCCCCTGATGTGGTAGTTTATAGATTAGTTATTAAACCAGATGTAGTGCCCATCAAGCAAGCTTCAAGGAAAATGAGATTGAAGAATATGTGATTGAAGAGATGAAGAAGCTCATAGAAGCATGTTTTATTTATAAAGAAAAATATACCAATTAGATCGCCAATATTGTCCTCGTCAAGAAGAAAAATGGTCAGACCTCAACAAGGCTTATCCAAAATATGACTTTTTGCTCCTAATAATAGAGCTATTAGTGGATAATATGTCTAATTATGATATATTCTTTTTTATGGATGGGTCATCGGAATATAACCCGATAAAGATGACGCCTGAAGATGAGAGACACATATCTTTCAGAACATCAATTAATATATTCTACTACACAGTCATGCCATTCGACCTAAGAAATGCTTGTGCTACCTATCATTGGGTAATGACATACATCTTTGATGAGCTAATTCATCAGAAAGTTGAATACTATGTGGATGATCTCATCGTCAAGAGCATGTACCGAAATGACCACATAGGTGACTTAAGTATAATATTTTAGAGGATCAAAATATTTAATATAAAAATAAATCCCCTCAAGTGTTCCTTCAGTGTTTCATCTGAGAAGTTTTTGGGGTACATCATTCTTCATCAAGGAATTAAAATTGACCACAACAAAATCAAGACAATTATGGAGATGCTGCCTCCCAAGAACATTCGATAACATAGCTTGTTACAAGGGCAGTTGGCTTTCATTTGGTGATTCTTATCAAATCTGTCAGGTAGATGCCAATCATTTTCAATGCTGATGAAGAAAGTTACTCACTTCATATGGGACAAAAAGTGCCATGAAGCCTTTGATAGTATTAAAAGATACTTATTAAACTAGCTTAATCTTACAGCGCCAATTCCCAAAAAGTATATTATTATGTATACAGTAGCATTAGAAGAGTCCCTTGGAGCGTTACTGACCTAGCATAATAAATAAGGAAAGGAGAATATACTCTACTACATCAGTTAGAGTTTATCGGAGTAGAGATGCATCATTCTCCAATTGAGAAGCATTATCTGGCGTTAATTTTTGTGATCTAAAAACTCTGCCTCTACATACTATCTCATTAAATTACCTTAATATCAAAGATTGATCCATTGAAGTTCTTGATGATAAGACTAGCATTGACAGGTTATTTAGCCAGATGGGTGGTAATACTTTTGTAGTTCGATGTCACATATATACCACAAAAGGCAATGAAGGGACAATCTTTGACAAATTTTCTCACTGTGTATCCTATCCCTGTAGATTCACTACTCAATGATGATCTGCCTGACGAATAGATCATGCATGTCAAAGGAGAGAAGAAACCATGAGTTTGGGTGATATACTTTGATGGGGGCATCATCGATTAAATCTGCCCAACCTTCAAATTTGTCAAAAGCGTGAGTTGACATTGGTCTCATTTTTATAACCCTTGAGGGAGGCATAATGAGATATTCATTCAGCATAACCAAACCCTGAACCAACAATGAGGTTGAATACGAAGCTCTAATAGCAGATCTTGAGATTGCTATTTTAGTCAAAATTTGAAAACTTTAAGTTTTTTATGACTCTCATCTTGTCATAATTTAGGTGCTGGTTGTCTATAAAACTAGTAAGCTCGAGTTAGCCTACTATCATTGATGAGTTATAGAGCTTATGAAGCAAATTCAAATAATTAAATTAGCTCAAGTTCCATGAGCTCAAAATAGGAAGGCAGATTATTTAGCCAAACTAGCCAAGGAAATGGCTAGTATGAATGATGAGCATGTGTTGATTGGAGTCAACACTCATTGGGTCTTAGAGCCAGTAATTCAATAATTCCTGTGGGAAGATGGATTATCAAATTTGATCTAGTAGGATACAACTCCGGTTCATCATCAACCACCCCAATAAATTATAATTGAAAACCCACTATGTGAATATTAAGTAGTTAAAAGGAGGCGTAAAGCTAACGTCACCTCAAAATCATGGTGGTATTGCTTAAACGTCAAAGAATAAGATGATTGGAGGCAACTGTTCATCGATTGCTTAGAGAAAGTAAACTACCAGTAGATAAATTGTTGGTTGCGTAAATCAAGAAAAGGGCATTACGATACGCATTTATCAATGACATGCTGTATCGAAGAGCATTTGATCAGATATAGCTGAGATGTTTAGGGACCAAAGAAACTGATAGGGTGGTAGCAAAAGTTCAAGAAGGACTTTATAGGTTACACCAATCAGGTCCCAAAATAACAATCAAAATTAAGAGAATGTGTTACTACTGGCTAGCACTTGTGAAAGATTGCATTGATCATACTAAGAGGTGCTATGAGTGTCAAATCCATGGTGATGTTATACATCAGCCACCAAATCTATTGCACCCTATAGTAGCATCCTGTCCATTTAAATGTTGGGGCATTGATATAATCAGGTTGATTGATCCACCGTCATTAGGTGGACCCCGCTTTATATTGGCAGCAACCGACTACTTTTTCAAGTGAGCAGAAGCGGCACCATTCAAAGAAGTCATTTATGAGCACATGATCAATTACATTACCCATAAGCTCATATCTGAAGAAATATCTTGTAAAGTTCACTCAAGAAAATTCTATATTTAATGTATTATGCATTTTATACATGATTATTAATATATGCATTTTATATTTTTAAAATTCTCTTGATTTCAAGAAAGCATTTCAAGCATCCCACAAAAACTCTATAAGACAGAGGGCATTATTTTAGTTTTATAATTAAATTTTATCTAAAATCCCCTGTGAGACTGAGGGCATTTTAAATATTTATTTGGATTAACATGGTGCTACATGCCAAAATCTTTAAATAAATATTTAAAATCATAAGATACAAATTTTGCCAGACCCTTCCCCGCAAGATATGAGGCATTTTAAATATTTATTTGGGCTGACATCATGCTTCGCGCCAAGATCCCCAAAAAAATATTTAGTTCAAGTTTGATCTTTTCATGTGAGTAAATATGAGTAGACACGGCTCGAACTATCAAATAAATATACGATCACGATATCAACCGGGATATTTATTTTATACATTCATATTAGGATTTCAAGGTCTACAACATGAAAAATTCACTAATAAAGGCATAAAACCGACAACGAACCTGATCCTCTATCGGCAAGTTAACAAAGTCGACAAGGTTCGACCAATAAAATGAAATTGCTCATATGCACCCCGATGATGACTATATTGATAGAAAAACTCAACCGAAGGGGATCCCAAATACCTAAAGATGCTTCCCAAATTCTCATGAAAATTCAAAACTCAAACATCACCAAAACCTAAAATATTTAAAATTGAAATAAAAGCACCTAAAAACTTAAAAGCAAAATACTCATACACCACCTGCAATAGTTTATCGAGGTAGACAAATCTGAAGATTACTTCAACTCGTAAAGAGCGAATGTCTAGTCGAGAATATCACTAGGATTTATTCTTAATCCATCTCTTGCTAATAAGGGCATGGCACATGCCCTCTAACTGTAGTTTTATCGCCAAATGACATCATAGGTAAATATTTATGATTGAGATCCTCTGACAGGTGCTTTTGCTTCTAAATGGCACCATTAAATTACGATCATTGTCAGAACCCGTATGCTCCCCAATGACTTTAAATTATTGAGCAATGAATCAATATAATATAACCGATGGGGCATAAAGCCTTATATTATCTAAAGTGGATTTAAATTTGTCACCTTAGATAAATATTCACCTTAGGTCTAAAAGGTACCCTTAGACGAAGTAACCCATGGCTTCCGATAAGGATCCTTTTGTCAGGTTAGGTTGATTATCTCCTATGACTAAGTAGATCAGGGATCATGATGATCCGGGATGATAGAACTATTGGATCTTGATCAAGTTCATCATCATTCACCCCACTATCCGCTTTAAGTGCAAGGTGATGAATTTCAAATTTTAAATATTAAATTTTCAAATACCTAAACTCTGCTGCTATTATATGCCAGATACTATGTATCTGTTTGACTACTAGCCTTAATCGAAAGTTCTCTCTCGTTATCAGGATAGTTAATTATCTATAGGGATTTGTGCCATAGTAAACCTGAATTTAGATCATAAAGTCCTCACAAAATGAGGGTGAAATATCTAGGTGATGTCTTATTTACAATCCAATATGCCCTCTGAAAATTTACCTTAGAACTTAAACGTTAAAACTCTCATTAACAACTCGAAAAGAGAAAGGGGTTGCAGAGAGGCCGCGGCATGAATTTTTAGAGCCCAAAGTAATAATAAATCTAGTGGGGCGACTGTGACTTTGGATAATCAAGTCATTAATAAGAGTACACGTTTTTGATATCTTGGGTCTATTATTCAGAGTGATGATGAAATAGATGTGGATATTATTAGTAGAATTCAAGTTGGATGGTTGAAGTGGAGGAGTGCATCAGGTTTGTTGTGTGATAAAAAAGTCCCCCTCAAACTTAATGAAAAATTCTATAAGATGGTGGTTAGACTTGCAATTCTTTATGGTACAAAATGTTGGCCATTAAAAAGAAGCATAATATTAAGTTAGGTGTTGTAGAGAGATGAGGATGCTCAGGTGGATGAGTGGCTTTACTCTTAGAGACATGATACAAAATGAGCATATACATGAAAAGGTTGGAGTAGCTCTAGTGGAAGATAAGATTAGAATGAATCGTCTTAGATGATTTGGTCACATCAAAATGTGGCCTTCTGATGACCCGGTTAGGATAGTAGATGTATTAGATTTAACATATGCTAAAAAAGGTAGAGGCAGACCTAAAAAGACTTAGTTATAAAATATTAGAAATGACCTTTCTTTATTACATTTAAATGAGAATTTAACTCTTAACAGAACACAATAACGAAAAATAATTTATATAGCCAACCCCACGTAGTGGGATAAAGGCTGGATGTTGTTGTTTTTGAATGAATGTTGAGTAGTTATTTCATTATTCTTATCTTTTCATTTCATTTATGCAAAAAAAAAAAAATTATAGTTTTGTAATAACTTGAATTTTTACAGAAATGTGGCGCAACTTTTTGTCAACTTTAGAATTATCCATGAAAGATTTCTGACGAGTTGGACGTGGAGAGGTGCAGATAATAATTTTTTTCAATTTTGAAAAATATCATTGAAGTGAGAATATTATTATATCTTAGGATTGAATCGAAAATTTAGAAACTAATTATTAAGTTCTTTATTAATCAAATCTGCCCCAACTATTAAATTGGTTATCGTTTAAAATAGGCAGTTCTTGCTACAATCTTCAGTCAAATAGTAAGCAAAATAATTAATTTACTTTCTTAACAACTGTTGCGGACTCAAATATACGCGGCGATAGATTTTAATTTTCCGTCTCAATGTTGTACGTATATCCAGCACACAAACAGAATTGAGAAAGTAACACCAGAATTTTTACGTGGAAAACCCTGGAAAGGGAAAAAACCACGGGGCCACGCCCAGTTGAAATGATTCCACTAGAACTTGAGCAGATTACAGGGGACTGACTCGCTTTCAAGGGCGATCAGATTACAATGAGTATCCGTTACAAGGACAAGCTGAGTTCCGACGTCACTCGGAATGTCGAACAGAATTCTGGCGTCACTTTGAAAGAAACCCGGCGTCACTCGGGCGTCGGGTAGAATTCCGGCGTCGGGCAGAATTTCGACGCCGCTCCCGTGTAGGGCAGAGCTCCGGCGTCCCTCGGGCGCCTGGTGGTGCTCCGGTGGAGTTCCGGCGGTGTTCCGGCGGAGTTCCGGCGGTGTTTCGGCGGAGTTCCGGCGGTGGTCGAGGAGGAGCTGTTCCCTCCTAGGCTTCTCTTCTCTTCTTCTTCTCTTCTTCTCTTCTTCTCTTCTTCTCTTTGGTCCCCTCTTAGGAGAAATGAGGGGCTATTTATAGTTTTTCTGGAGTGGCATAGCCCGTAAATATGTGAGGGATCAGGGGCAAATAGGGAGTGATCCGGATGAACGGCCGATATTGAATCCCTTGATCATAAACCGTTTATCAAGCATTTGAAGGTCTTAATGATGTCAGAATTCTACGATCTTGGGCTCGTTGGATTCGTATCGTCGAGCCGCTCGATTCGACTATAAGCTTGTCAAAATCGGAGACCGTTTGGTAACTCAAATAGCTGTTTGATGCTTCCAACAGCGCTTCGGGTACTTGATTTGGACTCACTTGGGCTCGGATTGAGTCGAATTTGGTGTCGTTGGATTCGTATTTCCGAGACGCTCAGTTCGACTATAAGTTTGCTGAAATCGGAGTTTAAATGGTCTCCGAAATAATTTTTGAAGTTTCCAACTTGAGTTTTTCCTCGAGATTCGTGCCCGATCAAGATGATTTTTTGGCGATATATCAGTTGCCCCCCTATTTTTGGACGTCGAAGCTCCACGAGTCCAAAAATACTTGTTCCGGCTTTTCACTTTGGCAAAATTGCAAAAATTTGCGTTCCAAAAATTAAATGTTTGCTCGAACTTGATCATAGAGGCCCCGTTGAGCTCCGAAAGTGTCAAAATTGAGTCCGGAACGTCGAAAAACGTGTCCGGGGACCTCAAAAACGTCGAATTTGGACCGTCCGGGCCCACAATCGGAGCCCGGGAACGGGTAGGCGGCCGAACCGGCCGAACCGGCCGGCCGCCGCCGCCGCCGCCGGCGGCGGCGCAGAAACGCGCCGGAGCACCCTCGGCCCGCGCTGGGCCCGCTCGCGGCCCGCCCGGGGCCCGCCTGCGGCCCGCGCCTGGCCCACCCTAGGCCCGCCTGCGGCCCGCGCCTGGCCCGCCCTAGGCCCGCGCCTGGCCCGCGCGGTCTGGCTGGCCGCGCCTCTTGGCCGGCAGTTTTGGCCGGCGGTTAGGGAAATCGCCGGCCGGTTGTATTATTTTATTATTATTTTTTTTTTTTTAAAATGGGGCCCGAAAAATTCCGAAAAAATCCCAAAAAATTCCGAAAAATTTGAAAAATTTCAGGGAATTTAATAGAATTTTGGAATCCTCCCCCCCTTAAGGAAAACTATAAATAGACCCCCCAAGGCCTAGTAGAAACTCGCCCCTTCTTCCCTTCTTCCTCTGGCTTTCTAGCTTTTGGCATTCTGAGGCTTTCCGCCATTTTTTAAGTAGGTGACTTTCCCTACTTGACTTGGCGCCCCTCTTTTTGTGCAGAAGTTAGTGGCTTTCTCCCTTCCTCTCCTCGTTCTTCCTCCCTTTTTCTTCCTACTTTGGAGGCTTTCCGCAGTCTTTCGTTGGTGATTTTCCCTACTTAGATTTGCGCCCCTCTTTAGTAAAGGGAGCAAAAATGGGTGACCCTGCCTCCTCTAAAATTCCTTCAGAAGATCATCCTGTGCAACGGTCTGAAGTTCCAAAGAGGGTCCAGAAGGCGCCGAAGGCTGACGATGTGATTTCCACCGTCACTGAGGACTCCTTCATCTCATTTAGGAAAAAGTTTCATTTTCCTAATGATTTGGTGATGAAGGTGCCGGCCAGAACTGATCGCGCTTGCTTTCCTCCCCCTGGATATGTGACGGTGTATGAATTTAGTCTGCGAGCGGGACTACGATTTCCTCCTTCCTCCGAACTGATCGACATTCTGACGCTTTGTGGGGTGTGCTTGTCTCAATTTTCCTACAGAGCAATGTCGATTGTGATGGGCCTGATCGTGCTTTTCAGAGACCGCGGAGTGGTACTTTCCTCAGAGTGCCTTTCTCGGATGGGGCGTCTCTTTAGCGATGCGCAGGGACGTGTTTCATTCAGGTCCAAGTGGTTGGATATCCGCACTCGAGACCCCTCGAAAGGTTGGATCAGCAACTTCTTTTATGTGCAGAATGATTGGGGTCTTCAGGAGAAGTGGGGGAAGTTGAAAGAGCTACCTGTCCCCCTTCACATCGGAGCAGAAGATTTGCTGAGGATACTCAAACTCCCTGATTTGGATGCTCTACACTACGAGGTGCGTTACTTGAGTAGATATGTAGATGAGGAGTACTTGTTCAAGGTCGGGTTATCTACTCAGGCAGGGAGATCACATGCTCAAATGTTGAAGAAGTCTGCTAGAGTTCCCGAAGTGGTTCCCCAAAAGAACCACTCCAAGCGACCAGGGAGCGAGGAGGGTTTGCAGGCATTGAGGAAGAAGAGGGCAAGTGAAGTTTTGACAGTTGTTAGCAGAGGTCCCCGAGCTTCTCCATCCAAGACATATATTCCAGAGGATGTGTTAAACCATCAGTGCATCGGCCGCCGACGGGCTGAGGAGTTGGTGAGTTCTCCTTCACTTCTTCTCCTTTTTTACATTTCTTAAGGAATATATTTCTGATATTTTTCTTGTCTCAGTATTCTGATTTCAAGCTTGAGATGACCAAGGCTCTGAACGATTGGAACAAAGAGTTTGTGAAGGTTAAATACCTTCAGGGAGAGTACAAGAAGAAATATGACAGTAAAGTGAAGGAGATGAAGGTGGTGGAGGATCAGCTCGAGGGGTGCAGAACTGAGTTGGCGAACAAGATCACTTTAGTCTCTTCTCAGAATGAACGAATGGATCGTCTGCATATAGAGTTGGTGGAGGCACAAGCGACGATCAAGCAGCAGGAAAAGGCTCAGCAAGTCGTTGAGGCTGAGAATGAGAGGCTTCAGAGTGTACTGTCCGAGAAGGAGGCCCAGCAGTTGCCATCAGCAGTTATTGAAGAGTTCAAGAAATCTTATGCTTTCAAGATCATCATTGAGGACCACATTCAGGAGGCCCGCAGTCATATTTATGACGTGGAGGTGAAGGCCTTGGAGGCAGAGTGCGCAGAGGATGGCTTCATCAGAGGTTTCATGAAGGGTGTTCAGACAGTACATCGCAAGACTGGAGCAGAGATCGAGGGACTGACTCCCAGCCAGGCTTCTAGTGATGCTTCTTCGGACTCTGGTGGTGAAGAGCTGGAGAGTGAGTTACAGCGAGCTTTTGCCTTGGAGGAGGACGAGGATGATGTTGAGATTCTATAGGATGTTTTGTATCACTTTGATTCCTTTCTAGTGATTGTATGTATGCTCGTTGTTGATGTTTCTATCTGGTGTACTTGATGTTCAGTGATATATAAAGATGTTGTTGATGTTCTTTTCTCACATGCAAATGAAATTTACTTAGTTTTATTTCAGTTTGGACTTTAGTGAGCTTTCTTTTGACTTGAACAAATGTGAGGCATTCCTTTTCTTTAAAGATTTTGACCTATCCGGGGTTATTAGTGAAAGCATTTGCTCGATACCCTTAACCTGTCCGGAAAAAGGTCAGATCAACTCCCTTTGGGATTGATCATCAAATGATTGTGATATTCAAGATATCCTCCTAGGATACTTGACCTATCCGAGGTTGTTAGTCAAAGCATTTGCTTGATGACATTAACCTGTGTGGAAGAGGTCGGATCAAATCCCCCTGGGATTGATCATTCAATGATTGAGATACAATATAGATTGTGTACTTCTCGAATCACAGAAAAAGAGCTTGGAGAGAAGAAACAATAGCACGACAAAGTGAATATCATATTGCTCTGTAATATGAGATAACAGTTCCCTAGAATAACTTAGGGATACAAGAGAAAAGTTCTTCTATAATCAACACACACGGGATGTACGAAAAACTTTATAACACGAATATAAGACAAACATAATACATAGACTGATAGCAGTATCAACTCCTACTGATAATATTTGCGAAGATTGCCCACGTTCCAAGTTCGAGGAAGCATTTTTCCGCCAGCATCCTTCAGTTTGAAGGTTCCAGGCTTGACCATAGCCGCTACCAAATAAGGACCCTCCCAGAGGGGGGAGAGCTTATTTCGCTGAGGGCCTTTTCCAGCGGCTTCAATGCTTCGTAGTACTAAGTCCCCAATAGTGATAGGGCGAGGTTTCACCCTTCGATTGTAGTGACGGGCAACTCTTTGGTGGTATGCAGCGGTTCTGAGTGAGGCTTCATCTCTTACTTCTGGGAGGAGATCCAAATTTGCTCTAAGCTTCTCCTCGTTACTTTTGAAGTCGAAAGTCTGAACTCTGTGGCTAGGAACTCCGATATCAACCGGTATGACTGCTTCTGTACCAAAGCAAAGGTTATATGGGGTTTCCCCTGTAGGAGTTCTGGCGGTGGTCCGATAAGCCCAGAGGACATTGGGGAGTTCTTCGGCCCATTGCCCCCCAGCCTTCCCTAGGCGTGTCTTC
This sequence comes from Dendrobium chrysotoxum, assembly GCA_019925795.1. NCBI lineage: Eukaryota > Viridiplantae > Streptophyta > Magnoliopsida > Asparagales > Orchidaceae > Dendrobium > Dendrobium chrysotoxum. The sequence goes on along the minus strand of CM034298.1, from coordinate 17,415,765 downwards.
AGCCCTTTCAGGATTGTTCGATTTGTGACCTCTGTTTGCCCATTAGTTTGAGGATGGGCAACAGCTGTGTGAATGAGCTGAATATGAAAATCCCTACAAAAAGATGTAAAGATTTTCCCAGTGAACTGTGTCCCGTTATCAGTGATGATTTTTGCGGGAATGCCAAAGCGACATATTATGTTCTTCCATAAGAATTGCTTGGCATTTGCTTCAGTAATCTTCGCCAAAGGTTCCGCCTCTACCCATTTGGTGAAGTAATCTACAGCCAAAATAATGAATTTTCGCTGTCCAGTTGCTATAGGAAAAGGTCCCATTATATCAATTCCCCATTGGGCAAAAGGCCAGGGGCCTTGAAGAGATGCAAGCTCCAGAGCGGGTGTATGAGTGAGGTTAGAATGCAGTTGACAGTTTTCGCACTTTCGTGTGAATTCAAGTGCATCCTGTTTCATTGTAGGCCAATAGAATCCCTGTCTCATGATCTTGTAAGCTAACGCTCTTCCTCCCAGATGTTCTCCACATACTCCTGAATGCACTTCTCGAAGCGCGTAATCGGCTTCTGATGGTGGGAGACACTTGAGGTAGGGCCCAATGAAGGAGCGCTTATACAACTCGTTGCTGATAATAGTGAAATTTGCAGCTTGTCTCCGAAGTCGTATTGCAGCTATATGATCTTCAGGTAGCACTCCATCTTTTAGAAAAGACAAGATGGGTTCGATCCAAGACATCTCTCTTGGCTCGTCAATTGACTGTATGACCCATGGACCCTGAATGCTTGGAAAGTGGATTTCCTCGATACATCTTCTCTTGTAGATATCCCCCGTTGTTGATGTAGCAAGTTTAGAAAGAGCGTCTGCTCTTGCATTTTGTTCTCGGAGGATATGTATGATTTGATGTTCCCCTATACGGGCTAAGAGTAGCTTCACAATGCTACAATATTGAGCCAATTGTGGGTTGTGAATATCAAAATCCCCCTCCACCTGAGAGGCGACTAGTTGGGAATCAGTGTGGGCTATTAGGTTCTGGACTTCACAGTCGATGGCTAGTCTCAACCCAGCAATAAGGGCCTCGTATTCTGCTACGTTGTTGGTTGCTGGGAACTTGAGTCGAAGCCCGTACTCAAGAGTAACCTTCTGTGGAGAGATTAATAAAATTCCAGCCCCAGCCCCAGAACTCCCTGAAGCTCCATCGACGTACAACATCCAGAATGGAGAAGAAGGTGAAGCACTTGGTTGTACATCAGATGCTGGAACAGTGCATTCAACTACAAAATCTGCTAGTGCTTGAGATTTAATATCAGGTCTAGGCAAGTAGTGGATATCAAATTCTCCCAGTTCTACAGACCACTTGACAAGCCTGCCTGATGCTTCTGGCTTCTGCAGAATGCTTTTTAGCGGCAGATTCGTGTAAACTCCAATTGAGTGGGCTTGAAAGTAAGGGCGTAGTTTTCTGGCGGAGTAAACTAACGCCAATGCTGTCTTATCTGCCAGAGGATAACGTCCCTCTACTTCAGATAGAATCTTACTAACGTAGTAGATAGGACGTTGTATAGCATTTTCTTCTCGGACCAGAACTGAACTAATGGCTTGGATAGATACAGCCATATACAAATACAATCTCTCTCCTGGTATTGGTTTAGAAAGTAGTGGTGGGGATGCCAAATACTTTCGCAATTGTTCGAAGGCTTCTTGACATTCATCTGTCCATTGAAATCCGGAGCTACGAGCACCTCTAAGTATCTTGAAGAAGGGTAGATATTTGTCTCCTGAACGTGCCAGGAAACGAGATAGTGCCGCAATTCTCCCATTCAGCCTTTGGACCTCCTTGATGTTCTTTGGCGGCACCATGTCCCTTAGTGCCTTGATCTTCTCCGGATTGGCTTCGATTCCTCTATGGGTTACCATAAACCCTAAAAACTTTCCAGAAGCGACTCCAAAAGCACATTTAGCGGGGTTGAGTCGCATATTGTAATGCCTTAACAAGTGGAAACATTGTTTCAGGTCAGAGATATGTTGGGTTTTTTCCAGACTTTTTACCAACATATCGTCCACGTACACCTCCATTGTACGTCCAATAAGGCTTTTGAAAACCTTATTCATGAGGCGCTGATAAGTTGCTCCAGCATTTTTGAGCCCGAAGGGCATCACCCGGTAGCAGTACAATCCTTTGTCTGTTTGAAAAGCTGTTGCTTCTTCATCAGCAGGATTCATCTTTATTTGATTGTAACCGGAGTATGCATCCATAAAGCTTAACATCTGATGACCGGAAGTGGTATCAACTAACTGGTCAATGCGAGGGAGCGGAAAACTATCTTTTGGGCAAGCTTTATTGAGATCAGTGTAATCTATACACATTCTCCAGGCTCCACTCCCCTTCCGTACCATGACAACATTTGCTAACCAAGTAGGATAGTGCACCTCTCGTATGAATCCGGCTTCTAAAAGTTTATCAACTTCTTGTTCAATTGCTTGCTGGCGGTCTGGTGCAAAGTTTCGCTTCTTCTGGATAATCGGTTTGCATGTTGGATTGACTTTGAGAGAGTGAACGATCACTTCGGGGTCAATTCCAGGCATATCTGCTGGACTCCATGCAAAAATATCCTGATTTTCTCGCAGAAAAGCTGTAAAGTTTTTCTTCTCATCATCTGAGAGAAGTGATCCAATTCGCACTGTCTTTGAAGGATGCTCTTCAGATATAGATACAGTAGTAAGGTCTTCCACAGGGGAAGCTCTCTGAGGAATATCTTCGCTGCGCAGATCAAAGTCCTCGATGCTTAGGGTAACCGTTGGACGAGACTTGATCTGCCTAAGATAGCAGGTTTGTGCTATTTGCTGATCTCCGCATACTACACCGACTCCTGATGTGGTATGGAACTTCAGCTTGAGGTGAGGAATGTATGCGATGATCCCAAAAATTGACTGGAGCGGCCTCCCGAAGATGGCGTTATAAGCTGATTCTGACTTCACCACAATGAATTGGATGGAGTGTGTAGTCTGTCGAGGAAATTCTCCAAGGACTACCGGGAGACTGATTATTCCTTCTGCTTGTACAGGTCGATTATCAAATCCATATAAAGGACCTGCAGCAGGTTGAAGTTTTTCTCTTGAGAGACCCATGTTGAGAAAAGTAGAGTAGAATAGAACATCTACGGAGCTTCCGTTATCCACAAGAATTCTTTTGACATTGTAACACGGGTCACCAATGCCTGCGTTTATGACAAGCGGATCTTGATGGGGGGTCTTTACTCCTTCCAGGTCGGAATCATCGAACGTGATGGAATGATCGATACGAGCCTTTTTTGGAGTTGGGTTTTCTTCCATGGTCAAAAAGACTTGGTCGGATAGTAAGGGGCCTCCTGCGATTGTTTCAATTTCGCCCACCGTTACCCGGTTATTCGCTGGTTGTCTTTGTGATTGATTCTGCCCCCCAGTGGGACGAGCTTCTTCTCGGGTAGGTGGATTCCCAATAAATTGTTGAAGATAACCCTGACGGATGAGTCTTTCAATCTCCTCCTTAAGTTGCCTACAGGACTCAGTAGTGTGGCCACGACTACGATAAAAGTGGCAGTACTGATCTTGGTTTCCTGTATTCTGCTTTAAAGGATGCGGCCACTTCACTTTGTCCTGATCTTGAATCGCCATCAACACATTTGCTCGAGAGGTGTTGAGCGGAGTGTACTCCTTCTCCTGTCGGGGTTCTCGTCGTGGCAATGGGGGTCTAGGAGGTAGATTGCTCTTCCCTTGCTTTTTCCGTTGTGATGATGGATTATCCATCTCAGGTGCTCCCTTGCGCTTCCCAGTGGGTTGCTCGAACTGTTTTCTGTGAGCATTTATTACCTCATCTGCTGATATCTGTGCTTCCACACGATGGATCAGATCGGCATATGAATGGACAGTATCGCGCATGAGTGCCGAATAGAAGGGGCCAGGACGGAGTCCTCCAAGAAAGACCCCTCTGAGCAATTCTGGGTCCACTCCTGGGATTTGTCGAGCCTCGATAGAAAATCGTCGAAAGTACTCTTTCAATGTTTCTCCCTCGCTTTGACGAATCCCGGAAAGGTGAGAAGAATCCTTAGTAATTCTTCGGTTGGCTACGAACTGCTCGACAAACACCTTGGCTAATTTAACAAATGTGGGGATCGTTCCGGCTGGAAGTGAATAGTACCATGTTCGAGCTTGTCCTTTAAGAGTAGCAGGGAAAACCTGGCAAAGGAGTGCATCTGAAGCTCGTTGAATATGCATGATGGTTCTGTAATGGTCGATGTGCTCGTACGGGTCGGATGTCCCATCGTAGGATTCAATGCTTGGCAGCTTAAAGCCAGCAGGAATAGGGTGTTGAAGAATGGCTTCTGCCAGGGGTGACGACTCCTGGAAGTCCCACTGACGAAGAGGTTGCCTTATGCCTCCTGTAGGGAATTCCTCCCGGACTAATTGTCGCAGTTCGTGGCGTAGGGCATTGCGAGGGAGCTCAGTAATGTGAGGTTGGGCTAACTCCTCAGGGAGGTCTTGAGGAAGGCGAGATCGCTGACTTGCGTGCGGAGGATGGGTAGAACTTGCTGTATCAGCCAGCTCATTCTCTTGACGTGACTGCGAACGCCTCCTGGGTGGAGGAAGAGGATTCTCAGCCTGAAGATGTTCAATTTGAACAGCTTCGACACGGGGTGGATCTCGAGGGAGAAGAACCTCCTCCTGAGGTGCTAGGGTCGGCTGTCGAGTCTCTCGCAAGAGTTGTAGGATCTCATTTTGAGATTCTTCCATCTTTCGAATTCTCTCCTCTAAGGAGGGTCCCGAGGTCCCTTCTCCATGTGCGTTTTGCCCCCCGGGGAGGAAAGAGGTAGATACCGGGCGTCTATGATTTATAGACTGATTTCTGGACTGGTGGGAGTTGGAGCGAGAAGCTCCAATGATACGACTGCTGCGCCTGTTGACCATCGTAGCAATACTTGAAGTTGTGGGATGGACTTCTTCCCACAGACGGCGCCAAACTGTTGCGGACTCAAATATACGCGGCGATAGATTTTAATTTTCCGTCTCAACATTGTACGTATATCCAGCACACAAACAGAATTGAGAAAGTAACACCAGAATTTTTACGTGGAAAACCCTGGAAAGGGAAAAAACCACGGGGCCACGCCCAGTTGAAATGATTCCACTAGAACTTGAGCAGATTACAGGGGACTGACTCGCTTTCAAGGGCGATCAGATTACAATGAGTATCCGTTACAAGGACAAGCTGAGTTCCGACGTCACTCGGAATGTCGAACAGAATTCTGGCGTCACTTTGAAAGAAACCCGGCGTCACTCGGGCGTCGGGTAGAATTCCGGCGTCGGGCAGAATTCCGACGCCGCTCCCGTGTAGGGCAGAGCTCCGGCGTCCCTCGGGCGCCTGGTGGTGCTCCGGTGGAGTTCCGGCGGTGTTCCGGCGGAGTTCCGGCAGTGTTTCGGCGGAGTTCCGGCGGTGGTCGAGGAGGAGCTGTTCCCTCCTAGGCTTCTCTTCTCTTCTTCTTCTCTTCTTCTCTTCTTCTCTTCTTCTCTTTGGTCCCCTCTTAGGAGAAATGAGGGGCTATTTATAGTTTTTCTGGAGTGGCATAGCCCGTAAATATGTGAGGGATCAGGGGCAAATAGGGAGTGATCCGGATGAACGGCCGATATTGAATCCCTTGATCATGAACCGTTTATCAAGCATTTGAAGGTCTTAATGATGTCAGAATTCTACGATCTTGGGCTCGTTGGATTCGTATCGTCGAGCCGCTCGATTCGACTATAAGCTCGTCAAAATCGGAGACCGTTTGGTAACTCAAATAGCTGTTTGATGCTTCCAACAGCGCTTCGGGTACTTGATTTGGACTCACTTGGGCTCGGATTGAGTCGAATTTGGTGTCGTTGGATTCGTATTTCCGAGACGCTCAGTTCGACTATAAGTTTGCTAAAATCGGAGTTTAAATGGTCTCCGAAATAATTTTTGAAGTTTCCAACTTGAGTTTTTCCTCGAGATTCGTGCCCGATCAAGATGATTTTTTGGCGATATATCAACAACGATTAATGGTTTTATTAGTGATTATGCTAAGTAGATTATTGAATGTTATGGTATTTGACAATAGTAATAGTCATGCTTAGTTTATGGTTAAGGTTTCGTTTGGGACGACTTTCTTTCTGCTTCTTAAAATAACTTTCTAGTAAAAAATTAAAATTTTGTAAAAAAAATCATCCCAAAGGAAGCCTAGACTTCATTTTGGACGACTTTCTTGTTGCTTCTTAAAATAATTTTTTAATACAAATTTTTTTAAACTAAATTTTTTTTATTAAAAAACTACTTTAGGGTTCATTTGAGACTGCTTTTTTATTGCTTCTTAAAACAGCTTTTTATTACAAAAATTAAAATTTTTATACTAAAAAGCTGCTTTAAGAAGCAGCAAAAAAGCCGTTGCAAACGAAGCCTTAGAAAGTAATAAAAAAACTATCTCAAATAAAAAAACTGTCTCAAACGAAGCCTAAGAATAGCTTTGAGCTTTAACTACAATCATGAATTGACTGTATTCACTACAATCATCAATAAAAAATAAAAGTGATACCATTTTTAGAAGAGGAAATTCATTTTGTTTACAAGGGAAGTAAATTTGCTTCATGAACTGCAAAATGGGTGTAAACAAAAGATGTGTGATTACTTTACATCACTCTACTTTTAGCCCATTTTTCTCTCAAAATTGCTTCCAAAATGTCTATTTCCACTGCAAAGTACTTGCCACAAATCAAACAACCTCACTGTAGAATTAATACCATCTAAAAAAGAAGAAGACATACTTAGTATTTGAAGCTCTACATTTGTAGCGTTATCAATTGATTATAGAGATTATTTGACCTCTAGTTCACAATGAAGAGCAGTATTAAAACATGCCAATCTTGTGATAGAATACCACATGTTTGTTCTCGTTGGAGCATTAAGGAATCTAAGTAGATTTTTTTTAATAATCTATTCTTTATTTTATTTTAAAAGTTACTTAATTTATTTTAAAAAAATAAAATAAAAATAATTTAAAAATATAATAAACATATTTTTTAAACTAACAAAAAAAAAATCCCAAACAAGTCCTAAACTTTTCCCTAATTTCCTCCTATCCTAAAAAGTTTTTTTTTTCCAGCCAAAACAGCATTGCTCCACCATGAAAGCAGCCTAATCCTGATCCTGGATCCGAAGTTAGTCAAGAAAGATGAATATTCATAACACATTTTCTTACAGATTTTCTCTACAGATGAATCAAACCTGAAACTCTCACACTCATAGCTCACCTGAAGCTGGAAAGACGAAAATCACATACTGTTGCTTATAACACATTAGTTGGTCTTCTTCCATGCCTTGAGCCTGAAAACAAGCTCTTATTCTCAAGAAAACTCTATATTATTCAGCAATTTCGACAGGTACAGTACTTCCTCATATGGTTGAATGATTTGAATTGATGGTGATCAAGTGACTTGAAAGAACTAAGAAGCAATAATCCCTTGAAACTCAACTGCTGGGCTTCTGTTCATTACTTTGTAGAGCCTGCAAAAAAGACGGTGGTTTGAAATATGAAAGGTTGTTCAAGCCTGCTAATTGCTTGACATGTAAGCTGAAAGACAAAGAATGCAGCCAATATATTAAATTTATATTCTATCGGACATTGCTTTAAGAATCTAAATATGAACCACCATCTCAAAATTTTGTCAACCTTCTCACATTTAGCCTGATCCCAACTATTTAAGGTTGGTTTTATGGCTGCTCGGACTTCATTCATTCTTATTTAGTACTGGTTGGCCTAGTACCAAAGTATATAATAACGACACAAAAATCAATGGACAAAAAATTGTGGGAGACTTCAAGAACATGTTCATCAAAGATCCATAACCGGCAGCTGAAACTAGGACTGTGGTGCCTAGAGAGACTCTAAAGCAATGAATACTGAAGCATGAACTATGGTAGAGCATGGTTAGCTCAAAATGCTTTCAAGCTGATTCAAACTTCGAAGGTACTTTCTTTCGATCATTCTTTCAATGTGTAGCCAGATTAAGACTTCATTTGGGATGACTTTCTTACTGCTTTTTAAAATAACTTTCTAGTACAAAAATTAAAATTTGTGTACTCGAAAATTGCTTTAAGAAACAGTAAAAAAGTCGTCCCAAATGAAGCCTAAATTAGATTAATAGGTATGATCTTATCTAGTTTATATCAAAGCAAGTTTAATTCTTTAAGAAAGCTTAATGTATTCGTCTAAAATTCCCAATATATTAGATTTTTATGCTTGCACTAAAATAAACTGACAGAAAGATGAGTCCGTTGCTCAGAATAATTTCAAAACAACAGAGGGTGCTCTACTTGATGGAATTTTGGATTAAATTATTTGGCAAGATTTCTTCCCCAAATAGTTTGGATATAGCTAATAGGATGATAGTAATGATTTGAGGTGATTCATGGACCAGTCATGGTCAACATTCCTTCCAATTAGATGAAAGTAAGTAAAATTTGGTAAAAAGGCTATTCTACAAGCATTTAACAAGCTGCTTCTATTACCCATGCGGCAATAAACTGAACTTTCATTGTTAGTCCCTAGCTGCCACAAATCTACTCACAAATATTTGAAGGTGAAGAGGTGCAAAAAAGGGTGAAAAACTTATTTGATTTAGATAAAAAAGATGAAGACATGTTTAAAAGTAACGATTGAAATATTTTTATAATTAAAAAAAAATTAAGAGATGCTCATAAATTCATAAAATAACAATTTGTCAAATGAATACTGACCCCAACTGACGTTACAAAATTGCAGACTGCACATTTTACAGATCTTGCACCATATTGATACATCAATAGCATGCGACAGTTTCCACAGTTCACATGAGCAACTTGATTAGCTGCAACCACAACCAGAAAAAATCATCATCAGTAATTTGCTTAAACAAAATTTCAAGTTTTAGATTTCTCTAAGAATTTTTGTTTAATTTTTAATCCTGTCTGCCGACAAGCACTGCATCAATTACAAGGAAAAGGAGAGTGATTTATTGCAAGAGTGGCTTGAAATCGATGCTGTTGATCCTCACAGACGTATTTACTAGTTCCTCTATATGTTAATCATTTTTAGATATTCAGAAATTTAAAAGAAACATCAGCACATGTAGTTCTTTAAAACCTTAGTCTTCTAATGTTCTCTAAATTCTTTCTCAAGTGATTGATACTTGTATATGTTAAGGCATGTGAGAATATTGAAATCATTTTCAGTTCACATAGTTGAAAAATGTGTATGGTGGTTGGCTCTCATCAACATGTTTAAGCTTTTGGTTTTAAATGAGTTTGACTATAGATATATCAAACCCAACTTTTTCTCCCATTTTGTCTACACTCCTCAATAGAGCATCTATTCATTTGAAGAAGTAAACTTTTTCAAGAAAGGGATCATATGGTTTCTTGTAGATAGAAAATATGTTTTAAGGGCTCATATGGTTGCTTTTAGATAGAAAACAAGTTTTATGATGTGATGATTTCATTTTCATTCGTTTTGAGTTTGAATGAATCATCATTTTTGAGCGATTTGGGAAGTGCAAGTTGAGCTTAAAATCCTTGTTATTTTCTATCTACATCGAACCAAATTATGAAATCTAGTATATTCCTTAATTTTAAAATATTTTTGCAAAATCCAAGCGACCAAATAACCCTTAACTGTAGAGGTAATTTTTAGAAACTAAAGCTTTTGTCCTTTATCATGTAAGCTTTATTGTTTGTGAAAAAAAAAAAAAAGGTTTATGACATAACAAATTTAGCAAAGCTCTATATGAAAGATGTCAAACCTATATAGCTGATTTTGATGATAACAAACAGATAACTGGAGGTACTAATATTATTCGTTAAGTGATTTTAGGATTACAAGTTTGCAAGGATTTAATTCAAGCTTCAAGAACATTTAATGGAAGATCCATTGATGAAGAAGGCCCAAGAGGAGCTTAGTAGAAGATTAAGAGTCTATTAGAGTCATTAGCAGAGTAAATCATGCAATTGCACAACAATTGGTTCTCTTTGCTCATGCATGTGTCAAAAACATGCTTTCAAGATTAATGTTGACTCATTTATCCGCAAAAAGTAAGAAAGGGAAATAAGAAATAACAATAGCTCTCTAGATAGAAGATTAAGAGGACAGAGCATCAGGAAGTGAATGAAAGGTCTATGAGCTTAACATGATCTCGAGGTGGTTGTGATCAATACTAAAGAAAAAAGCAAATGGAATATATATATATATATATATATATATATATATATAATTAAAACTAATGGTTCTACTAGTGGAAAAAAGATGTGACAAGCTTCCATACAAGAAGCTAGGTAATGCAAATCAAGTTGAAGGCGGGGAGAAATGAAAATACTAAAGAAGGACAAGAAGCACAGAAGAAGATGAAGAAGGTCTTGTGAACCAACTCAAACAATGACTCCATCTTCATCAAATGATTTAGAGGAGGCAAAGATTTGTTTTATAGCTAGAGAGGAGGATTCTGATCCTCAAGAGTTATATGATCATGACATTTCTTATAATGATTTGACAATATGAAGTTCAAATAAAGTAGACGCCTATGAGCTAAATCATAAGATTTGATTTAAATGACTCGGCAAAACTAGTGGATATACTTTATAAGAGCATAAGCTCACTTCCACACTTTATTGCAATCAAGCTTGATAATATGTTTGCTCGTTGTGTATGAGCTCATTTTTAGGCCAACCCCAAAGAAACTCATTTTCTACAAAAAGCGTATATTTCATTATTTGATATAAAGATTTATTATTTTATCACTTAGTTGCTTATTATAATGTTGATTATACTGGATGCAAAATTGATCAATACAATAATTCTAGCATATATCAATTTTTCAGATCATTATTTATGTCTTGGTCTAATAGGAAATAAAGTTGTGTGGCTTTATCCACTATAGTGATAGAGTACGTCACCACAGGTAGTTTTGTTGCATAAATACTTTTCTTAAACAACAATTGGAAGGCTATGGAATTAGGCTAGGATATATTCCAAGTAGTGTGATAACACTAGTGCCATCAGCTTAACAAAAAATCTAACATAACACTCACAAATCAAATAAATTAAGATCAGACAACACTTTATTAGAGATCATATTTCTCAGGGAGAAGTTAAAATTGAATTTGTTAGCTCATATATTCAAATTGTGGATATTTTTATAATACCATTAGCAGAAGACAGGTTTTATGAATTAAGAAAACTTGACATTGAAGATCCACATTTAATATGTTTGATTTTTTGCATATTCTAATATGCTATATATTTTTTCTCTTTAATTTGACATTTTCAAAAGGAAGAGAGATATGAAAGTTGAAATTCAATTTTTGTATTTATACATATATTTAGGGGGAGTTTAGTAACATAATTCAGGGAGAACACATCATCAACCATTTTCATATTACTATTTCATTGTTAGATGCTTTATTGAATTGGAGAAGAAAATACTAAATTAAGTTTGAGAGGTTATTTTGTACCTTCAACCTTATTCTTTGCAACCATTGATTTTTCATCATAAAAAGGGAGAGTATTGATCCCATGAGTTTTTTTGTGTATATGAGCTTATTTGATGATGAAAAATATATAATTTAAGGTAAAATTATCATATGTTAAATAATTTCGAGAATAAAAGTTTGTAGTGATTTTGATTCAAGCTTCAAGAACAAATGATGAATGATCTAATGGCTAAGCAAGCTTAAGGAAGCTCAAGAAAAAGATTAAAAGTCTATTAGAGTTATTGAGAGAGAGAGGGAGAGAGAGAGAGAGAGAGAGAGAGAGAGAGTCAGGGAATTACATTATGATTAATTCTTTTGGCTGAAGATCTCAGTTGAAAAAACAATAAAAAATATCTTAAAATCATTTACAAATATTTTTAATGTTTTATAAGTTATGTAAATTAGTGAATTAGATTTTAGCAAAAATTACAAGTCTAATTTGAACCATATATATCTTAATTTTTCTAATTAAGATTATAACATACTAAAATTTATAATTATTTTATTATTAAAAAATTAGCTTCTACTTTGATTCCATTAGATCTATCACATTATTTACATTTAAAATCATACACAATATGACATAAGTTATATTTATATTTATTAATATATTTTAATAAAAAAGAAGTTTAAATTAATTACAAAACTACCATCCATACACTGCTTAGGCAAACACACAAAAGAAAACATTAGAGTTACTTTAGTTTTGCAACAATGGGCTCCTAGCATCTTCAATTGTGTCCAATAATAGATAAGTCATACATAAAAACTATTTTCTTCTTCGATTTGGAAACCTAAAAACTCAGACTTTTTACAAACATTTTTAAGGGACTTTTAAGGAATTTTTTAAGCTTATAAAAAGGCTTATATTTGAGATAAATAACATATAGAAAATATCCCTAAAATAAAATAAAATAAAATATTCCAAGACTCCTTTTATTGGGAAATCAATTTTCATTCCTTCCAAGGGTTGAAATGCATTCTCTGAAAGCTTGAAAGCTAACATTTCCACATCATTTGCAAGTGCGTTTGGGTGTTCTATTGATATCAAAAGTTTTGCAAGATCACTTTTAATTTTCATTTCATTTCTTTCTATATTTCATAAATGTAGAATCTCAAAATTTGTAGCTTTTTATTCTGCATCTCTTGCTAAGTCTTTAAAGACTTTGTAAGCTTATCTTTTTGTAATTTTTATTGTGAGTTGCACTAGTCTGTCAAGGAGAGTGCATTTATGTGACAATTTCTCCACTGACATGAGGAACCATAGTATGTGGCTAGTGGTAACTAGTGAGATAGTGAAATCCTAAATTGATGGGGATTAGGCGTGGATGTAGATTTGAACTGAACCTTATAAAAATCTCTGTTTGTTGTCTACTTTCACTTAATCAATCCACACTTAGTTTTATTATTTGCTAGAATTTTAAATCATCAAATTCACCCCTCTTGATATGCCAAACTCTTCATAAGACTATTCTTTCTAAACACAAGAAAGCGCTTTCTATTTTGTAAGATCATAGTTTTAAACCTTGCAAAACATAACTATATATAATTCTCTTAAAATTTGTCTTGCAAAACAGAAAGAGAAGTCTTGGTACATAATGAAAATTTGTTGAAGCTCAAAAAGAAGTGTTGTGCATCCAAGATTAAATTTAGCGCAAAACTTATTGAGCCAAGTTTTTCATCAATTGTTTAATGCCACAACCTATTATGTGGCTGCTTTAACTTACACTCTCTAGCAAAAAAATGTATCAACTTTATGATGACCATTTATAGGAATACCAACCACTCTTGCTTCTTGCTTTAGTTTGTTCAGTAGAAAACATATTTCCCTACTCTTTCATTTTAACTTGAACTGAAATGAGTGTAGTCTTTTATGTAAAAAAGAGAGAAAATTTGGTCTCCATACCATCAAGTGCCAGGTTAACGGTGTGGCAGCAAGAGCATTGCACACTAGTTGCTCCACGGATATACATTAGAAGAGTATGGCAGCCTCCACAAACTAGTTGAGCCATTTCTGTTCCTGCCTCATTGCCAAAACATTATAGTTGAAGAACATAGTTATCACGAATACTATGCCTGTAATGTAAGCAAACTATTTGAAGATTCAATGCTTTGCAATGTTTTCTGCACATTCTTATATCAGTTTCTTAAATGCACACCATTCTATCATTACCTTCTCAAAGATTTCTTTTAAGATAAAATAAAATACCACTGAAATCCAAATAATGATCTTAAGGAAAACGTTGTCAGTAGCTCCTGGTATATTTTTTATGTCAGAAGCGCAAGAACAACGATCAAATTAGAGAAATATCTGATAAAAAATAAAGCATCTACAAAATAACTATCAGCCAATTCCTTTGCACTGCAAATTTAAACTCAAAATCTTTTATTGCTCTAGAAAACGTTGAGCTATCTTTATTTATGATCAAATGTCCTGTTTTGATCATTTGTCAAACACGGCTGACACAATGCATCAGAAGCTCTGACATAATTTTTTTCCATAGAATAAATACTTGTACTACACTAGAGGAAACAGCATGAAGGTTGGAACATATTACCAAAAAACTAAAGTTAATATTGCACATATCAAACAAGCATAAAAATGCAATTAAGCTAGATACAGTCTCTCTTTAACAAAAATAGGAATAAAATTCAAAGGCAAAAAAATAATAATTTTAAGGTACACAAAGAGAACTAATCAATAATGAAATGTACCAGGTGGAGGAACATTTGTCACTGCATTGCATACAGCACAGCAAACTGATGTTGCTCCTAATGGATATAGAAGAAGATTTCGACAGCCTGAACATACTAGTTGGCTCTGACCACCTGATATAAACAGTTGCTTCCATAAATACCACAAATAAACCATATTCTATGCCAACACAGTTCATTATTGCATATTATGAAGAAGATAACCAATAAATGTGTGACAAACTTAAATATTAGCTTTCAGAAAGAGAGAGTATTTATAGAAGAAGAAAGCAGAAGTAGGCAAAGAAAAGCTTTGAACAGAAAAGTGAAATGTCAAAACTGATCAAGGTATGAGTTGTATTCTATCTCAATATATTTAACAAATGTAGAAGAAATAAACATCAGAAAACTGTGTAATCACTGGGATAACAAAATATTGAAAATAGGACAACTGAAGCCAAAGAAAACCCATATGGCTTTGAATTTTACAAGTGAAATGTCTGAATTTACATTGTTATGGGATGCAATATATTTCAAGACATTTAAAATTCTTAAAAGTGACTGCTAGGAAACAAACATTGACCCGAATACATAAATGTATAACCAAAGTAAAAGTAGGTCTTATGAATGGTGAAAGTTGAAACTTATGTTGTTATGAGTTCCAATAAAGTTCAAGATAGATACTCTTTTGATCTTAAAATTGACTGATTGAAAACAAAAGTTGAACCAGAATAGATAACTATATAAGCAAGGTAGGTCCTTATGAATAAAGAACATTGTCCCAGAATATCCTAAGCCAAATTATATCATTGCTCCCTAAATGAGTGGTATTTTCTTGAACTACAAAGAAAATACCAACAGTTCAATACACAACAAGAAAAAAAAAAATTTGAAAGCTAGTTTAGTTAATAAAAATCTTGGTAGTATATGCCAAGGTCCTCCTGGGATCAAATTTCACCTACAATCTTGGACACTGGCATAAGCTACTTAGCCACTCCAATGGTGGAATTAATAGCTACCCCCAGTTCAGAAGAATAATAAAAAATAGCCGTTATATTTCAATTTCCTTAAAAAGAAAAGAAATAATAAAGGCATCTAAGCTATTATGCCCAAAACTCTTAATAGCTAGTTTCTTTCATAGAAATAGTACTTTGACAATTAGCTGATGCAAATGCTCCTCAAACCAAAATGATTTTGAATCATCACAAAAAACTTTTAAAAAAAGGACCTTTCCGTAATATTAAAGCAAACTAAGGTTGACAATGTTCAGTTAGAGAATAATTAAGAAGAAAAACAAAGATTTTGACGAATTGCTAATTTTTAAGCAGTATTTAACTCAAGGATGACAAAGTAGTTGAAGAATTTACCATTCGGTGGTGTGAAAGGGACAGGGGGTGATGGATAAGGTGCAAGAGGCACTGGCATTGATAATCTGATAGCTTTCTTTTCTTCTTTCAATTATTCAAACCTTCTACTTTAGAAAAAGAAGGATAAGAATTCCTAGTCCATTCCCTCCTATACCAATGAAAAAAACATCACAAAAATTAGAGAACCATGGATTTTGAGCAAAAATAACACATTCAAAATAGCACAAACTACTGATTTTCGAAAAGAAAAGAGGAAGACCATGAAAAAAGAAACCCGCAAACCATCGAAATATTTGCTTCATGATGGCTCAAACTTCAAAGAAAACAAAGTGCTGGTTCTCACTCTGAATAAAATTAGAAGCATGAATCACATAACTCCAAAACCATATGCCTAGAGATATTAAAATGATAATAGAATAACCACCAGCCATATGAAAGGCTTTTAACAGCAAACATGTCCATAATTTTTTTCTACTTAGCCTTCCCCAATATGTCACTAAGCACTTAAACCAGAAAGAAAAGACAAACTATATAAACCGCAGAATTTATAATCGGAAAAGACCATTAAAAAGGGAAGATTGAGAAGCTACCGTTTAGCTTCTAAAGATTTCTATTGCCTTTATTTCTCTCTTGAGCTTTCTTGCTATCTACTCTAGCTCAGAGAGAGAGAGAGAGAGAGAGAGAGGAGGGAGTGTGGTGAGCATAGGTATGCATTTTATAGTGTGTTGGGTTTTAATGGGAATGGGAAATTTCAAAATCATACTTCTGTTGATTTATCCTACATCTTTTCTCATATTTTGGTTTAGATTTCTGATATTTTTTCATTTATAAATTTAAGTAAAATTATATTAAAAAAAATAAAATTTTAATAAGACATGTGCCTAAAGTCTGCTAGTTGATCAATTAAATAAATATATTGAACCATTGAAGCCATCAATTTAGACTTAAGAAGCAAAAGTGTCAATAAAATTTATTTTCTTATATTTATCAAATAATGCTATCATTCACAGATAATTGAATGATAACAACTGAATATTACTGTTTTTTAAAGTAAAATATAACTCTATTAAGTATGAGAAATTTTATACTTGAAAAAAATAAAAATTATCATTAAATAAAAATAAACTGAATTCTCCTAAATTTATTTATTTAGTTATTAAAATATGTTTTGAATAAATTTTGATATATATATTTTTTTGTAGGTGTAGCTTTTTTTTTTAAAGTACTTTTTTTTCTCTATTTTCGGAAGAGTGAGACATTATTTAAAAAAAAAAGAGTTTTCAATTTGCCTTTTGTTGATTCATGCCATGCACGTGAGCTCCCGTCCTTGTGGAGCTTGTGGTTCTGCAAGGGCCACGTGTATAGATCTTACCCGTACAAATGTAAAGAAAGACAGGCCATTACAGTTATTAATATATTTCCGAATGAGTTAGGAGTGATTGCTTTTTGATTTCGTTAATAAACAATTGTAATATATATATATATATATATATATATATATATAGTATTTAAAATTTTATACTATAAAATATTTTAGTTTTTAAAATAAATCAAAAAATAAAAAATATCAAAAGTATATTTTATTTTAGAAGAAAATATTAATACTGTTTTTAGTATAATTTAAATATTGAAATATTATATGCTATTAAAATTTAAATACTAAAAATGTAAATATATAAAAAATCTACAATACATGTAGGGGTGTCAATGTTTGACACGACTCGAAATCTCACCTGAAAAATTTTAGGTTCAGGTCAACTTGTTTGCCCTACGGGTCAGGTTCGTATTGAACTAAAACCCGAGATGACCTGAAACAAACTTGGATTCCGCCCCCAGCCTCGCGTCCAAGCCCGTGTCCCACTCAGGCTCGACCATGCAAGCCTCAGGTGCAGCCCGCACCCCCTTGCCTCGCCCTCGTCTCGCTGTGGCTCGACCCTATAGGTTGTAGACGCCAGGCGCAGCCTGCGCTCCCCTCCCTCACTTCTGGGCATCCCGTTGCCGCACTCGCTACCACACACGCGCCCCCCTTACCCCGCACGCGTCCCATTGCCTCACCTAGGTGCAGTCTCGCTGGGTCGGGTCGGGTCAACTCGGTAACCGGCTCTGGTAGGGTCCTGGTTGAAAATTCTGATCCATTTGAAAAACCGGGTCGGATTAAGGTCAACCCGTTTGGACCCGGGTCAATTCGGATTAGACCCGAACTTGACCAGTTGATCACTTTTGACACTTCTAAATATATGTATAGATCTCCTTAAAAAGTGTTATCAAGATTTTAATATTAATTTTATTATTTTATACTCAATATTCATAAAAAAATACTAATAAGCGTTATAACCGGTCGCTCTATCAACAAAAGAGATAAGTGTAAATAGAACAAAAATATTTTATAAATGTGAAATAAAAAAAAAAAATATATATATATATATATATATATATATATATATATATATATATATATATCACTTTAATATCTAAATCATTTCAAAATACATGTAAACAATATATATTTTATTTTAAATAAATTAATATTAGTGATATTTTTTATGAGATTTAAAAGTAAAAGTATTATATAAATAAATATAATAATTTATATATAATATATGTAAATATACAATAATTTTATGTTATTTATATAAATCTCAAAAAAATATTTACTGCTACATTCCCACAAGATTGGCGTACTTTTTTTTGTTTTTTTATAAAATATTTGCCACTCTTGAAAAAGAACAAAGATTAAAAATCTTCCATTTTGAAGAAAATTTGTTGATTCTTTATTATTTCAATTGTAATAATTGTAGATTAATGAAAATATTTAAAATTTTGGAACAGTAGTTTTATTCATCACCTTTATAATAAAATATCATTATGGATTTATTGTACATATAAATTTTTTTTTAAAATATCAAATTATCGTTAACCTTAGGTGACCCGAAAGGGGAAGGGACACTTAGCCATGGCGGGCAAATCAAGTTTAGATGTCTTATTAATGATATCTAAGATTTAATGGTTGATCACAATATATTTTTTAGTTCGTTGAATAATTTTTTGTTAAGTCCAAACTATGAATTTTGTTAATTTTATTTGAATATGATTATTAAAATAATAATTTGGTTATTATTTTTTTGAATATGGTTATTAAAATTATTGCATGTTATAATATTCATGATAATAAAAATAATTTTACATCATAACTTTATACGAAAATTTTGCATGCATACAGATTAAAGAGATCAAGAAGAGAAACAAAAGCATTATATGAAAAAATCAAAAAATGAAAAAAATCACAGGGGTAGGCCAATTGAATTTGTATATTATATAAGTAAGGTTACGATAGTCCATTCTTTATCTTAATTAGAGAAAATGGAGTTACAAAGTATGAAATACTAGCTCAACCTTCTGTGGTTATAATAGAGAATGCTATAGAATAAGTGAAGGGTTGTAACGACGATCAGATGATGGTGGTGAAGTGATTATGATGGTTGAACAATGATGGTTGGTCGATGGTGCTTTAACAATGATGATAGTTGGCCAATGATGGTCAAGAAATAGCAATCGGGCAACAACGATAGAGAAATGACGGTTGCTAGCGGTGATTGCTGGCGTCAATCGTTGGACATAACTTTAGAGTTTTTGATATCTCTAAACTTTCTACAATTTTAATTCAATTTATATGAAGAATGTGGATTTATTTATCATTTTATGAAGTGCACTTTTATAATTTTTTGCAAGAATCTCCAAATGCTCCATCGAATGGCCCTTGTTGATTCATTTAGTCATATGCTATTTTTTTTTTTGACATTTGGGTTCCTTAATGATCTTGAAATCGGATGGCTTGTGTTAGATTTTTTGGATTCCTCTTATTGAGATGCTTATTTTAACTATAAACATGTAAGATTTAGAGATTATTTTATTTCTCAAGGAGTATCAGGAAGTTTCTAACTTGATTTATGCTCATTTAGACTTAGATAAAAACACTTTTAGTGTTAATAAGAGTTTATTTGATTCAAAATTTAAAAGGCTTTACTTTTACCCACTTAGTAAAATAGTCACTAATAAAAAAAATAAAAATGTCTGTCACATGGTAATAGGAAAAGGTCCTATGATGCCAATCCCCCATTAAACAAAGGTTCTAGGGCTTTGAAGAGAAGAAAGTTCTACTGGCATAGCACAAGTGAGGTTAATGTTTGTTGTCTTTTCGCATGAAATCTAGTACATCTCATTTCATTATGGACCAACAGAGTTCTTAGCTAAAATTTTTTTGAGTGAGTCCTTTATCCTGCATGTGTTCCCCATATATTCTTGAATGGACCTCTCAAACTATATACTTAGCATTTTATGGTGGGAGAAACTTAAGGTATAATTTAGTAAATGAACTTTTTTATAATTTATCTCCATTAATGATCATTTATATCTCATCATCAAAATGAATAGTGGTTGTAGAGTCTTCAGGTAGCATCCTATTATATATGATGGAGAGGCTAGGGTTTATCCAATATATTTCATTTGATTTCTCAATAGTTTGTATTTTTCATGGACCTTGAATATTTGAGAAGTGAATATCCTTAACACACTTTTTGTTATATAAATCCCTTGTTATTATAGTTAGAAGCTTTAAAAGAGCATCATCTTCAGCATTTTAAAATTGATGCACGTAGATAATTTGATACTTTATTTTTCCTTTTAATTTGATACTTATTAATGTTAAAAAAAGTTCCTGAAGTTTAAGTACTATAATAATATGAGTATGGAGTCAATGTTTTTCTGATAGGAAGTGGATGTAGAGTAACATTTACTTACCACGAGTAAAATAACTTTCCTAATAGAAATGATGGATGGAAAAGCCCTAAAGGTCCCCTTTCTATTTCCTCTCCTCTCCTCTTCCTCCTCTTCTCTCTTTCTTTCTCTTCTTCCTTTTATAGCAAGGCATGAATGGGGATGGCTTGGGTACTTAGTGCTTAAGGTTTTGAATTTAATATATATAAAAATATTGTCAGTGACCTAGCACTACAATAATCAAACCCGATGCCACAAAGATGTATATTGAATCCAAACTTATTGTAAAATAGAGTCTCAAGTGTTATAGTGATAGTTTTTAGTGCCGTTGTGCTCACAGGCATAGCGCCATAATCCTCACATGCTTAGTGCCATAGTGTTTTAGTTCAAACAAAATTCAATTTTTTTTTTAAATTTTAAAATATTTTTTATATTTTTGGGTTATTACATGGTTTCCGCCTTTAACCATTAACATTGAAAATTTGACTGGTCTTGTTATCTTTTATATCTACGTCTTCATAAAGATATACCTTGACAATAGTGAATGGTCTTGACCACCTAAACTTTAGCTTCCAAAAAAATAATTTTAATCATGAATTATATAAAAACATTTCTTGTCTTGGCTCAAATTCCTTCTTAACGAGCTTACAGTCAAGCCATTTTTTAATTTCCGCCTTATGTAACATGTCATTTTTATAAGCATCATTTCTAAATTCTTCCAACGCATTCAACTATATTAGCCTTTTCTTCTCAGCATCCTTAAGATTATAATTTAATTATTTCACTGCCAAAAATGATTTATACACTAACTCTACGGGTAAGTGGTAAGCTTTGAATATTGTCTCATAAGTCCAAAGTGCATCATCTAATCTCAATGTCTAATCCTTTATATTTGGAATCATAGTCTTTTCTAAGATTCTCTTGATCTCCCTATTACTTATTTTAGCTTGGCCACTATTTTGGGGATGATAAGCAGTTGATATCCGATATTTAATTTCATATTTCAAAATTATATTCTCCACTCTCTTATTACAAAAATGAGTTTATAAATTTTAATATCTTTTTTATGAAAATAAGCATAATTTGGATGATACACATTTTTACTTATCAATGAAGATGATGATGATGACGATGAAGAAGAAGATGATGATAATGAATAAGGTGAATTCTAGTTTTAGCTACTTTAAGAATTTTCGCTTTAGTTTTTTATGGCATTATAGTAGCAATATTTAGTTTTTTTATAAAATTTTGTGATGTAAATATATTTCTTTCTTCTTACTATATGTGTGTAGATTAGCCCCCATTTTATTGTGATAAAGGGGGAGAAGTATGTGAGACTATGGGAAAGTTGTATGTAGGATGTTGTGTGCTTAGAAATTTTGAAATCAACAAAATCAATTTAGAAAAATCATAGTATAACACCACTAACATTGATGTGTGCATAGATAACATTAATAGATAGACCATATAACATTAATGTGTGTATAGATAGCATATGATATGGCTACATACACTGATAATATATGACATATAAGATGGATAAGACTAATGTCTTTTGACTGACATGATATGATAGCTAAGAATAACTAATTACTGATGATCACTAATTTTGAATGCTAAATTGATATCTAATGAATTGATGTGGAACTTAAATTCCACTATTTTATTCAATATACTATTGATATGATTGAGTATATAATTTGTATTGATTTTTTTTTAGATATTAGTAACTTGCTGGGCTATATTGCTCATTATGTGGTTTTTACATATTTTTAGGGAAAGGTAAGGAAGCTTGAGGATGATCTGCATACTGGCTTCTAGTAGTTTTTCTATTTTATAGTCATGTGTTTTATTAGGATGAGTTAGTTTATTTTATGCCATAACTACTGTATATGTATTATTTTGGTTTTAGACTAGTTGTACATATTGAATAAATATAAATAAATACTCTTTCTTTTTCTAATATTTCTATGAAATTTGTAAGTTCTGGTTGAATGGTTAAATAGTTATAAATATAAATATAAAAGATACAATTCTTCCAACTTATAACCCGGGGCATGACAAACCATACTTAGGAGGGGACATAGATCGCCTTAGGAGTTTAGTGGAGTTACTTCATTCTAGATAGAAGCGAGGCAAAGTCAAACTGATGACTATAAACTTGGTACTACTTGAGAGAAAAACCAAATAATCGTATATGTTTGCTATAATATTTAAGATATATTATATGTGTGAATGAAATTCATGTTATGATTAGAAGTTACATTAATTATATTTGATTTGTGTTAATTTGGAAGTTATGAATCATGTTGTAAACTTTATCTTGGTGCATGGAGTATGTTTAAAAAACTCAGCTGAGCACCGTCTCGCTGAATCCCTGAAGCGTTGTAGTGCTATTTCAATTCAAAAAATTTATAACTTTAATTAGCCCCACAACACCATAGGAACGCAGTGCCACAGTGCCAAATTACATACATCACACCTCAGTGTTGGCCATGCAACTCTACAATATTGAGTTCTTAAAGTTCTAGAAACTATTAGAGCGCCCCAACATAAAACTCAGCACTGCATCGCTATAAAAGTCATTATTAAGGTAGTTAAAACCATACAATGGTAGTCTATTCAAGCGTTGCAATGCTAACATATGTGTTTGCAAATTTTGTTGAAAAGTGGAAATCAATTATAGTTGTATTTTCATTTGGGAAAATTTGGATATACTTTTTGTTGGATTCTAATCCAAAAATTGAACGTGCCATTAGGAATGATATATCACCTTGAGAGGTAAAGATAACATTCCCTAATGGGTTTAGATTTAAGATTAAAAGATCTCATCTAAGCTATCGTAGTCGAATTCGAGGGAGAACCATATATGACCCTAAATGATCAAAGTATAGTTCAATTATATATTTGGCTACGATAACCCAGATGCATTATCATTAATTTAATAATCAAAGTTAGAATAATAAATGATATATCTCCCCAAGGGAAGAAAATATCATTTTATTATCCACCACTTAAGCATGACGATAATGACAATATTTGATTTTAATTTTCCCAAAAGAATGATTTCTTTTTCCCATTCTATTTAGGTGCTAAATAAAATGGAGTTTGATTGTTCCTAAGGTCTTAAACCTCCTATGAAGGCAAGCCTTCATAGTTAATTGCATCGTAGGAAGTTTTGAATTTCCTATGAATACTCTTAATTAAAATAATGGATGGAATTTTATTTTGAATTTTTTTTAAAGTGTTATGAAAAGGTGAGATGTTGGAATTTCAATTGGAAATAGATCAAATTTGAGCACTTATTTTAGAGGTCAATGGATGAAAACTAAGAGGTGTTTTAGGATTCTGTAATATTTAAGAAATATCCTAATCTATCCTATGTGTTAGGCTTTATATTTTGGTTTAGAAAAAAAAATTAATTTGAGTTACCATTTTATTAGAAAGTTGGGATTAGATTATTAATGTTGGGGACTTATGATTTTGGGTCTGTCCCCGATCCTAAATCTATGTTGGGCACTAAACGATAATGACTTGAAACTAACTGATGAAATTATAAATCGGGGCTTATCTGGGTCTAGATTGGAGTGCCAACTAAACCAATTAGGTGCTTAAAACCATGTATTCGGTCTTTATGAAAGATGAGTAAGCTGTTATTTGAGTTTTCGGAAAATTGAGGTTGAAAAAGGTCATAATTGACCCCTTTACTTATATAGAGTGATTATGCTCCAATGTAATTAAAATTTTATTAATTTAATAAGTTTCTAATGCAATACATTCTGATTGGCTCTAAATGCAGAAACATATATGATAAACTTTAAAAATTTAGACTTAGAAAATAGCTTTTTTCCTAGAGATACACAATATCCCCCATATAGAGTTGCACCCTCATAGACCACATGGTTTTCCATGACCCGCAGTTAGAGAGGTGCCTAACAAGGAGGAGAAGGTAAAATATGAATGCATAAGAACTCCCAGACATTCTTGGGCTTACTTTAAAAAAAACATTTATCTTTTTTATACGAGCCTAAAAATTTTATTTAATTATAAGTAAAAAGAATTTATATTGTCCTTATGAGCCTAAATGCACTTTCTAGGCTGAAATAGATCACACATACAAGAAAGAACCTAGAAAAATATGCAATTTCTACTGCATAATGAATCCTAGAAAAATATGCAATTTCTACTGCATAATGAATTTAAACACATCATCAATCATATAAAATAAATATAAAGTTTGTATCGCAAGTGCCACTTAATTACAACCCAGGGTCTATGAAAATTAAAAGGTTCGGGTACCACTGATAACAACCCAAATTTTAATCCTATAGAATGATGTAAGTGTTAGAGTGGGGTATTTTCCTTCTTCATTTCCTTAGCTTCTTCCTTTATGCTCCTTGGATCTATTGGGTTCGAATATCTAAATGAAAAGAACTCCTCCATGTAGTGGTGTTTCTTTTCTCTTTGGATTTTAAGCTTAGCTAACTTTGGATCTCCAAAAGGATCCAAAAGGAAGGAATGTTTCCTAATAAGAGGTTGTTTCCTTCTTCTTTGAAGTTCAAACTAGATATCAAATACCCCAATCTAAGTGACTTTCACTACTCATTAATTTATAATACATGTCAAAAATTTAAAATAACTTTACAACTTGCATGTTATCCTAAGCAGTTCATAGAAAATCACCAAAAGAAATCCCAAATAATTATAAAAATCCCTAGCTCACATTTGAGTTAATCACTATCACTTGGCCATGCTTCTTTTTATTTTAAGGGGGCTTAGCATATTTAGCACCTTCAGAAAATTCTATTAGTCAAATTTTAATTAGCCCCATTTTTATAGCTCTACACAAGCATAATCACCTGTAGAAGATTCTGTTAATATCTAGGTCATTCCTAACTTAGGAGAAATCTAGTGCCCATCATATCAATTCATAGAAAATATAATAGAAATATCACAGAGCATATCAAACCATAACAACCAGCATGCAAGAAAAATAATGTAAAATCCAAGAAAAGTCCATGTTATATAAAAGGCAAATTAAAAGACCAACATCCTATAAATTCTCAATAAGTTATTAAACCTAAGGCAATTATCCCAAGGCTAACCAAGAGGGGGGGGGGTAAATTAGTAATTTTAAGAACTTCTTGGTTATTTTGAAAACTAATTAATTATTTAAAGCACAGCTATGAATTTTTTGAAAAATAAATTTTCAACCATAAAAAATTAAAGAAAATACAAAAAATAAAAATACGGTAAAAAGTAAAGAATAGAAGACACCAGATTTTATAGTGGTTTGGTCCAACAAGACCTACGTCCACTCCTTGGAGACTCCTTCTCTAGGTATTGTCCTAAACACTAGTGACTCTCCTTTAGCCTCGACAGCAAGGCGGAGAAGCCCTTACAAAATCTCTCTTCCACCAACCTGGAGCGATAGAGAACCGTCATCCTTTTTCACTACCTGGTGGAGGTAGAGAACACACCGTCCTTTCTCACCCTCCTAGTGATGGCAGAGTACCAACATCCTTTTTCACCCTCCTAGTGACAACAGAGTACCGACATCCTTTCACACCCTCCCGGTGTCGGCACAGTACCATCTTCCTTTCACACACTCCCGATGTTGGCAGAGTACCATCTTCCTTTCTCACTCTCCTGGTGACGACAGAGTACCGGATCTCAATTGAAAATTTTCTCTTAAGAGCCTTCAAGGAAGTAGGGAAGAACTATGAAGAACAAGCAAGGGATCCTCACTATTGGGCACCTTTGTGAATCCCCTCACAAATCCCTCTCACAAGATCTCTCACTTTTCACTCTCAAAACACTCTCCCAAACACACTCCTAAGGAACACTCAAGAGAAATTCAAAGCAAGGCAAGGGAGATTACTAATAGTCAATTATTAAGACCATTATATACAAAGGACAAGAAAAATCATCCAAAAATTAAAAATTTCAAGTTTGACGGACTTGGATCATACAATACGATCATACTTCATACATACAAACAATTCAAAAAGTGTTGTACGATACTATATGAACCTAATTTCGTACTCTGATCTGTGTATGTACGAACCCATATCGTATAGTACTATCAGTTCAAAAATGAACCCTTCATCTATACGATCATGTACGAACCCCATTTTGTACTCTAATCAACATATGTACGAACCCACTTCGTATAGTATGATCATTTCAAATTCTGGTGAATTCATATGAGACAAATTGGATGAACCTGATTTTATACTCTGATTGGCGTCCAGGACAAACCATTTCGTACAGTATGATCTGTCCAAAAATTGACGAGATAGTACGTGACGAACCTGATTTTGTACTTTGATTAGTGTCTAGGATGAACCCACTTCGTACAACATGAACTATACTTACAAAATTTTCCAGTCGTGATTCAATTAAATCTGTTCTGGAGGAACGCTCAGAATAAATCGTCCCGTATGATCCAAGAATTGTACAATATGATTAGTTTTAAAAATTTAAGTTTTGTCTCACTCCCCCAGTGTGTCTGTGCATGGTTACCCAATTACAATCACACTCTCTCAGACTAAAAAAAAATAAAAAGTATAGACTTCAGTTACTATAAACCCTAATCTAATCTATCTTGAAGTCTTTAATAGTCTTGAGTATAATTTCCCTGAAATGTTAGTACACATAAACAATATAAATAATATTTTCAACATATGTTAGGAGAAACAGTAATCAAACAATAAGATTTTGGTATCATTAAAAACTCACATGATATATAAAAATATAGTCTTGAAAACTAATTTGTAACAATCTTTCCCTTTTTGATGATGGCAAAATAATTATTATTTGAGTTACCAGATAAAACAAATTTTCTCCTTAGCTCCTTCTAAATGAATGACTAATTTAAAACAAGGGGTTCCCATGAAGATCAAAACACAAACCTAAACCTTATAGAAAAACATAAAACATACACATATTCACAATATAACACATACAAACATATACATTTAACAAATACCCAAAAACATCAAAACTCAAATAAATAATATCATGACTCTCCCTTTTGACAACAACAAAAAGGGAAGTATACCTTGAAATGAAAAGTTTCTATAGAGAAATCAAAGTAGTTGAAGAAGAAAAAATTTAAACTAATTGCAAAGACAAAGTTAACTTCCAAAAGAAAAAAAGAAGAAAATTGAAAATTTTAAATTAAAGTACAGCTAGGGTAAGAAAAATCAATTAGGTTCACCATTCATGCTAGACAAAATATATATAAACATAATTATTGCAAAAAGAACAAAATAAAAATTAATTAATTTTTAATTCAATAGTGAAGATGATTATCCATTATATGGATTTTAATTAGAGATAGAATGATAATGGAAAGAAATATACAAACATTTTTAATTGGCGACATTGCGTATTTTTTTAATTTTTTGTGGCACACTTTGTGCATCTTTTTATTTGGGCTAATTTTGTGCCTCTTTTCACTTTGCGAACCATTACACATTTTTTTAATTTTTGCACGCTTTATGTATTTCTTTTTTTTCTTTTTCAATCTTTCCAATATTGATAATCTCAATTCAAATGCCAATAATAATAAAAATAAACACATTGAGAAAGAAAATAAAATACACTATAAGATTTTTCAACACTAGAATATCCAAGAAAAATTCCTTCATCAGATTTTGGATCAAATTTTCCTAAAGGAGTTTTACCATTATTATGAATGAACACCTTACACCCAAAAATATACAAATGTGAAAGATTTAGTGTTCTACCCTTAAAAAGTTCATAGGGTGTTTTGTTCAACTTGGATCTAATGTTCACCCTATTCAGAACATAACACGCCGTACTAACTGCTTCAGCCCGAAAATATATCGGAAGTGAGTATTCTGCCAACATGGTTCTAGCGGCTTCTATTAATGTTCTGTTGTTTTGTTCAACAACCCCATTCTGTTGAGAGATTCTAGGTGCTGAAAATTTGTGATCAACTCCTTATTCTCTACAAAAATCTTCAAATTTTTTATTTTCAAGCTCTCCTCCATTATCACTTTGAATTGAAATAATTTCACACCCTAAATTTCTCTGAATCCAAGTATAAAAATTTCTAAATTCATCAAATAATTTACTCTTATGAGATAAGAATTTGACCTAAGTGAATCTTAAAAAATCATCAACTATCACAAATCCAAACACTTTATCTCCTAGACTTACAGTGCTAACTAGACCAAAAAGATCAATATGAATGATTTCCAATAGTTTGCTAGTTCTAAGATCTTTAATGGAATGAAAGAGGACTTCACCTATTTTCCTAATTGACATGCATCACACAAGTGATCCTTAGTAAAGTCTAGTTTAGGTATTCCTCTAACCAATTCTTTCTGGGTAATCTTCCTAAGATTTTTTATGCTTGCGTGATAGTCTTCTATGTCATAACCATGATTCATCAGTAATAATTTTGAGATAAAAAGCATTAGAAGATTTAATAAAATTCAAATCAAGCATGTACACATTATTTACCCTGATTCCATGCAAAACATCAATTCCATTTTGGCTTATTATGCAGCTAGTGGGAAAATTTTTTATATTATACCCCTTATTATATAGCTGACTAATACTCAATAAGTTATACTTTAAGCCTTCTACCAATAAGATATATTCAATATAAAAATTATTCAAATTTCCAATCATACCTGTACCTACCACTCTCTTAGTGGTATTATCTCCAAGTGTTACCTTGCCTCCATTCTTGGCTTCCAGTGTTATAAATTGATTTGAATCTCCAATCATGTGCTTTGAACATCCGCTGTCCCAGTACCAAATGCTCTCATGAGGTCTTGTATGAGAGCGTTTCTACAAAAAAGATCAAATGTTAAATTTGGGAACCCAATTAAGTTTGGGTTCACCTCTTTGCAATGATAAACTAGATGCATGTGTGATATACTATGATTTATGCATCTTTGGTCTCCACACTAGATGTATTCTACTATAAATTATGCAAGTGTGGGATATGTGTCCTATTATTCCACATGAAATATATTTCACTCCAGCAAGTGTGGGTTTTACTCTTATCTGCTTTTATTTAGACTCATAAAATTATTCAAGTGTGACAGTAGGTCTATTCTCCATGCTAGCTTTCATATTTATTTCTAGATAAGAGTTTTTATTTTTTAACATCAAAATTTTTATTCTCAAATCAATTTCTCTATGTTCTACTTCTTCAAAAAAACTTTACAATCATTTTTAAGTTGAATGTGTGATGATTTCAAAAGTTTATGCTTTTTGTTCAAATCATCAAATTTATCCAATAAGCTCATGTGGTTGTTATCAATTGACGCGTGATCATTTTTAAGGATTTCATGCTCTTTTTGTAAATCTAAAAATTTGATGTTCAACTTAGCATGCTATTTTCTGAGTTTCCTATATACAGTATGAATTAAAGGATTCATGTCATGGTTATTCGACAAGTTTTACGCTGGCTGTCGACTACCTAACGCAACCCTCCACTTTTCTCATCCAGGACTTGGGACCGAGAATTTGACTTTGAACCGGACACAATGGAGAAAAAGGATTCATGTTGCCGACCCCACGTAGTGGGACAAAGGCTTGTTATTGTTGTTGTTGCCTATATACAGTATGAACTTCCTCAGAAACTTCAAATAACTCATTGTAGGTTAAGTCACATACCTCTTCTTGATCTGACTGTTTAAGCTTATCGGCCATTAGACACAAGTTTGTGACTTCCTCTACTTCTATTTCTAAGGAATCTGAAGTTGAATCCACCCAAAATGCTTTCTGTAATCTCTTCTTGCCCTTCTTCACATTTGTTTTCTCCTCAATCTTCTCCTTACTAGTATTAGCTTTATGATTCGGGCAATCATATTTGATGTGTCCTGGCTTCCTGTATTCATAATAAATTAAATCATTAGAAGCCTTAACATTTTTGTGGAACTTACCCTTATTCCACTAGTGACGTCTCTTTTGTTTCCTTCTTAGAAAACTTTTGAATTTCCTCGTCATGAGTGTAATATCATCTTCATCCTCAGGCTATGACTGATCACTTTTTGAGTCATCCACTTTCAACGCTATATTATTTTCCTTTCGCTTGTCACTTACATTAATCTATCTTTGAGTCACTCCTTGCTTGTAAGTAATTAGTGATCCAAGAAGATTATCAATAGAACAAATATTTAAGTCTTTTGACTCTGTTATAGCAGTTATCTTTGCATCATAAGCAGTAGGAAAATTATGAAGAATTTTATTTACTTTTTAAGCATTCATTAATTCCCTACCTAAAGCATGCCATGAGGTGACTATTTGTGTGAAACAAGTATAAATGTCAGTGATTGATTCATTTAGTTTCATGCAAAATAGTTCATAATCATGTAGTAAAATATTTAATCTAGATTATTCCACCTTATTAGTTTCTTCATAAGTAATGTAAAGTCTATCCCAAATTTTTTTTCCAGTTCTATAGGTTGAGACACACATATAGTCCTCTGATTTAAGTGCAAAAAAAAAAAAAAATATTTAGCATTTAACTGAGCTAGGTCTCTTTCTTCTACTATCCAATCAATGAATGGTGTTTTAGTTATAATGCCATATATAAGTCTAGTTGGTATAGTGTAGCCTTCCTGTACTAAAATCCACATGCGATAATCAAGCAATTGAAGAAAAGTTGACATACACGTTTTCCAAAAATCGAAAGAGATGTTATCAAACAACGGGGGTCTAGTGATCGAATATCCTTCGGGTGTATTACAGTTTCCAAACGTAGCCATAATCATTTCAAAAAGTTGTCTAAACCTTAATTTTTGAAAGAAGTCTCTGATACCACTTATAAATTCTCAGTAGGTTATTAAACTTAAGGTAATTATCCCAAGGCTAACTAGGAGAGGGGGGGGGGGGTGAATTGGTAATTTTAAAAACTTCTTGGTTATTTTGAAAATTGATTAATTATTTTAAGCACAGTTATGAGTTTTTTGAAAATTAATTTTTTATCCACATAAAATAAAAGGAAATATAGAAAATAAAAAAGCGATAAAAAGTAAAGAATAGAAGACAGTAGATTTTATAGTGGTTCGGTCTAACAAGACCTACGTCAACTCCTTGGAGACTCCTTCTCCAGGTATTGCACTAAATACTAATGACTCTCCTTTAGCCCCCACAACAAGGTGGAGAAGCCCTTACAAAAACCTCTCTTCCACCAACCCAGTGCAGCAGAGACCATCATCCTTTTTAACCCACCTGGTGAAGGAAGAGAACCCACCGTCCTTTCTCACCCTCCTGGTGATGGCAGAGTACCAACATCCTATTTCACCCTCCTAGTGATGGTAGAGTACCGACATCCTTTCACACCCTCCCGGTGTTGGTAGAGTATCGTCTTCCTTTCACACCCTCCTGGTATCGAAAGAGTACCATCTTTTTTTCTCACCCTTCTGGTGATGGTAGAGTACCAGATCTCCTTTAAAAATCTTCTCTTAAGAGCCTTCAAGAAAATAGGGAAGAACTATGAAGAACAAGCAAGAGATCCTCACTATTGGGCACCTTTGTAAATCCCCTCACAAATCCCTCTCACAAGATTTCTCACTTTTCACTCTCAAAGCACTCTCCCAAACACACTCCTAAGGCACACTCAAGAGAAATTTGAATCAAGGCAAGGGAGATTACTGATAGTCAATTTTTAGGACCCTTATATATAAAGGATATGATAAATCATAAAAAAACTAAAAATTTTAAAATTAATGGACTTGGATCGTACAGTACGATTGTACTTCATACGTACGAACATTTCAAAAAGTGTTGTACGATGCTGTAAAAACCTAATTTCATACTCTGATATGTGTCTATACAAACCCATATCGTATAGTATGATTAGTTTAAAAATGAACCATTCGTTTGTACGATCATGTACGAACCCCATTTCATACTCTAATCGATGTATGTATGAACCCACATCGTACAGTATGATTAGTTCAAATTTTAGTGAATTCGTACAGGACGAACTGGATGAACCTGATTTCATACTTTGATTGGCGTTTAGGATGAATCCATTTCGTACAGTATGATATGTCCAAAAATTGACGAGATCGTACGGGACGAACTGGACGAACCTAATTTCGTACTCTGATTAGCGTCCGGGATGAACCCATTTCGTACAGTATGAACTATACTTAGAAAATTTTTCAGTCGTGATTAAATCAACTCTGCTCTGGAGGAACACTCAGATAAATCATCTCGTATGATCCAAGAATAGTACAATACAATGAGTTTTAAAAATTCAAGTTTTGTCTCACTCCCCCAGTGTGTGTGTGCATAGTTACCCAATTACAATCACACTCTCTCAGACTCAAGAAAAATAAAAAGTATAGACTTTAATTATAATAAACCCTAATCTAATCTATCTTGAAGTCTTTAGCAGTCTGAAGTATGATTTTCCTAAAATATTTTTCCTAAAATATTAGTACACACAAACAACACAAATAATATTTCTAACATATGATAGGAGAAACAGTAATCAAACAATAAGATTTTAACATCATCAAAAACTCACATGATATATAAAAATATAGTCTTGAAAGCTAATTTGTAACACATCCTAGCCTAAAACTAGAGTTGGTTGTCCTAACAAACCATCTATAGTGTGGGCGTCAGGCTGTATGGTTGTGAAATGTCCTAAGTGGGTTATTGTTTGAAGTTTTCTAGTTTACTTTATTTAT
Organism: Dendrobium chrysotoxum; assembly: GCA_019925795.1. Taxonomy (NCBI): domain Eukaryota; kingdom Viridiplantae; phylum Streptophyta; class Magnoliopsida; order Asparagales; family Orchidaceae; genus Dendrobium; species Dendrobium chrysotoxum. The sequence continues at coordinate 17,382,704 of CM034298.1, read as the reverse complement.
TTTTAGGCTAAGGAGATTTTAGTTTGAGTTTTAATATTAGTATTTTAATATTCATTTTAGGATGAATTATATTTCTTAAATAGTAACTACCTTTGTTTGCACCAAGGCCGTGAGGTTTATTTCACCCTCATTGGGCCTAACTAAATAGCCTCTTAGGCCCGAGTTATTTAGTGGTAACCAATGTTATTTAATTAATATTTTTTAAGTTAATGGTTAATCACTTTTAATCAATTCATTACTAATTTGATTGATTAGATTAGTGTTTTGCTAAAATTTTACTCAACTATTGAACTTTCATATTTTGGGAATTATTTTAATGCATTAAATAAAGGGTCTATTTCTTAGCTTTTTGATTTACTATACTTTTTAGAATTTTTATATTTTTAATAAATATTAGACCCTGTGATGAGTAAAATGATACTAAGTTTGCTGGATTTGAATTTTCTATAATTAGTTATGATTTTTTAAAGTTCATGTGTATTATTGAACTAAGGTTGACCAAAGAGTTGACTTTTTGATTTTTAGTGATTTCTAGAAATTTGTTATTTTTCATAAATATTAGACCCTGAGAGGAGTCCAATGACTTTGAGTTTGCTAATTTTGAAGTTTTTTATAATTAGTTATAAAATTTTAAAGTTTTGACATTTGATTAAATTATTTAATTACTTAATTAAGGATATTTTCTCATTTGTGCACCAAACTCACTCCAAACCTCTTGAAATCCCTCACAAATATTAGGTATGACCTTTAGGAATGGTTTTAAAAGTTTAGAATTTATTTGGTATTTTTAATATTTTTTAATTATTTATTTTAATTAAATGTTAAAATTTCTTAATTATTAAAATAAAAATCTATTTGAGGTCTGGTGATGGGGCTTTTAATTTTTCAAGATTGTATGCTTAATTATGAATAATTTGAGCTATTATTTGCATTTTTTAGATTTAAGTTGGATTTATTGTATCTTTTTTGAAGTTCCAAGCCCATTAAAAGTGCTGATTTTGGTTTTGATTAATTTTCTGACCTAATGAAGTCCAAATTCAGTGAAATTAAAACCTATGGTTCATAGTGTCACTAAGTTCACTATTCTAGAGTTTCACCCCTATTAGGTGTGTGTAAAAATTCTCAAGATTTATCTAAGTTATTTAGACAAGTCCTTTTTTTTCTTTGGTGTCACTAGTGTTCCAATAAGTTTCAATATTGGTCTAACTAACCCTGACACACTTGTGAACACACCATAGCAAGATGAATGCCTAATCCTATATGCAAAGGGTGAAATGAATTTTTAATCATTTGGATTAAATTTTAACCCAAATGCTTGGAAATTTTGTGGAGCTCAATAATTTACTCAACTAAGGATGAGAAAATTACAGAATGTGGGTAACAACCTATAACTAACCCCTGCCAAAATTGAAGTCAATTGGAGGACAATTTAAAGTTTAAAGATTAAAGAAATAAACATTAAAATTAATATTAATGAAATATCTCCTAAGACAAGCATCAAGATCTAGTGAATTTATTTTTAGATGATAGAGCTCTTTACCTTGAATCCATAGAGGTACTATATGCATGATTTGGATGAAAATTAAAAATTTTATGGATTTTTGAAGTTCTTTTCATTTTTAATAATATTTAAATGTATTTAATCCATGAAATGCACTGGCAGCATAATCATTGGCGATGGCGCCAATCATTAGCGATAGCAGTCACACATGTTGGATGGCTAAAATGCCATGCATTGCACGGTGGCAATTCGTTGCGTTTTACTTATTAACATCAGCGGGTGCTCTGACATTCGGATGAAATAGTCATCCAACATGATCAAAATAGTAGCATTTGGATCAGATGGTTGAGATTTAATGCAATTTAAATATTATTAAAAACTCACCCTAAGATGAAGAAATGTTCAAACTCCCAAAATACTCCACCATTCGACATGAAATTTGAAATACAACTTAAGGGGAAGCTAATGAAGAATGGTTAAATGGTTTCTCGGTTTGAAAAGCGCTTTTCATGAAGCTATTTAATCCTAATGGATTTAAGCTAGGGTTAACTTATTACCTCAATAGAATGGGTTTTAGAAGGCATATGAGGGCTTTGTTATTTGTTGAAGCGGCTAGAACAATTCTTCTTAAGAAGTTGCAGCATGAAAAGCATTGGATTGAATGATTTAAGCTTTGTACGGACTTCAAGCAAGGGGTGGCTGAAAATACATCATTGGAGGCATTTGACTAATTGATTTGGGCTTGGGAAATGGAGAGGGACACTTCTAGAGGAAAAAAAAAGAGACTTTTGCTGAGGAGGCTAAGGGAATGAGATGTGTTGGAATGAATGATTTGGGGCCTTTGATCATTTTTGAACCCTAGGGTTTAAATGGATGGTCCAAATCATTTAGAGTTCTCTCTTGGATGTCTTACACCTGCCTTAGGTGGTCAGGAGGCAGAGGCAAAGGCTGGGTAAGCCACAATGCCATTGGGTGGTTCTACATGGGAGGGGACACTCTTGCTCTTTTGGGCTAGGCTAAGGCTAGAACTTAGTTTGGGAGGTGTTTAGAGAGCTTTTAGGTCTAAATGAAATCACCTAAGAAACTTGGAGTGATGGTAAATGCAATGCATATGGTTTGACCACATAGGCTTGTTTAAGCCCATTGTTGACTCTTTGACCACTTAACAGGTCATGCTGACTAGGATAGACCTTAGAAAGTTTTTGGATGCTGGTTGGACTGGAATGTGAGGGTTTAGAGCCATGGCTTTGTTATTTGGAGATAGAGTTGACCAAGAATAGGTTCACTTGAGCCTTGGGTTGGCTATTTAACCATGTAAAAGGGTTAATGTTGACTGAGACAAAGTTTTGGAAGGTTTTAGCTACTGTTGGGAGTAATGCCAATGAGTTTTAAGTAATGATCTCAATGTCAAGATGCAAGGCCAATCATATACATAGGTTTAACCACTATTGGTTGGTTGACCAAGTCAAACTCATAATGGTATGACCCATGGAGGGCTTGAAAGTACTTGAAATATCCAGTAGGATGATTTTGAGTGTTCAATTGAGTTTGATGTTGCTTAAAGCATTGAATCTAACTTTAGTGATGTGTGTGGTTGATTTTGGTCAACCATGATTAACTTGGTCAACCAGGTTAAACCAAAGGCTGGGGTTAGATTCAACAAGTTCAAAATGATATTTTGGACCCAGTGGAGGTGGTCCCATAGAATGGTGAGGTCTCCTTACATGAAATACATGTTTGGCCCTTAAGGGGCATTTTGGTCAATCATAGTTGGCTTGATCAACTAGATCAAACCAAGAAATGGGTTTGAGTTCAATGTACTCCTTATGATTTCTAGGATGCATTAGAAGAGGTTCCATAGCTTAGTTTGATTGAGCCATGTTGATGTTTAGAGAAAACTTCAATTTTGTCCTTAAGGGGTATTTTGGTCAAGTGGGCCCATAGTTAACTCTGGGTCAACCAGGGTCCACGAAAAGTTTAGTTTTGGGTTTGTCATATCATAAAGATGGTTATGGATATGTTTAAAGATTTTGGAGAAAGTCTCAAGGCCAAATTTCACAAGATGCAAGGGCTAATGTCATGGGCTGTAAATATTTGAAGGTTTTATAGCCTTTGGAAATTAATTTTGTTTATGGGGTTAGAAGGCTTGGATTGGCCTAAAATTTGGAGGGTTTATCCTAGGGACATGCCTAATCAATATGCAATAGAAAAATTATGAATTCAAGGTCATTTGATTTAGTTTTTAGGTAATTGAAAAATCACCCAAAAGGGTTATGGGATATGGGCTTTTGGCCTTAATTTTTGTTTTGAGAATTTTGATTTGATTTTGATTTGGTGTTTGATTTTGAATTTGAATTTGATTTATGAACTTCATGCAAGAATGAGTTTGAAATATGTCAAGCATTGTGAAAGTGGGATGGTTAAAAAGTATATAATCACATGTTGTAAAGCTTAGCATTGCATCACTATCTCACTTCTGCACTACAGTACTTGTACTATCTTTGACCAAATTTGACTAGTACCAAAGTGTAACATAGTTAAGTGTCACAACACCAATCCTTTTATATAAGAATATGGCTGATTATTTTATTTCACCTTCTAAGCTCTTCTCTTATGTGTGTATTTTCTAGTGTGTTATCACATTCAAATCACTACAAATGGCCCCAAAACTAGTTATTGGAAGGAAAAGGTTAGGATCAACCTCCTATGATGCCAGAAGGTTTGTAAGTGTAGCTATAGAGGAGAAACAAAATAATATTGTAGTCCTCAAAACTATCATCCCAAAGCGAGGTTTCCTTAATTTAGGAGGAGTGATAGTGGCCCTAATAGTTAACAAAACAGGGATATCCTAATAAGTTAACCCCAATATGTTACTATATTGGCCGTGTGAGAATTCTTCGCTAATGTGAATGTGCCTCATAATGACACTATGTTTGTGAGGGTGAAGTGGGTCCTGTTCACTCTTGTTGCTATCAACCAAGCCTTTCAAACCCCTAACTAGTAGTTTGATGGGGGTGAGTACCCAAATGTTTGTACCTCTCTTATAGATTCTGATGATATCATTAGTTAGCAAACTTATTAGGATCTAATATGAAGTGGAAAAGAAGGGAAGATAGAATAGTGAACATATCTGCCTCTATTCTTAATTTGGAGTTTAAAGCTTGTCATTATTTTGTTTATGTAAAGTTAATGCCCAGTAGAAACACTAGTAAAGTGTTGACCTCACTTTTGTATGAGGTCATTAGGACCCAGTCCAGATTCAAAATTAATCCAGACCCTAGGATCAATTTGATCTTGGATCAGATCCAGACCCTAGGAGTTAATCTAGATCCTAGGATTCTTTTAAATTCTTCATAGATTCCAGATTTTAGGATCTACTCTAGACCCTAGGATTCCTTCAAATTAATTTAGACCCTAGGATCTATTCTAGACCCTAAATCTCCCCAGACTTTAGATCAATCTAGGTCTTAGGATTCTCCTAAACCTTAGATTTATCCAGACCTCAAATCTATTCAAACTATAGACCAACCCAGACTTTAAATCAATCTATTCAAAACTCAAATCAATCCATAGTTTAACTCAATTCAAACCCTTGATCAATCCTGACCTTTAAGCAATTCAGATCCAGCTGTCACAGTCCCTAACCTGACTTTAATCCTATCTAATCATCTATAATCACCCAAATGATTGTAAATGATTTAGGTAGTTCAAACCCTATCATTCAAACTCAAAATCCAACTCAAAACCAAAAATCCAGACCAAATTCCAAGGCCAAAGGTTTAAGTCCTGAAAGCCTTTTTCAGCAAACCTTTGAATACTTCAAAACCCTATCAAATGACCTTTGATTCAAGGTCTGTTAGTTCCAAACTGATGTGACAGGTCTCTAGAGGCAACCTTCCAAATTTGAGCTTATTCTGAGGTCTCTAGCCGCAGAAACTGAATTGAAACCCAAAGGTTGTAAAACCTCTAAATATTTATAGTCTATGCCACTGGACCTGCCACCCAGTGGACCCTGACTTTGGAGCTTTCTCCAAACCCTCAAATCACTTCCACATCCTTGATTATGACCTATTGAGTGATAAACTGCATTTTGTTGGACTCAATTTGACCCCTAGTTGACCAGGGCCCAAAATGACCAAAGACACCCCTATGGGGTGTAAATGGTCATTTGAATCAAATGAGTTCCAAATCGAATGCAACCAGCTCCAGCAAGTTTCAATCATCAAACCAAACTTGTTGGACCCAAAACCAGCCCCTGGGTCAATCTGGTTGACCAGGTCAACCAGGTTGACCAAACAGGCCCTTTAGGGTCAAAATAGGTCATTTTGACCAAATGAGCCTCATCAGACCTTGGGACTACTTTCATTGGTTTCCAAATGTCATTTCAAATCTGTTGAACCCATTCTCAGACCCTGGACCCACCTGGTTGACCAAGTCAACCAGGGTTGACCCATTAAGCCCATTAGAGACCTAAATAAGTCATTTGACCCAAATAACCTATTTAGATCCCAGAAACACTTCTATCAGACTTCAGACATTAATTCAGATCCATTGAACCCAAACCCTAATCTTGGGTCAACCTGGTTGACCAAGTCAACCCAGGTTGACCAATCCAATCCTTAAGTTATTTTGTTTTGAATCAAAATCCATATATACTCAGAACTCCATCAAAACTCCTTGAACCTGTGCTTGAGTGATTAGGCCTTGATTGGACCTTTGACTCAATCAATAGTTGACCAAGTCAACTTAATATCTTTGGTCAAACCTCTCTAAATTACCATATGTTCATGCAAACTTCATCCTTTGACCTTTGAATCATTTCCAATCCCTTAAAACACTTCTTTAAGATTCTCCCATCCCACCTCATCAGCCATGTAGGCTAGTTGACTAGTCAACCTAGTCAACAAAGTCTCCAAAGAACTTTCAAATTGTCAAATCCCACTCAACATTAATCCCTTTGCCTAGGTCTGGGACTTGACACTCTCCAGCAGTTCAAAGGATCCCTCCCATGCCACCTCAACCTTCATTGACTGGTTGACCGGTCAAAAAGGTCAACTCATGTTTAAATCCCTTATCCCTTGGTCAAACCCTAGCTAAAGTGGCTTTTCCCTTAGACTAGGCTGCTTAGCTTTTTCCACTTAAACTCAAAAGAGGCCTTTAAGCTCTCTAAACCAAGCTCAGCTCTTGGTTTAGCCTTAAATGGCAGTGGTCCCCCCCCTCATCCCAAGGCCCTCCAATGAGAGCAAGGGCTTTTCCAGCCTTGGGTCAGCCTTCCAATGGTTTGGGACACCTGTCCAGCATCCAAGCAAGGTCCCTGATGCATCAGGACCATCCATCTAAGGCCAGGTAGTTTGATTAGGGAAAAAGGTCCCAATGAGTATTGAATCTATCTTACACACTCTCTCACTACATCCAACCTCCCATACCTAGTTCTCATTTCATTTTGACTCTCAGGAGCTTCTCCTATCTTCCCACTACCAAACCCAGGTGGTTGCACGTCGCCGATGGTGACCTTTCCGGTGAAACAACCCCAACTCCGCCCAAGGCTTGTGCTGGTCGATCCGGATGTTTCGAGCTCGTGGTCCCTTCTACAAAAGTAAGCGTGGATAGTCTACAAGCTCAGAGAGCCGATGACCAGACAAATCCACCATATATTTTGGGTAAACCACTAAACCCTAGTTTAGGATACACTAGTTTAAATAGATTCTTTTTAAGCACTTCTTAAGCCGTAACAAGCATTCCACATGATCTCTGTTCATGTCTACTATTTATGTTTACAATTTCAACTTAAATGATCGATACGATCTCTCGAATGAGGCAAAATAGTGATCCTAGGGCATTTTCGTAGTCTAAGCATAGGTGTACGAAATGTCAGCCATTGATCTCATGATCAATACTAAGATTTCGTCATATCCAGCTTCGTTTCGACCGTGTATCCCGCGGTTAGTCGAGATCTCCGTATAACTAGATATAGACCCTCCATTTCAAATAGCGGAGGCGAATCTCTGCCGTCTGATCTCGCCCAAACGAGTTCGTATTGCGGGATTTGATCTCCGCCGTCAGATCAAACTGCGGGTAATCCTACGGCTACGAAACTATGCTGACTTGGATAAGTGGACCACGCCGCATCTGGCAATGATTGCCAATGATTGCCGTGGGGCAATCATTGGCAATCAATGCCTCCTCGTTACGCGGTTTCGAATCCGCGGTCCGGATTGTGCCACGTGGCCCCGCCGTTGCTATGGGATCGATCCGACGTCCCGAAGAGCGCCGCGTCGACCGCCGTTATCCTGCCGCCGTTAACCTATTTTTTTATTATTATTTATTATTCTTTTTATTTAATTAATAGACATTAACAATAATTATAATAAATTAAATACCAATCCAAAAAAATTATTATAATATATCAAATTTCTCAGAATTTAATTCTCTTTTATTTAAAATTAAAATTAATTTAAAATATTTAATATAATTTGAATTATTTATATTATTTAAATAATTAATTAATTACTTAATAGTCAAATAATTAAGTAGTTTATATTATCAAAATATCTCAAATTTATTTTAAGGTATTGTTTTTTTTAATAATTAAAGGGCTGTTTAAAGATTTTTTTTTAGTTTGAAATTAGAATTAATTTGAAATATACCTTATATTTTAAGTTTTTTCTTACTTAATTAAATATTTAAGTATTAATTAATATTTGTTTGAAATTAAAATTAAACAATTTTGAAAATCAGATCAAAATTACTTTATATCACTCTTAAATTTCAGAAAACTTTTAATATTTAACCTAATCCATTAAAAATAAATATTTTAAGTATTAATCATTTTAAAAAACTATTTTAAATTCATTTAATTAACCTTAAACTTTAAAAATTCCTAAGATATTCAACTTAAGTCAGAAAAATTAATATAATATACCAAAGTTTTTAGAAAATTGACTTCTTTAATTTGAAACTAATTTTAGAGATTAAAACTTGATTAATTTTAATTATTTAACCACTTTAACGTTTAATGAATATTTAATTAAATACCATGTTAAATATTTAAAAAAAAACTAAAAGCTTATTTTCCCATAATCTTGAAGGATCAGTAGTTCTCTCATTTAGATACTAAACCTATCCTAATCATATCTTCAAGTATTTTACATTTAAAGCTTATAAGTATGTGTATAATTTTATAAGTGTATTAAGTATTTAAAACTATTTTAAGGAAATATATATATTTAAATCTTTTAGGGTTGAGGGAGCTACTTTGAAGTTTTAAACATAGACTTGACATGTGTAAATGGAAATCATGTGGAAGTATTAGTGAATGGTTATGCCCTAATCATTCACTAGTTAAGTTGTTAATTACAATGAACTAAGTACTAATCTATGCATGTTTAAGGACACACACACACACCACTTAGCCTATGGCTCTCATAGATCTAGGGATTGCTTGTGCTTATGTGTGTGCATAATATTAGTGTTGAGTCCAAGGGTTAGTGACTTTGATTTGAACCTAATTGACTTAATGACATTGTTAAGGACAATAATTAAAGACTTATTTAGAGGACTTAGAATAATTCTAATAACTAGGATTCACTTCATATTGACTTAAAATTTTGAACATTTGAACCTAGTGACATTTTCAGCCTATAGAAATTTCCTTACTGAATTTTGAAGTCATTAAGTCCCTTAATTAATTTAATCAAGATTAACCCTTAATTAAGCCTTAAAACCTTCCAAAAATTGTAGTAAATCAAATTTAAATCCAAAAATTATAAATAATATCTCAAATTGACCAGAACTTAGCCCTCTACCTAGGAAAAATAAAATACCCTTGACTGGACTCCTAATTTAACTTTAATTTGATGTTTAATGAAAATCAACAATTAATTAAATTAATTAATAAAAAATTATTGAAAATCCCAAATAATTCCCAAACACTTGGAAATGATCCCATGGGTCATCCCTGACCTTTGGGAGTGATTCCATTTAGATTGGGATGAGTTTGGATCAAAATGATCAAAACCTTCCTAATTAAGCAATTTTAAAAATTCAAATAATTAAGGAAACTTTGAAAATTCATAACTAATTACAGAAAAATCCAAATTGAGCAAACTTAGTATCAATCAACTCCAATTAAGGTCTAGTATTTTTAAAAAATGTCAAACCTCCAAAATCTGGTCAAAGTCAAAAAGTCAACCTTTTGGTCAACCGTAGTTCAAATCTAGGCCCATACTTCAAAAAATTATAACTTTTCGTAGAAAACTCCAAATTGAGCATACTAATAGTCTAAAAACTCATCATAAGGTCTAATATTTATTAAAATCTAAAACTTACAAAATTAACTTTAATTTAAAAAGTCAACTTTTGGACCCTTTAGTTAACATAATTAAATAATTTCAATAATTTCTAAAAATCCAATTATTCATTAAAATTCCAGAAAACTTTAATTTGATTGATAAAATACTCAAGCAACACTTAAATGCATAACAAACACTCCAAGGATGAAGTTTATTGGATGGACTACTCCGGGTTACGGGGTTAAGTGTCCTAAGGAGGCCTGGTTCCTCGAGCCTGGTGGCACAACGCCACGAATGGATTCAATGGGGTGTTAAACATCAAAATTAAAATACTTTTAATTACTTAACCAAGTTAAAACCCTTAATTCAACTACATCAGCAAGGTTTTTAGGATGGACTACTCCGGGTTACGGGGCTAAGTTTCATAAGGAGGCTTGGTTCCTCGAGCCTGGTGGCACAACGCCACGAACCTGTTGATGGAAAATATAAAATAATTTAACTTTAAAAATCAGTACTTAAATAACTTAATTAATATTAATTGATCCTTAATTTTTAATAAATTAAATCAACTTAATCAACCCCGATTGCTACTGGGTAACCCAGGCCTACGAGGCTATTAGCTTAGCCCCAAGGAAGGTGAAATAAACTTCACGGCCTCGGTGAGAAACAAAGGTAGCAATCATTTAACTATTAAAATGGGTTTACTTTAAATTTTAATATAGTAATATTTGAACTTTAATTAAACCTTCCTTTGAGCCTTCCACAAATTAAAATATTAGATAATTTGAATAAATTACCCATCCTAGGATCTACCCCAGCCACACGACCTACTACACACACTTTAGATGGTTTGCTAGGACAACCAACTCTAGATCTAGGCTAGGCCGGTGTTTACTTGTCCGCTGTGTGCCGGGTTTTCTGAGTTTTTATTGCATGTTGTGATTGAAATTGATTGATGTGTTTGTTTACTTTTACTACACTCTATGGATTGATGTGATGAGTGATTATATTACCCTTATAACATATGAGGGTAATATAAAAATTAATTTGAGGATAACCCTGCATGAGAGTCTAGAATTTTTATTTTTACATTCATGTAATTTATTTGAGTATTGAGCTGTGAAAGTGACACTTTGAGTTTGGGATACATAGATCCAAAGTTTAGATTCCAAAGAGGAAAGGATACCCCTTTGGGGGATAGTCCTTATCCATTTGGAACTCCAAATTTGTATCACTTTACTACCAAAAGTGGAAAGGGTAACCTCCCCCTCGAAGGGGAAGAGTTCTCTTTTCCAGTTGGGTATCCGATCACGAAGAATCCAAGGAGCTCGAGGACAAGAAGACCGAGGAGTTTAAGATAGAGAGTATCCCACTCAAGGTCACTTACGTCTGTATTAGAATTAGAATCCGGGTTGTTGTTGGTGGTGCCCGACCACTTTTAATTTATGTAAATCTGAGTTGTAATAAGCAAGGAAATTTGCCTATGGATATTTATTTAATTAGTTTGATTATTTAATGTGTTTTAATTTGATTTGATTGCATATAGGATTACCTATTTTTCTAGTTCTTTGGCGCTTGCATGTCATTTTTGTTTTAGCCTGGACTTCGTTAGGCTCTTTAAGGACCAAAAGTATTTTTACTCATAACTAATATTTAAAATTTTAAGATTTAAATAACATAGAAACTTAACGACCTAGGGAATAGTCAGAATCATCTGGGGTCGCATGCATATTACTGTATCTCTCTCCCTCCTTGCTATAAGACACTTCCCTGCTTGCAGGTAGAGTCCAAATAATCCGACCTATGAGAATGAGGTGCTGGATCTAGGGAAGTGTAGTCTTTTCAAAAAAAATTATTTTATAAGCCTTTTTTTTTAAATCTCATGCATACCTGATTTGGAGATTTTAACCAGCATGCATCGCATTAGAAACTAATTAAATTAAATTTTAATTACATTTTAGTCTAAGCATTCCACCCGACATAAGTCAAGGGGTCAATTAGGAATCTGCTCTAGATGTTGACCCCAACTTCTTAAACCAATCATGAATAACATCCCTGATCACTCTGCATCAAGAGACCAGACTCATGATTTTGAAGCGCTTAGGTGGTTTAGCTGGCTCCCCAATCCAGGCCGGGGTAAGTCCAGATTTTGCACTGCATTAGTTAGGTTCGGACTACTGTGTTCCAGTGTCCAAATTTAGAGTTAGGATCTGGGGCATATTTCTTTTTGAGTCATAAGACCCCAACCTCTGGGAATATAATCCCAAACTTCTAATAAAATGCTTAACTCAAACTAAATATTCTTCCAATCCAAAATTTAAAGCCCAACACTTAGCTCAGGTCGGGACACTTCTGAATTATTTTAGAATCTCAAAGTGTCTCCTACCCCTCTTCCCTTGACTCAAAAATAATTGTTCAAAATTTGATCCAATCCCTTTTCAAAATCCAAATTCACCTCTTTGGTATCACTCCTAGAAATCTCTAAACAAAATTTCTGCCATTATTTTAATCGAAAGTTTTCGTAGGGGACTCTGGTCTCCCACGATATAATTAACTATGAGGGCTTGCGCTCGTAGGAGATTTAGAACCCACAACTGATTTTCAAAATTCAATTAGTCTTCGTTGGGAAAATGAAATTATTGATTATCGTTATCGTCATGTTCGAACGATTATTAACAAATGATATCTTCTCCGTTCGGGTAGATATATCTTTTGTTAAAATGATTTCGAACATGAAATTAACGATCACTTCACCTAATTATTATAGCTTGATATTTGATTGATCTTTATTTTGACCCTTCAGGGCCATAGAAAGTTTTCTCTTAAATCTGGTTATGATATTCAATATAGAATTTATAATTCTGAATCTGAACCCCATCCTGAAATTTTATTTTCACCTCCCGAGGTGGTATACTTTTTTTAATGGGATGTTCGATTTTAGAATTAGAAATTTTAACATCAATTTAAAATTCTCAAAGAAAACTAAAATTTTTAAAACCCGCTTTCAAACTACAAACCACCAACATAAAGTCACTAAGGATAGGGCATGCCATAACCCGACCTGATATGACCCACAAACAGATGGGTCGTACAAAGTTGAATGATAGGCTATACTCAAGATTTAAGTTTCAAGAAACATTTCTTTTTATTTATTTATTTCAAAATTTAAACATAGATAGTAGAGCTTTTAATAACTTCTAATAAATAGAAATTAAACTAATCCACAAGTTCCAATTCTTTTCATTCATCATAAAAATATATATACAACATCTATACTATAGTACATGGCTACAAACTTGAAGAAAATAGTTAAATAACTAGCCATGATTGTACAAAAAATAAAAAAAATTCCTATATAGACTCAAATAAATAAGAACATGAAAGCTCAGCTACTCAACAAGCTCTTTCCCTTTTCTCTTACCTGGAACAGGTAGTAGAGTAAGTGTGAGCCAATACAACTCAACAAGTCACACCCACCAACACTACAGGAAAATAATGAAATACAGACGGAATTTTTGGCAGATATAGTTACACCGGAATTAACAACGGTGTTTCTGGCGGATTGTTCCGCCGGTACTTTTACGGCGGAGTTTCCGGCGAAAATACTGTCGCTAATTTTCCGGCGGCTGAACCGCTGGAATTGCGCCAGTGTTTTTAATATACCGACGCATATTTCACCGGTAATATTCGAAGGATATTCTGGTGGATTTACCGCCGGGTTTATTAAAACCGACGAAGTATTACCGGCGGATACTCCGTCGGTAATACTTCTGGCGTATTTTCCGCCAAAAAATACGCCGATAATTTCAATATATCGGCCCCGTGCTCTCGACTTCAGCTCATTCTGCTTTAGGTCGCTGCTTCAACGACGTCCCAGCTCTGTCGACGATGATGCGCCTGACCTCGAGCTCCGTCGATGACATCCCTCCCTCGCTTGATCGAGCTCCTTCGATGACAACCCTGCCCTCGAGCTCCTTCGACGACGTCTTCTTCGGCCTCACCCGTGCCGGTCGCTCTGTGTACGTAACTTTCTCCCTTTCACATTCTTCGCTCCGTTTGCTCCGGTCAGTTTGCCCTAATTTGACGAACTTCTCTCCTTGGACGCAGTTTGACTTCTCTCCTTGACGCGCGCTGGTCGACTTCACTTCGTTGATGTTTGGCCAGGAGCTCGCTTGCTGTTTAGGTAACTTTCTCCCTTTCGCATTCCAGATTTTTGGCTTTAGTCATGGATGTTTTCACTAGACATTTGCAAGAGGATGTACATTGGTGTATGCTTTTTGCTGATGATATTCTTCTTGTTGATAAGACTAGAGAGGGAGTTGAAGGTAAACTTGAACTATGTAGGCCAACCTTAGAGTCTAAAAGCTTTTGTTTGAGTAAATCTAAAACTGAATATATGGAGTGTAAATTTAGTAATAATAAATCAAGTGTGGGGTTTGTAACTTTGGGCAATCAAAGTCATTAATAAGAGCACATATTTAAGATATCTTCGGTCTATTGTTCAGAGTAATGAAATAGATGTGGATATTATTAGTAGAATTCAAGTTGGATGGTTGAAGTGGAGGAATGCATTGGGCTTGTTATGTGATAGAAAAGTCCCTCTCAAACTTAAGGGAAAATTCTATAAGATGGTAGTAAGACCTGCAATTCTTTTAAGTACAGAATGTTGGTCATTAATAAGAGTACACGTTTTAGATATCCAAGTAGGTTGGTTGAAGTGGAGGAATGCATCGGGCTTATTGTGTGATAGAAAAGTACCCCTCAAACTTGAAAAATTATTCTGTCCGAATAGCGGTACCGATCGGTACCGAGCGGTACTGCTGTTGGTATCGAGTGGTACCACGCTCGGTACCGTGCGCCTAATGATGTGGCACTTTTTTATTGGTCTCTGGATATGTTCGGTGTCTGGACACAATAATCTCTCCTCAAACTTAAGGGAAAATTTTATAAGATGGTGGTGAGACCTGCAATGCTTTATGGTGCCGAATTTGGGCCAATAAAAGAGTAGTATAATTCTATGTTAGGCGTTGCAGAAATGAGGATGCTCAGGTGGATGAGTGGTTGTACCCTTAGAGATAGGATACGAAATGATTCCAAAAGCTCCTGCATACATATTTTGGTCAAACCCTCGAGCTCGCTTGCTGTTCTTGGAACTTTATCATATGCTTTCTCTAAATCAATAAATATCAAATATCAAATGCATGTGTTTAATTGCAGAAAGATTTTTGTTGGCTTCCACAACATAATGATAAAATCAGAAAGAACTTTGAGAAGCGTGGCTCGACTCGTATGCGAGATATGTTTACTGACATTAGAAAGTCAGGCCAACGACCTCTCTGGATTGGTGAGGGTGTATGGGAAGAGTTGAGCAGTGCTTGGGGTAGCCCAGATTATACCAGAAGGAGAGATCAAAATAGACAGAACAAAGCTTCTGATGTTGGGGGCTTGGGTAGTTCCCTTCATACAGGAGGTTCTGTTCCTCATACTGAGCATAGAAGATGTTTGGTAAGAAATTTTAAAATCTTTTAATAATTTACTTTAATTAGAATACTAATATATGTCTATTACAGAAACAGGTGCTGGGTAGAGAACCAACTCAAGTTGAATTGCATAGTCATACCCACAAGCGGCAGGAGGACCAGCAATGGGTTGACGAGCGTGCTAGGAGAGCCTATGTAAGTATATAAGTTTAATTTTGGTTATATTATATGTAAATTGCATAACTTTTTATTAACTTTCATAGGAGGAGTATACACGACTTCGAGAGAGTCAGGCTGCAGCAGGTGAAGGTTCTTCTGCTGGATCAACAGATTATTCTGACTACCGCACTTGGTCGCAAGCGGTAGGAGGAATGCAGCATGGCAGAGTATACGGGTTAGGCTCGCAGGCCTATGCATATGAAGGGCAGTCATCTAATGGCGGCAGTTTTTCATCTAGTACCCAGGAATCTTTAGATACCCAATAGATAGCTGTCCTTACAGCCGAGCTAGAACGGGTACAGAAAGCCCAATCTGATTGGTAGATGTAAATACAGCAGTAGCAGATGCAGATACAACAGCAGCAAGCTCAAATGTTAGATTAAATGAAAAAGATGAGTGAGCAAATGAGTAGTGGTAGAAGTACAGCATCACCTGAGGATGAAACTGAATCAGAGTAGACATTATTTATCTATTTTACTGATGTGGACATCTGTTTTTATGTATTTTTTGGACATATTTATCTATTTGCTATTTGAACATGTTTAGTTATTTGTTGATGACACTCTTCTTATATATGTTTATTATATACATGTTTAATTATTCCTTATCTAGATGATGCTCTTCTGGTTTGTGTAACTGTTGTTTTTGTAGAATATATATGGTGTTGTAATTTTTTGTATGCAGGTATAAATGTGGAAATCACTTTTTAAAGTGAGGAAGGTTTTTTTTTCTGCTACAGATTTCCGGCAGATTATCCGCCGGTAACCGTGTCGGAAATACGATATGACGACCTTTCCAGCGGAATATGCGATGGAACTTCCGACAGATTCTTTGACGGTGATATCTGACGGTAATAATAGGCATCGCTTTATTGTGGCTGAATATCTGCCAGAATTTTCGGCGGATAGTATCGTCGGTAATTCCGGCGGTTTTTACGCTGGAACACGGTGATAGAAAAGGCGTCGGGTTGTCAAATATATCCGCCGATTTTTCACCGGAACATCTGCCGGAAATGCTTCTGGCAAAAAAAATGCGACGAAAATATTTTTCTGACGCGCGTTTTACCGTCGGAGAGATACCGGCGGAAACCTATTATTTCCGTCGTATTTTTCACTTTACCGGCGGATTTTGTCCGCCGGTAATAGCTATTTTTCCTGTAGTGCTATCTAAATAGTTTACTTATTAAACAATTTACTAAATTTGAAAGAAATTATTTGAGATGTATTATGCTGGGAATAACATTAATTATAAATAAGTAAAATAGAGCAGACTATAACTAAAAGAAAGCATACTGTGCACTAAAAGTAAATAACAAAGTACTTTATATATTATAATAAAAAATAATAGATTTTCCTCAGGCTCTTATACCTCTCATCAGAAACATGTTCTTATGACTCCCTATGCCAACATATCAGAAAATAGGCTCTTATGACTCCTGATACTTAGCACATATTAGATACTCAAAATTTTAAGCCCTTAGAACTCCTTGTGCATATGACACCATAATAGACCTTCCCTATGTATTTAGCACCAAAACATAATAGAACTTCCACCACACACCATATCTCCTCAAAGCCACACATTTCAAGTAGATAAGCATATAATTCATTATATTAAAGTAAAAGAAATATAAATGAACTAATTTTAGAATATCATAAAAGGATTTATTGGTAGGTAACAAGTTCAACTATTGAGAAAAAATTCACTATTTTAGAATAATGCTAACTTACCAAAGATTTTTCAAAATACTATTTTAAAGCTTTAATTATAGTACAGACTTATTTTTTGGGATCAAAATTATTTTTTAGTTAAATTAAAAAGCATACTTTTCAAATTGTTTAGTGTAAATTATTTAGAAAATACCTAAATATTCAGATTGACTAACTCTATAACATATATAAAGTTACGTGGAGAAAGCTTTTTGGGTGTAAAGTTATCCTCATTTTGTAATACAAATTTATAAATTAAATTAGGATAATACAATTTTTTTTGTATTTTTGAAAATTGAGATAGGTGAAATGTAACTTATCTTGATTCGGACAATTTCCTAAACTGGGCCAACAACAAAAAGTAGATCGAAGTTGCCAAAATTTAGCTTTATCTCTCTAAAATCTCTCCCTTTCTCTATCTAAATAGATTTTAGGATTTTAGAAAATGACATTGAAAATGATTTTAGATATTTTTATAAAAATTTAATCGAAAGCCGTAGTACTCTCCATTGGAGAGCACAACTCCGCAATGATAGTTCATTTTACAGAAATCAATTGAAGAGCTCAACGTCACAGTGCTTTAAATAAAAAAATTCCAAATTTTCATGCACATGCACCCAAACTTTTGGGACCTACTTTTGAATAGATTCACAAACACTTAAGCACCCATAACACTCACAAACATGTACAAAAGACACAAATGAATAAATTCCACTTGCCAAATTAGGTTGGAACCGGTGCATTGGCTCATGAATTTAGTAGGTGTTACAAGGCAATCATAAACCATTGTATCCAAAAGGAGTTCACTATCGACATTGAGAAGGTACTATTCTAGTATATCCAGTACATGTTAAGGGGGTCAACAATAGTAGGATTAGGTCATACTTGCTTAATTTATGAATTTTGTGTTGTTGTTGGAGATGTGGGAAACCTGAGGGAGGAGCAAATCTTTCTTACTTTTACCCTTAATAAATAAAAGAACTAGTCCTTTAAAATCTCCTCTTTAGAATAGGGAGAGGGATCTAACCAATTGACACAACCCAGTTAGCCTCATGCTAGGAGATAAGGTAGAGGTCCTTTAGGACAAAGTGAAACAAATCTCAGTTTTTGTTGATACGTTTAGGTATCCTTTTATGTAATTTAAGTAGGGGATGTATTAACACTATAACGATATAATTCTCCAACACCAACAATAATACTAGTATCAGTCTGACTTCAATGCAACC
This sequence comes from Dendrobium chrysotoxum, assembly GCA_019925795.1. NCBI lineage: Eukaryota > Viridiplantae > Streptophyta > Magnoliopsida > Asparagales > Orchidaceae > Dendrobium > Dendrobium chrysotoxum. The sequence goes on along the minus strand of CM034298.1, from coordinate 17,364,278 downwards.
ATGGTTGGGATTTTTAGGAGCTAGGAGATGGATTCCTATGGTCAACACAATGTGTTCCTTATACCCCCACCCTTTGAGTTCTACCCCAGTGCACCGTTGACATCTGCAGTATCAATAGAGCCAATAGAGGAGGAAGAAGAGGGGGTGGAGGATGATGAGGAGTATGGAAAAATCCTTAAGTGATTATATTTATAGTTTTTTCCATGTTATTTCCTACATTGGTTATTTATTTTTATCATAACATAATTTGTATGAAATAATGAAAATCACAAACCCCAAATTTCATTTCTTTGAAATTTTATTAGTTATCTGTAATGATTTATATTGCACTTTTTCCTATAGTGCTTATTATTATTATTATTATTATTTGGAAAATGAAATTTAGAAATAAAAAAAATAATAATTAACTAATTAATAGTATATAAAAATAGAAAATTGGCTAAATAAAGTACTTAAAATAATAAATAAAAATTTAATATAGATTAATAATTCATAATAAATAAAATTTTTGAAGTCACTTAAGCACTTGGCTACTTATGCAGGATTAACTAATCTAAGGATTAATGTAAATAAACTATGAGATTAATTCTAAGTCCTCTATTAAGTAGGTACAAAATTATTAAACCTTTAATAAATCTTAGATAAAATAAAGGTGGAGGTAAGAGATAGGTATTCAAAATATTTATAAAGTATTTCCCAAATAAAAAAAAGTTAAACTAAAAATTAAAAATGCTAAGTACTGAACTATTAAAATTGGTACCTACAAAGTATAGCGCCATTTAAAAGAAATAGTGGTGGTAATAGATAGTTATTTAAAATTAGTATAAAGTACTTAGCTAATTCAAAATAAAATGAGAAAAAGAAAAAGAAAATTGAAATTTAAAAGTGAAAAAACTAAATACTAAAATATTAAAGATTATACCTCCATTGTCTATCACCTTTTATACACTTATAAGAGGAATTATTATAATCATAATGCTTAAAGAAAGCTTATATGTGCAAATTCCATTAATTCCAAAAAGCATTAACCCTAAGTAAGTTAGTCAAATTTATCACATACACTTAAGAGTTTTATTTAGGCGATAGTTATTGACAGTTGAACCAGTAAATCAATATAATGATTAAAAAATTGAAATGTTAATTTAATTGTGCCAGAATGCTACCCAAGTCAGTGCAACGGTGCTAGTTTAGTTATTTGTGAAAACTATACATAAGAAGTTTATTTCTCATGTATTAACTATTGCGTGAAGGGGAGGGGGGAGGTGGATGCGTTGAGGGATTGAAGAGGAGTGAGGGGGGAGTGTTAGGGGTTGCTAGAGGATTGTAAGGGGGGCTACTATCTAGAGTTTAGTGAGGGAGATAGAGGGAAAGAAAGCCCAAGAAGTTAATTCCAAGGGAAGGAGGGTTTATAAGCTATTTGTAAAAGAACTTCTTGGTACTATCATTCCTTAATCTACATTTTGTATTGTTGTATTGTTTGAAATGAATGGTGTTTTAGTTATTTTAATCTCTATGGCTTATTAAATCATATCATTGGGCTTATGATACATTAAAAACCATGTTTGCTTAAGATTATATTAGTGTTGCTTTCATTTTTAAATGTTATTTTTTAATCCTTAGTGTTTAATTTAGTTTATGTATAAGCCTTTCATAAACTTAAAATGTAGTGTGATCTATAGCCTCGATGGAGGAATAGTGGAACAAATATTGGATTAAAATAAGATTTTATCATATATAGACATATGGTGTAGAGGATATTGGAATCTTAAAGAGATATAATTCTTACAGTTAGCAGAAATCTTAGCTAGGCTATTACACCCCAAGATATAAAGTGGAAGAATTTCTTTTATTTTTTCTTTCAGTTAGTATCTAATGATCAATCATTTATAACAAAATCAATTTGATATTCATAGCATATTAATTATGTTAATGAACACAAATAATAATGGAAAAAATATCATTACATTTTTTATAGTCAATATTTACATTCTATTATAAAATCTTGATTTTGAAATAATATATATAATAGCCACACGCACTACAAAAGAATACATATAATTGCAAAATTTAAAATAAAACCAAATCATATTACTACCTAGCCTCATGCTGTAGGAGCCCTTACTTGTATATGAAATCATATAAAATCATGTAATGAGCAGAAAAGCCCAATAAATAACTAAAATTTTATAATTGAAATCAATGCAAGGTAAAAAAGAAATGATATACTATAAATCCTATAAGGAAGTTAATAGATTAATATATGTTATTTGTACCAGTCACAACTATTAATTGATTAGTTCTACTAAATATCACATCTCGTTCTGTCGGTCAAACAATCATTCTATGTTTATCATTCAATCAGTTTCATTCAGTCATACCATTCAATCATTCTCATCAGTCTATCAGTTATACAGTTATATAGTAGTATCAGTATCTGTATTCAAAAATGGTAAGTAGTAATAATAATCAATATTAGTAATTAGTAATCAGTAATAAGTATCACTATATCAGATATTCAAATGAGGATATCTTGTATCTTTCTCTTGCCCTTATGCCTTCCTATCAGTTTCCCCTTATGACTCTAAATCATTGTACTCCTTATAACTCCTCTTCAGTGAATCATAATCGCCCCAACTCCTTATAACTACTAATCAGTCTCTAGCTCCTTGTGACTCCCATCAGTAATTAGTATTAATATTAGAATCATTCACAAGACATATAAGATTCTAGAGGTGACCACGATAAGTTTAAGTGGTGTCTATCACTATGTAGCACTTTTCATCTATAGGGTTCAAGATGTGACTCTTATAGCATACCAATTTATCTTGTATGACACTTAGTTCATATCTTTCATCAATTATATGTCTCTGATACCACTCTCCTAATCACGTGCTCATATTCATTCATATCAATCAATTCAATCCATATTGCATTTTTAGTATTTTTTCATATCAAATTACAGTACATCACTTTCAACCATTTTCAATATACTATTTCCCTACTCATTTTATCCAAAAATTCTTATACACATATTTAACCAATAAAAATGAAATAAATTCATATCAAGTTATTTAGAATGATCAAATCTATAATATATCAAAAGTTACACAATGAATGCTTACAAAATCAAGAGATAATGTATTTCTGATAGATTTAAGTGAGATAAAATCTATATAAATCAAAATTATCAAGAATAAAAGTAAGAGGATAATTACTTACAATGATCAAATACTTTTAATAAAATAAGTGATGGACCAAAAAGCCCTAGAATGCTTCCTCTCTCTTCTTTTATCTCCTCTTCCTCCCCCCTTGTCTTCCTTTTCCTTTTTAGCCAAGCTATACAAAATGAGCTGAGGGGTGAGGATGGTAGGGATATTTATAATAAAAAATGTATAGAAATACTATTAGTGGCCTTGTGCCATAACACTCCAACCAAGCACCTTAGCACCATATGTTGTATCTATGATTACTATAGAAATAGGCTTTAATGCTGCAGTGGCATTTTTGGGTGCTGCTGTGCTCAAAGTCCAGTGCCTTAGTGCTCATAATCGCAACACTATATTGCTTTAATTTAAATAGAAATTCAAATAATGTATTTTAAAATACTTTTTATTTTGGGTTGTTACATAGACACTCAACAAGGTTGATATAAATGAGGAGTATTTATGCTTTGATTCACATTAATATTAAGAGGGATCTAACATTTGCACTTATAAATTTTTAGATATCATAGGTTTAGAGTCATTTACATATAGAAAATTTTATTTTCAAGACTTAGCTGATAGCTTTAATTAGTGCATAATTAGAGTTTGGTGATTCACATAAGCATTAATAGAGTGAAGTTAGGGTAATTTAATTCCTCATGTGAATGATACTCTACTCACTACTTTATTATTTGATATGCCATGTGCACTTATGTAAAACTAGAATTTACACACATAATAACTTGCTTGAAGTCTGTAATAGCTAATGGCGATTGGTTAATCATCATCATCATCATCACTAACACCATCTTCATCAGTTTCTCCTATTGAGTCATGGACAACTTCTAGTGAGGACCTTCGACCTGTTGGCTAGTGGTCAATCATCCATTTTGTGTGCCGATCTAACTGCTCCACCACCCATAAAAGATCTACAAATCGGCCTCATATGGTGGTTGATGGTTTGGAAGGGCTGGTAAATTGGCTAGGATCCCTTTGGGGAGAAAGATAATGAAGGTTTATTAGAAAATGGGCATGGGAAATAATCCATTATATGGGCACTAAGATCAAGGTTAGGATACTTGTTGGTAATAATAAACTCTATAAGATAACCTAGACTAGGATAGTGAGAGAAAGGATAATTAGGATTGTGTAGTATCATAATTTGTTGCATTATAGGAAAAATAATTCCTTGAACATTTATTAGCTGATTGGTGAGATTACTTTAAGAAACTTAAGAAAGTTCTAGATTGATTTTGTTGGAAGTATTTGCTTTTTGTAAAATGGAGTGGCAGAGGATGTGTTAGATATAATATCCTTCCATGGATAAAGAATGAAGGCTCATATTATGGTCATTGTTGTAGGAGTTATGGAGTATAAGATTAAGAGCTAATTAATAGAGGCTGTAAAAATGCTTAATCAACCGTGTATCTTCTCCTTAAGTTGGAAGAGAGAAGTGATGGAAAGTTTACCTTTGTTAATTTTGAGCTCAAAATCATAGACATGGGATTTGATAAGATTCAAGTCTAGCATATATATTTTATTATGGAAATCTTATTAAACTTAGATGGAAATGAAGAGGCACATTAAAGGTGGATCCTTAAACCAGATTGTTAGAACAAGGGCAATATTTTACAGCCTAAATATTTGAAGGGGTCAATATACTATGGTAGATTTATGGTAGTGCAGTTGATATTATAGCTAGTGGCATTAGGGATCCTCTATGGCTAGAAGATGACTCTCCATGATGACGGGGTCCTTTGTTAGACACGGTTCTAAGAGAAAAAAAAAATAAAGGAGAAAAGAAAAGAAAAGTCTTAAAAAAATTCCGTACTATCAAAAATATGGACAAAAAAGAGACTAACGGGGAGAGTGAAGGTAGAAAAAAGAGAGGAAGGAGGACTATTTATAGAGGCTAAATGAGGGGACTTTTGCAATTTTCCAAAATTTAAAAATAGCCTAGGGTTAGGGGAAGGTTACAAATAGGCAATTACGGTTCTTGAATGCCTTTGAATGGCCTTGAATGCTTTGTGTAGATGAAAAACAGTGCATGTCTCATTCCCAACCACTTATCCTTGGAATCCAAGGGGTCAAATAAGGGGGACAATGCACGTAATGCTTATTTGGGAAATAATCTAGATATATTTGAAAATTTTATTTTATGATTAAATTTTTCATGTTCCCAAAATTATTTTCCTATATAATGTGATTAAGATAGAGTTTATTTTACTCTAGGATATATGTTCCCCATAATAACAAACCCTTATGGTTAACTATATCCCAAGAGAATTAATTTCTAGAGAATATTTATGATTAAATTAGTGAAAAATATTTTTTATGATTTTAAAGTTTAGAGAATGCCATACTTTTTGGAATTTCAAAGAGATTTATTCAAATTTAGGAGATTTCTTTTTAAAAAGCAAAAGGATGAGAAGTATGAATCACTATATTTTGAGAAGTTAAGAAATACTCCAAACTTTCATATATTGGGCTTTAAGGTTTTAAAGTTTTGAATTTATTATATGAGTTATTCATTTTACTATGAAATTGAGGTTTATATTTTATCAATATAAGATAGAGAAATTGCCCAAAAGGTGAGAACTTATGATTTAACAAATTTAGCAAATCACACACAAACTCGCCCAATCACACTCACCCTTACATACTTGGCGCCACTGAGCAAAGGAAACTTCCTGAAGCCTTCCAACCTCACCCTCCTTCTGTAAATTAAGATATGACATGTGTCAAGGGTAGTGTGCAGCGTTGTATGGGAATTCTGTGTAGTGTTATATTTTTTTAATTTTTTTCTATGTAGCCTTTCAAGTAGCTCCCAGAACCATATAAAAAAGGGGTACTGAGGAACTATATGTGGACTTTATTGGACATTTTGACTGATATAGTGGATGCTCTGCAAATTTTGAGACAGTTTCTTGAGTATTGTTTACAGTTTCTCTCTACTCTCTCACAGGTTCTTGGATCACTGACTCGCTCTCAATTTCAACTCATTAGTAGAGGCGAATGTCTTCTATGGACAAATTTGAATCCAACAGGTTAGTCAGGAGATTATTTTTGGTCGAAATTTCATTTTTCTCATTCAACACTTTCTTTACATTAATTCTTATTTTCTTATTGAGTTGTACTTCTAAATTCTTTCCAAAAAAAAAAAAAAAAAACTCTCAATATTATCATATAACTGCATCATTATTCCATGAAAATGTCAAGGACATGCATCATGTGGTTGAGGTTGATTATGCCACATGCCAATAATTAATGCTTAAGATCTCTCTCAGATCACATAAGGAAAATGGCATTTCTTTAACCCAAGACCACCCACAACCTTATCTTCTGCTACATTATGATTTTCTATCTACAGAAATGGGCGAGAATTCTTCATTTATTGGAGTAGCAATGATGTCAATGAGTATTCATATATGACTATTGCTATAAATTCACTTTCAGAGTAAATTAACCAAATACATTTGAGTAGAATATAAAATATTTTAGCTGAGAGAATTTTAAGTCTGAAAAATAAGCAATAATTCAACATGTCAAGTACTATGAACTGCTCATTCTCAACGTGGAATAGTCTGCTGTGAGCAGACACTTCTTTGTTGCTGGTAATGAGATGAATTTGATATTATTTTCGACCCAACTAAACAATTATGAGAGGGAAGATTTCTTATAGTTTTAAGATATAATAGATTTTTTTTATTCATATGTAAGAAATATGTATTCAATGCATTTATAGTATATGCAGTTCTTGCGAACAGATTGTTCAAAAAATGTTGGTAAGTTTTCTCTTACAATAACCTAAAGATAATTTCTCTTACTCAAATTTGGAGACAGGACTCACAATTTATGTTAGAGATAAAAAATGATCAGTTCTTTCGATGACCCGGTTAGGAGAGTACGTAAATATATTAGATTTAGGTTTCATTTGGGATGGCTTTCATACTGCTTCTTAAAACAGCTTTTTAATACAAAAAATTTAATTTTTTACAAAAAGCTGAGTTAAGAAGCAGTAAGAAAACAGATGAAGCCTTAGTTTATGTTATGAAAGATAGAGGTAGACCTAAAAAGATTTGGTTAGAAAATATTGGAAATGATATTTCTTTAGTAGATTTAAATAAGAATTTGGCTCTTAACATGGTACAATGAAGAAAAATGATTCATGTAGCCAACCCCACGTAGTGGGATAAAGGCTTGATGATGTTGTTGTTGTATAAAAAAGATGGGTCCTTCAAATATGTCCTCATTTTTTATGATGCATGATAGAAATAAACAACAAATAGTGTAAGTGGCAATGATGTTATCAAGATTTGGCTTATTAAAGCAATAACTTTAATGCAACTATCTTTTCTTATACATTAAAAAGCTTTATGATAATTGCTAATGTATATTCTCAAAAAAGCTCAAGAATTATTAGTTATTTATAAAAAACTTACATTATAATAAGCCACTCAAAAATTGGTTTGAGCATACCCAATTGTTGGGCTCAATTGAACTCAATTAGGTTCAATTTGATCTAATTGAGGGGTCTGCTTCGATTAGATAAATCTACAAGAGGGTAATGAGATATACATCGTGAGCACACTTGTACATGAAATTAAACTAAATTGGGAATTAGAAGGATTGAGTTGTAGCCATAAATCCGTCAAATTCAAACCATGTAAGCTTGATTAGGTTCTATTATCCTAATGCTAGCTCGACTGAGCACTACAAGGTCAATCCAAGTTTAATTGGAGCTAGGTTTGGTCTAGTGTCTAGAAAAAGTGGTTAGTACACCCACATTAAAGATTAAGTGTGCCCAATGAAGTCTATATGTGATTAACTAGGCCCATTTTGACCACAAGACATTAAGTGAACCCCAATTAAGATCAAATTATGCCCAGTTCAATTAAGACAGCCAAATTATGAGGCTAACAATCAAATTGGGATAAGGTTTGATTTGGTGGATTAGGTGAACCACCTTGAGGTCAAGATAAAGTTTTAATATCTAATAGATCAAGCTTCGATGATTACAATAGATGAGGTTTACCCTATGTTATTAGGATTAAAATATTTTAACTTGACCAATTATTATGTTTGATTTAATCATCTCTATTACTTAACTAAGGTGGCTTGGGTGTAAACCCATAGGTCAATTGACAGTACATTGCTCGAAAGAGCTAGGGTGTGCATTTGGCTAGCTCAAGTTAGTTTGGTCAATTGTAGATTTGATCTAGTTAGAAAAAGTTCTTGGTTAGGGTTCACATAGTTTGGCATAGGGCAAACTAGGGATAACTTGGGGTTGTTGTGCCTATTTGCTTGAACTTGGCCTTGGCATGAATTAATTCAGCCAAATTATGGTTAGCTAAAAGATGTTTTATTAGAGGTACAAGAACTTATTTTCATGACCAAGATATCAAGAATGACAAAAGGTGTACAATAAAGTTTAAGGATCAATTGGACCACAAAAGAATGTTAACTTGGCATAGCCTTTGGTTGCATTAGCCTAATGGGGTCCAATTTAAACGAGAGATTATGAGAGTTAATAAAGTTATACATCAAGTTTAACTATTCTAAGTGGGCTCAACCATCCCCTTAAATTGGTGTATTAGATGTCCATTAAGTTGATTCTAGCTCAAATAAACCAACTCAGTTAGACCAAATCACCAAAGATTTTTTATGTTAGCTTCCAATCAAACACATTAGTTAAAATCCATATAAGTTTAAATGGTCTCACTCTGGCTTTGCCGTAACTCGCTTATGTTAAATGAGTTGGTCTACAATCATTTGGAATTTGCTTGAGCTCTACCAAAGTTTTCCTATGCTATTTGTGAACTATAGGTCACACATAACTAATGAATCAATTACACTTTTGAGCACAATTTAAATGCAAGGTTGTTTTTGGATCAAACTAAGCTATATGTTTAAGATTTGCTTGCGTCCATGAGGTAATGTTGGGCCAATGATCACAACATTGATTCAATCCTTAGGCCACTTTAGATTAAAATAAGCTAACACTATTTTCAGAAGTCTATACTCATAAAAATGATAGATTCAGTATTGCCCATGGACTCTGTGGACATGAGTAGGCTTCATTAGACCTCCAAGAGTTGTGTTGGATATGAAAACTTTCTAGTAATTTGTAGCCCTTATTTTAGAAAATTTTAGCTAAAATTCAATATCTTATCTATTAAATAGGGTTGGAGCATTTTATTGCCACTTCGTCACCTAAAATTTGAATGAAGCTTTTAATGTATGTCGAATATATGAAAGAAAGTTTGTGCTTGTCATAATTACTTTAACAACTTACAATATCAATAAAGGTTATGAAGAAGAAGTTTGGCATGTCATACCACAACTTTAACTTTGTTTACTATTATTTTTAGAAAGAGTTACAAGGTTGCACGAATTAGGTGCACAATCAAATGCTCTTTCAACCACCAAACCACCTCCATATACAAATTCAAGCCCTATTTGTAGGGTTTTTGAGAAGGATATTTTGATGAATTTGGCTGGAATAAAAAACAAACAACACTCAATCCAATGACCTATATTGATTCCTTTGCTTATAGATCCTTTATTAAGTGTTTGAATGTATTAATGACCTCAAAACTGATGGACCTTAGGCTTGTTGGATTCATCTCATTGATCCCCTTAATTTGACTATAAGCACATAAGCTTTAGAGACCATTTTGTCCTTCAATTAGTGCCTTGAAGCTTCCAATATTATTCTAAGCACACAAGCTTCCATATATTAAATACTCTATCACCATAAATTTTATAGCATGTAATAATAATAATAATAATAATAATAATAAGACAATATTCATCAATCAATTAAATAGGTGAAACTACTCATAAAAAAAAAAAGGTTCACTCTATTCTTTATCAATCAAATAAGTAGCTGAAATTAAATTCAACTCAAATTCGTTTCGAATTTCATTTTCATTTTCTCTCCTTCATGTAGTTCAAACCAAACTTTGTAGATCCTTTGATGCTCGAAAAGCATTATAGTCCCATTGGATTTAGGTAGGGTCCATAAATCTTTTGGAATTTGACAAGCTTTGTTCGCTAGATTATTAAAGTCTACTTGGATTTACAAACTAGCATAAGGTAGGTTTTATAAAACCTATCGTTTTGTTAATCATTGCACTACATAACAGCAAATCTGCTATCTTATCTTCAATAAAGTTCAGAGTCACTCCACCATTTTAGATCTTAATTAGGGTTTATGTGGCATTCAATCAACATTGTTGGTTTATTTATGATGCTTATTAAAAAAAATATTAAAATGTTAATTAGAATAAGATGATTAATTTCTTTCTGTAAGTAAATATTTTGGATGTGTAATACATTATGTTTTATTTTATAAAAGAATGAGAGAGAGAGAGAGAGAGAGAGAGAGAGAGAGAGAGAGAGAGAGAGAGAGAGAGAGAGAGAGAAACGAAAGAGGTTGTTTGATGGAGACATTAATTCATTCTCTCTTTACCAATTTGTCTCTTCTATTTGTCTATATTTCTTAATGGTCAATAAAAATTTGCTGGCTTAGTAAATAAAGTTTATCAATGGCCTTAAGGTCCGGTTTGCGATAGCTTTCTTACTACTTTTTAAAATAATTTTTTTGTATAAAATTTTTTTGAATCAGAAATTTTTGTAGTAAAAAACTGCTTTAAAAAGCAGTAAGAAAGCCATCCCAAATGAAGCATAAGAAAATGTAAAGGGTGAAGTTTAATTAAGATTCCGTTTAAATATTAAAGATTCCGTTTGAAATGGCTTTCTCACTGCTTCTTAAAGCAATTTTTTAGTACAAAGCCGTCCCAAATGAAACCTAAGTGTGAAAATAAAATCGTTATAATTAAAATAAATTGCAAGAAATAGAGGTAATGAACACATAATTTTCACACGGTTCAGCTCCAACCGCTTATATGATTATATCCATGACTAAGGCTTCGTTTGGGACAACTTTTTTACTGCTTCTTAAAGAAACTTCTTAGTATAAAGATTTAAACATTTGTACTAAAAAACTATTTTAAGAAGCAGTAAGAAAGCCGCCCCAAACGAAGCCTAAATCAGGCCAAAATTAATGTTTCACTTCCCACTAGATTTCATCAGCCAAACTCCTTTGCTTCTTAGGATAAAGAAATCGGTGCAGCAAATGCTGCCCAAACATATTATTTTTTTTATTTGAAAAAAATAATACCTTTTCGTTTAGTGCATTGTTAATTGTTTTTTTTTAATAAATCAAATTAGTTTTAAAAACACTCAAAAGTAGGGGTGTAAGCTCATGGCCGGCAAGTAGGAGTGTAAGCTCATGGCCGGCAAGTAGGGGTGTAAGCTCATGGCCGGCTCGAGTTTTAAAAACACTCAAAAGGAGAGGTCAATAGAAGAAATTCTTGAGAAAACCTCATTAAAAATAACTAAGTCTGAGGAACCAGCTCAACTCATTAAGAAAATTATAAAAAACTTAATAGGAAGGTAGTTAAGAGATCACCATCACCTTTTTCTTAGAGATTTGGATAGGTAATTTTCTAGATTTCTAAATATATTTAAGAAGTTCACAGTTAATATACCTTGGCTAAAGCCCTAGAATAAATGCCTACCTTTACCAAATTTATGGAAGACATTTTAAGTAAAAAGAGAAAACTAGGAGACTTTGAAACTGTAGATCTTATTGAATAGTGTAGTGCCATTATTCAAAAGAAAATCCCACAAAAGTTTATGGACCCTGGTAGCTTCACCATTCTTATGGCTATAGGAGATAAGTTATGTGGGAGAGTAATTTGTAATTTAGGTGCGAGTATAAATCTTATGCCCTTTTTTATCTTTAAAATATTAGACATAGGAGAAGTCCAATCTACCACTATTACCCTACAGTTAGCTAACCGTTCATTCACCTATCCTAAGAGGGTAATAGACGATATTTTAGTGAAGGTTGATAAGTTCATTATAACTATAGATTTTATTATTTTAGACATGCATGAAGATGGGGAAATTACTATCATCCTAGATAGACCTTTCTTAGCTACCAATGGGGCTATGATCAATGTTCAGAAGGGAGAGCTAACCAAGAGAGTTCAAGATTAAGAAGTCACCTTTAATGTCCTAAAATCAATGAAGTTTCCTAAGGACCAGGGTGAATATTATTGTAAAGTGGATTTTATTGATTCTTATGTAGAGAAAGTTATTGAGGAACTGCCTAGTAATAGTTAGCTAGATATGTCTTTGAGCAAGGATAGTTTATGTGAGATTGAGCAAGATTCTGTACAATTCTTTAGTGAAGCCCCTAGGGTACATAGGGAAAGATTAAAGTCTTAGATACATCATCCTTAGGAAAACCTTTGAAACCATCTACAGTTGAGGCCCCTATGTTAGAACTTAAAGCATCACTCGCTCATTTAAAATATACCCTTTTAGGAAAAGAGTCAACTTTACTTGTCACTATCTCTGCTGAGCTTGAAAAAGATTAGGAAGGTAAGTTGATTAAAGTCCTTAGTTTTTATAAGAAAGCTTTTGGATGGTCTATTACTGATATTCAGGGGATTAGTCTGTCTATTTGTATGCATAAGATTCTATTGGAAGAAGTCTATCAACCTAAAGATGATCCGTAGAGGAGGTTGAATCAAACTATGAATAAAGTGGTTAAGAAAGAAATTCTAGAAAGGTTGGATGCTAGTATTATTTTTTCTATTTCTAATAGTGATTAGGTTAGTCCAATTCATTGTGTTCTTAAGAAAGGAAGGTTAACTATCGTTTCAAATGAAAAGAATGAACTTATTCTTGTTGGGATTGTGATTGGGTGGAGGATATGCATTGATTATCAAAAGGTTCAAAAGGCATTTCTAGTTGCCGTTTATAAATCAAATATTAGATAGATTAGCTGGGCATCATTTATACTATTTCTTAGATGGCTACTATAATTGTCACCAGATTCACTTTGCCCCAAAAGACCAGGATTATAGAACCTTTGCATTAAGATGTATGCCCTTTAGTTTATGCAGTGCCCCTATAACCTTTCGAAGATATATGATGTTGATCTTTTCAGTTTTGATAAAGTAGGGCATTGAGATTTTATGGATGATTTTTTATTCTTTGGAATGACTTTCAATGTTTATTTTGATCATTTAGAACTAGTCTTGAAAAGATGTAAGGAGTGCATAGAGTCATTATAAGTGATGGGGGTAGCCATTTTTGTAATAAGAAGATAGAGAATTTAACTTTAAAGTTTGGAATTAAGCTTAAAATAATAACTACTTATCATCCCCAAACTACTAAGATAAGGAATTTGTAGATTAAGATAGTTTAGAGAAAATTATAAGTCAAAATAGGAAAAAATGATCACTAAGGTTGGATGATGCATCATGGGCTTACAAGATTGCTTATAAAACCCCAATTAGAATTTCTCTCTAAGCTAATTTTTGAAAAAGTTTGTTATTTGCCTCTAAAATTAGGGAATAAAGCTTACTTGGCAGTCAAAGAACTAAATTATAACCTTAAGGATGCTGAAGAGAAAAGGCTCATACAATTAAATGAATTAGAAGAATTTAGAAATGATGCCGATGAGTGCCAACTTATATAAAGAATAAATTAAAAAGTGGCATGATCGTAAGCTCATTAAGAAATAATTTAAGTCTAGACTAGAAGTATTATCATATATTATATGATTAAGTTATTTATTAGGAAGCATAAGTCCAGGTGGTCAGGTCACTTCATTGTTATAAAAGTGTATCCTTATGGAGTTGTTAAAATCAAAGATAATAAAGCAACCAAAAATTTTAAAGTTAATAGTGAGAGTCTGAAGTCTTAATTAGGAGCATATGTTAATTACCTTAGGAGTTTAATAGAGTTGGCTCATCTTGAATAAAATTTTGGCATAGCCTTACTGAAGATTATAAATTTAATGCTTCTTGGGAGGCAACCCAATTTATCATTTTTATTTGTTGTTAGAAGTTCATGTGTAAATGGTGTTCTATTTATGGTTAGAAAATCTTTTGGTTATAATTGACCAGAGTATTAGCAATATTATGTTTGTAATCTTGATTAGTAAGTTTATTTACAAAATTCAGCCTATCATTATAGTGCTATGCCCAATAGTGTTATAGCACTATGTTAATGATTAAAAAAATTAATTAAGATCTATCACACCATTGTGTCAAAGGAATCCATCACCGTATTGGCAAATCACCTTCTTGAGCACTGCAGTGCCGTCCATGCAACACCATGACATTAAGCTCTCCAATCATTTTGGTCACATTAAACACTGCAATACTACATGTAGTGCCTCAGCATTTGATCAAATCATTAAAGGGTAGATCAAGTGCCGTGACAGTGATCTCTTCGAGTGGTATAGTGTCGCCACCTATCAAGCAATGCAGTGATCTTATGGTTAAAAATCTTACAATTAGAATTCTTTATTTGAGTACCATAATGCTACCTATCCCTAGTGGCATAGTGCTTGTACCCATTTGACCTATTTGATTAAGTGTCACGGCGCTACACAAGCCAGAGTTATAATGCTAGTCTCATTATAAGTATGGGTGGGCTATTTCTCTCATTTCCCTTATTCAATCTATTTCCCTTATATTTGTATTTCTATTTCCCTTGTCATTCTAACTCTCTAGAAATGACTTCTAAGATTAAAATTGGTAGGATGTGGTATGGGTCACCTATTATAATGCTAGGAAGTTCGTTAGTGCAACACTGAGAAGAGATATAACATTCTGGTGAGTAAAATCATAATTTCTGAGTGTGGGTTCCATAATCTTGGTGGGATTATTCATGTTCAAGTAATAATGAAAAACTAGGATTTTCTTGTAGTCCAACCTTGCTTGCTAATGCTTATATAACTTGGGAATTCATTATGAATGTGAAAGAGCTACACAATGAGGTAGTCTTTGTCTGTGGTATATGGGTCCCCTTCATTCTTGTAGCAAATAACCAAGTCTTTCAAACCCCTAACTATCAATTTGATAATGACTAGTACCATAATTTTTTTACAACTACCATAAATTATGAGGAAATCATCAGGTTCCTCCTTTGGAGAGACTTAAATGCCTAATGAATGAGGAGAGAGGATAAAATTATTAATTTTCATATGTCTTCCCTCACCTAGGAGTCTAAGCCTGAAACTATTATGGGCTACAAAAATTCGTGCCCCGACCTCTCTGCAGACCACCCTCTCTTTCTTTTTGGGTCATCGAGATGAGTTTTAACAAGTAGGTTTCTGGGTTAATTACCCCTCCTGATAATGAGAGAGAAATTTTGATTAAGGCTAGTCATGAAACATATATGTATGGATACATAGTATCTGACACATAGTAGCATCATTAGTTTGGTATTTTAAAATTTTATATTTAAAATTAGAAATTTCACCATTTTGTACTTAAAGAGGATGGTGGGGGGGGGGGGGGGGGGGAATGATGATGAGCCTGATCACGATCCCATGATTCCATCATCTCAGACCATCATTGTCCCTGGTCTACTTAGTCAAAGGAAGTAGTTGACCCAACTTCACAGAAGGATCCTTGTCGATAGTCATGGGTTGCTACATTATAGACTTGCGGTGGATATTTGTCTAAGGGGACAAATTTGAATCCACCTTAACTAATAGAGGGCTTTATGCCCTATCAAACATATCCTATTGATTCATATCTCAAGAATTTAGTGCCATTGAGGAGCATACGAGCTCTAACCATGACTGTAATATAATGATGCCATTTGGCGGTAAAACCACCCAGTCAGAGCGTCCTAGTTGTAATTGTTTACCTACGGTGCCATTTAGTGGAAAAACCATCAGTGTGCTACTATTTGGCAAAAAATCACTAGTTAGAGGACACGTGCCACATTCTTACTGGAAATATATATATATTGAGAATAGATCCTAGTGATATTCTTGACTAGGCATTAACTCTTTGTAAGCTGAAGTAGTTTTTTGATTTGTCCACCTCGGTAAACTATTATAGAAGGTGGATGGATATTTTTGCTTTAAGTATTTAATGGTTTATTTCATTTTAAATATTTTGATTTTGTAGTAATTTTTGGAATTTTGAATTTACATGGGCATATGGATGCATTATAAATATTTATAGTCCCCTCCAGTTGAGATTTTTTATCAGCACGACCATTATTAAGGTTCCTATGGGTTGTTACATTTTTTATTGATTGAAGGTTATCAATTATATCAATTTATTGATAGAGGATCAGGTTTGTATCTAAATTTATTTCCTAACATGTACAACATCCTGAGACATCATGTGTGTACCTACGACACACTTGCTGGGGCCTATGAGGATATATGTTTTTGAGTGCATTTTGTGCGATACATTTTTATGTATGCATAATATTATTAGAATAAAGCACATGTGGGAGGATACTTTAGAGTATAATTGCAATATCAAATGACATGCTTGAATGAAACCCTCTATATCCTACCAATACATTGAAGAGGTCATTTTAAATTGTGATTGCAATGTCAACTGACATGCTAGAATGAAACCCTTTGCATCATGCAAATGTAGATGGAAAGTCATTTTGAAATGCAATAGCAATGTCAGAATGACACATTAGAATAAATCCTCAGTATCCTACAGGTACATGCCAAATCTCATTTTGGAATGTAATAGTGATGTCAAAGCGGGACACTCGAATGAAATCCTAGGAATCTTATAAATGCATGCCAGGGGTCATTTTTGGAATGCGATAGTAATGTCGGATGACATGCTCGCATAATATACTTTGTAAGTTATGATACACACATGTGTAACATATTGGCATGTAAAAGCAACACACTGTTATAATAAAATGCATCTTGCAATGAATGTTTGAGGGAATTTTCAAAATATTTACATGAGCACAAAGGGTATTTTTGTGATTATGAATTATGAAAATAACCACTATTGATAAATACACCAAATTTCATTTAGGAATTTTCAAACACCTTATATTCGCTTGTATGAGTGTTGTGGATACGATGGCGTCATCTAATAGTGCGCTGGGTCTTATTTGGAAGCCTATAAATACCTTCTATCCACTTGTACACATGTCGTGGATCCGATGGCATGGTCTAGTAGGGCGCTGGGTCTTATTTGGAAGTCTGTAGATGCCTTTGGTGTGCTTGCAAATATGTCGCATATCGATGGCGTGGTCTTGCACTTCAGTTGCCCGTGGTTTCTTACTACTAATTCTCTACTTTTGTACATAGGGGAATCGTAGCATTACCATTTAGTGTAGCCATGAGATACTTCATTGTTCTGAAGTGGGCTCCATCCTTTTCCATAGCAGCAATGACACAAGTTGGATTCTGCTTCCATTGATAAGTTACAAGCACATCACTTAGTCCAACAATCTTTAATATAATTACCTAAGGGTCCTTAGAGATTGGCTCCACGAATCATCTGATCATTACCTAGATTAGATGACAACCTCCAAATTACATGAGGTCATTTTATAATAGATGAGGTATCATAATCTAATGAGACCAAAGGCTTGGCGGATGTGCAATTAAACTTCTTTGTTTCCATTTCATCTTAAGGTAGTTTCTTCGAAGCATGAATAGGGAAAAACACATGGTAGTTTTTAATATCCCAATGACATTATAGTATCCGATATGTATATGGGACGTAGAAGTTTCTCCATAGTCCTTGACAGGGCAACTAAGAGCGGCTCCCTTCAATCTACAACTATAACTTTTAATGATGCACATGTAGGACGTTAAATTATAAAGTTTAATCTTTAGGTATTTATCCTTTATTCAAATAATATGACAGATATTCAGAAACCTCAGTATTTATGAAGAAATGATAGAATGAGACATTTTTTCCTTTAATTGTTCATTCTTTGACTCTACAAAATTATTCATAGAATCATTCAACTTTGCATGCTTAGTACCACAATTAGGGTCTTTTTCTGGTAATAAATCATGGAGCCTCCTCTTTACACCAAGTTGCCCGTTTTTTTATCCCAATTGCCACCATCAGAACCTCCAAGGTTATCAATTAGAGGGTTTAGTTATACTTGATCAATAACGCCTTCAACTCTAATGTATGATGAATGTGCTTCTTCTCAGCGTAGTTGTAAACTACTAAGGTCTTCTACCAAAATTTGTAGGCACTTGCAGTTGCTATAATTTTCTTGCATTTGCTTCAATCTTTAGTCCTTGCTCATGAATAGTACACTACCTACGTACTTATATTTATAGAGGACCCAACATCCCTGCAGCATATCTACTATCACTACTATTAGTGGATGTTTTGAAGGGAGCATTATCAATTACAAGCAGGTGTTGCACGTCAGCATGTTAATATATAAACAATACAACATTTCTCTAGAAGCATCAATATTTCTGACAAGATGATATAATTGAACATTTTCTTTAATTGCTCATTCTTTGACTCTACATAATTATTCAATTTTTCTTGCTTAGTGTCACAGTTATGACCTTGCTCTGATAATACATTATCAGGCTTTCTCCTTACACCGAGTTTCCTTTATCCCAACTGTCACTATTAGGGTCTCTAGAGTTGTCAATTAGAGGACTTAGTTATACTTGATCAAAAAAACTTTCAACTTTGATATGAAGTGAATGCACCCTTTTTCAGCGTGGTTATCAACTGTAAGGGTGTCGTAGCACTTATTGTATGTTGCTGATTACCATTGTCATACATGTGACATCTCTTTCGTCATTACCAGCAGATATTTACATTTATTGCATATTACACTATGTATATTTAAAAATGAGCCTTATTGTTTGCAATCAGGATAGGTGTGCTATCACCTGCCAATACCTTCTTACGGGCACTGCACAAGCTTCATTTGTAAGGTAGCAACATTGGTTTAACCAAAATATTCAAGCTGGTCAAGCAGTTGAGCTTCAACTCCTTCTTCTTCAGATAGAGGTCTAATGGGTTTGACTGTCAATTGTTGCCCTCGGGAGTTTCCATCTCTCGATCTTCCACCCTTTCCTTAGGCAGTTTCCAAGGTGCACCTTAAGCTTGGAGGCATAGCAAAGTTCCCATCTAATGACATGTTGGATGCCCTCGATGCTACATTGTAGTTTAATATATGAATGCCTTAGCATTCAATGCACATTGCATGAATATGTCTACAGGGAATATTATCATTTATGAATAGGCTCTATATGTTTATTTACATGCTGATGTAGGCTACCTGTCAAACTACATTCATCACTGGTTCTTTATGTATGTTGGCTTGCAAGTTATCATTCAATGCATATATGTATCTTCTTCTCACAAGGTACTACTGATGTGAATATTATAAAATGATAACTTTATATTGGTTGCGAGGGATCAATGTGTTTGCTTACCAGTGGAGGAGTGTAGAGGAGATCATTGAACCATCCGAAGCTATCTTTTCTTCTGTACTTTTTTTGTTTGTGTAATTAATGAAAATAAATATGCTTCACTTATTCTTAATATGTGACTAAATTCTCTAGTTTTGGATTGATGGTATAAATGAAAGATGGAGTACTAATGAATTCTCTTCATTGATAATTTTATGATGCTTTCAATATACTAGATCTTTATTTAATATATATAGTGGTTATATGTGTAGTTAATATCAAGTGTAATATCAAGCTTAGGAATAGGAAAGCAGGCACAACCAGGTATGTTGGATTGGTATGATGCAAGCATAGTCATAGTGCTTATTTTATATCAAATTTATAGAGATGAATTTTCATGAAGGGGTTTAATAGTACATGCTTGTTGACGTCATTTTTTTATGAGGTCATCAGGACCTATCCAAACTCTTGATCATCCATCAGATGGTTGATAATCACCCAGCTATTAATCATTAAACTTTCAACCTACATATGAATCATATATTCAATTAATCAACCTCCATTTCAATCTATACTTTAATCAATCATTCAATCCAGCTCTACACCATCATTCAATTAACATCTCAATCTAGGTTATAATCATCAATCATTGACCAACAATCATTCGATCAATCAAAGCTCCAATTAACCTTCAATCATCCTGCTTCCAATCTACACTTCAAACATCAATCTACACCTTCTTGTAATTACCTAATATCTAACAATCAATCATCTTGCTTATCAATTATTCAATCAATCATCTTACCTATCAATTATTCAATCAGTCATCCCTGCAATCATTATCAAGCAATCAATAATTAATTAATCATCAATTAATCAATGTATACCTATAATTATAGCCCTATACTGTAGTCAATTAACCTAGGGCACTGCCTAGCTTAGTGCACTGGCCACCTCGGACCTCAATCAAGATCCAAACCACTTTACTAGGAGCCTCATACATTAAATCTAACATCATTGCCTCTAAGTTAGTGATTGATCAAGATGATTAATTGAGCTAGCTCAGTTGATCATCCAACATCAATCATCTTTGAATTTAACATCAAATGAGCTTTGACCTTCACCAAACTTCCCTAGACATCACTCTTAGTGAAATGGACCTGATTGGTCACTCTGGCCCAATCAAGAGTTGACTTGGTCAACTAGACCCATGTTTGGTCAAACTAAGTCAACATAGGTCCCATTCATTATATTCATTCAAACCAACCCATCCAATCCTTTAACATCACTCAATTGTATGCCTTTAACATACCTAAACCTACCATGAGTCACATCATGGGTGTTTGACTTGGCAAACCACCATGTGTGGTTAAACTACATCATACATAGAGTCTTTTGCTTAAATATCAAACATATGGCTTCACACATCTTCCAAACTACCACACCAGCTCATAATGTCTCCTTGGATGCCACCTTAGTTGGTTTAACCAGTTTACTGGTCAAACTAGTCAACAATTCTCAAAAAGAAAATTAAGTGGTCAAATCCACTTATGCATAACATTCCATGCACCCCATGCTAAATCACTCTAGCTACCTAAATATCCTCTAGAAGGCTCTTAAACCAACCATAAACCCATGGTTTAAGCATAAGCTAAGCCAAGTGGTCCCCCTCCGCATGTTAAGATAAAACTGCCTTTCCAACTCATTATCCTTGGCATTTGTCTTTGTCTTGCCCTTCTAACTACCTGAAGCTACTTATGAAGCATCTTAGCTAGCTGCACACATAATTTTAGCCGTCTAAGGGATGTAGGGTTTTTGAATTGAGCTCAAAAGACCAAAAGTCTCATTCTAGCATACACACATTCTCTCACTAAACCATTGCCAACTCTGATTTTGTTTTGGCTCTACAGACCCTCCTCAACATCCCCCAAGTCAAGATCTGATGGTCAAAGCTTGTCGATGGTGAGATTTTGGCCAAACCGAGCCCCTAGTCCGTCTAGAATCCATAGTTTGTGATTCAAGCCATTTTAGCTCTTGAGTTCTTTAGGAGACTTGTTCTACATCTCTCCAAAAACAAAATGATCCCTAAAATAGTTCGTGAGACTAATCCTATTGAGGTAAAACCTAAACCTTAGCTTGCAATAGTTAGGATTAATTAGCTTTCTATAAAGAACGTTTCAAACCCCAAAACCACCTCCTTACTATTCATTTATTTCCCCTTAAGATCTGACTAAAGTTCCATAGAGTTCGGTTCATCAATTCGTGCATTTGAACCCTTCTTCATCTAATAATCCTAATATCATATACGCATGCACTGTATATCTTTTGAATCATTAATTTTTGAATCAATAGTCTGTATCGTATGATTCCATCTAATATTCAAAGTATGCACTGTTATTTGTTGCATAGATCTCATTTCGATGACATCATGGCCATTCAATCCAAACCATGCGTGATTGAACGACCATCGCGGATCGCTAATGTGGATAAGTAAACTGCGTCGGCCGTTACGCAGTCATTTCAATAAGTGGCAATGATTGTGCCTCTGCACAATCATTGTAAATGATTGATACACCACCGTCACATTTTGAAGCAGCCAATCAGAGGCTGACGCGTGTACAGCCTCTGTCACAGTTAGTAATTAATTAACAAAAAAATAGGTTTAAATGCTTTAAAATGTATTTTAACTTCAAAAAATTATTATAAATCAACCATTGAGCCAAAAAATATGTATAATACCTCATTCTTTTCAACTTGAGACCCTCTTCAATTTAAAAATAAAATTAAACCAAAATTAAGAATATTTAAGGAATTATTTCATTAATTTGGATTTCCTAATTATTTAAATAATTCATTAAATATTTGTTCAATTTATTTCAAACTTTGCCTTCATTAATTATATGTTATACACAACTTACAGTAATTTTACTAGAATTATTTAAGCATAGTTTCAATAAAATTTAAATTTTAAATAAATAAAGTATGCTTTTACTTATTTTCTTTTAAAAATTCACAATAAATAATCCATTAATCTATTGCATGCATTTAAGCGCTCTTGTGAAAGTTTTAAACAGAGCTTCATCGTCATTAAATGAATTCAATATAGAGTGACAAAAATAAGAAATTGAATTATAAGTATTTATTGATTAAATTTCCAAATGTTCGTTATTTCTTAGCTTTAATATTTGGATTTTCAACAATTCTTTTTTTTTTTGTAGTTTTAGTACACTTATTTGATGTGATGCGATTGTTTATATATATATATATATATCAAAGGGTTAGTAACATTGATTGCAATTCCATTCTAACTTTAGTGATATTTAGGAACAATAATTAAGGACCTTGTCTTAGCAAATTTAGGCAATTCTAGGATTACCACACACATTCTATTTGGATGAAATATTAAACATAGAAAATATAGTGTCATACATCCTATGATTAAATGTACATTGATTTGATATTAATTGACCTTCAAATAAAGATCATCTCAATTAACTATTCATTAAGGATTTGAAAATTAATAAATTCTAATAACAAAAATAAAGTTCATGAAAATATGTAATAAACTTCAATCAACTCTAAATCACATGTATAATCATTAAAAATTAAAACCCAAAATTAACTTTCATTTAAATTTAATTAATTATTAAATTACCCTTAATTAAATATTAATTAAATAAATTCATTAAAAATATAAATAAAATTTAAAATTTTATTAAAAATTCATTAAAAATAAAATAAAATTTAGAAATAAAAAATTCAAATTTAAATAAAAAATTTTGGGAAAAATTTTAATTTTAATTCATTATTAATTAGTTAAAATTATTTGAAAATTAAATAATTAATTAAAATTTTTGAATATTTCAATAAAATTAGAAAAATCTGAATTAAATTTTAATTCATTTAAAGAAAATTAATTTGATAATTTGATTGATTAGTTTTTTTAATCAATTAAATTTGATAATTAATTTGAAATAAATGAATTTAGGCCTTTATGCATAATGCTTGACTCCTTTTGGAGGGCATTTTGGCATTTGATTTCAAGGCCTTTAACACAATTTAAATAACCAAAAGATCCCTTATATGTTGTGCATGACTCCTTTTAGGAAGGCACTAATGCATTAGATTGGGAGATCTTCAAACATTAATAATACACAGACCTTATACACTATGCTTACTTCCATCTGGAGGGCATGTGTCTTTAATTTATAAGGTCCCTTCTCTATTTCTAATAAGTCTTCAAAGACTCTCATATGATCACCTATCCTGCATAGAGGATGGGCATTTCATTTAAAAGCCATAGGATTTATAAATTAATAATCCTAACACTTTGGCGTTATTATTTTATAAATTCTTTAAAATTAAATAAACAACTTAAATATTTAAAAATTGAATAAAAAAATGCAAATACACATCACTTAAATTTTAATTAAAAATCCCTTTTAACCTTTAATGAATAAACATTAAAAATACATGCAATCAAACATTAAATTCTTATAGGATATATCAAAGCCACACAACACTCCAATCATCTTTAGATTATGTATATAGATCGAGTTGTAAACTGTCATGAGTTGTAAAAGAGTAAAAGCCAACTGCTTATATATATTAGTGGGGCTCCACAAAGCAATGTCCTCTTCCTGAGGATATTCTTTTTGGAACTCTATAGAAGACTTAAAACTCGAAGACCATAAACAGTTATATTTGATTCAAGATGTATATGATGGGATTAGAATCCAGATTTATTGTTGGTGGGGCCTGACCACCATTACTTTACTACCAATCCTGGGTTGTATTTTATAAATTTATAAATTAATAAAATCAGCTCTTTTATACATTATTGTTTATGCATCATTTACATCATACGAGTAGTTTCTATTTTTTGTAAGCATGCTGTATAGCATTTGATTTAAATTTTTTTAATAACAACTTGTTGACTCTTAGGATAGAGCTTACCAAATCTTGTATGCATACATCGATTATTATGCTTAGGACTGTTAGATGGCAGCTCACTCTAGACAAGTGATAAGTCCAGATTGTATATACCCTTCTCCATACACATCCTTAATTCAAATCTAAATTTTCAAACTCAATTACAAAATTTATAATTTAAAGCCTATGCATCAAAATCTAAGTAGCCCAAGTATTTCTTTAAATTTATATGATTTTTAGAATTATTTAGTCTTCATTTTAATTGAGAGTATTTTCTTAGGAGATATAATTAATTATAGGGGCTTGCCTAGGGAGGTTAGATACGAGAATAAAATAAACCTTATCTTAGTTGCTTTTTAAGGTAGGGAAAAAATCTGTGAATGCAGACTAGCTTTATCTATATTCTAAATTTAATTTCATTATCAAAAGATAGATGGATATTTTGTTTTCTTTTACGATGAATTGAATATCCTCTATATTTGATTATAGAAATTAATTTATAATTTATTCTTCTAATTGAAATGATAAGAGAATATGCTATTAATTCTTTGGGATGATTGTATATTCCCTATGCTGCATCTGATTAGAAAAATAAATTATAGTTTCTCTCTTTTAAATTGATAGCAGAATATTAGTCTATCCTTTGGGGTGGTATAATGTAAGCTATGTAGATTTAATTGGAAAAAATTAATAAATATATTTAAAGCAAATCAATATATACCACATCTAAACCATTTTTTAAATTATTTTATAAAAAAGTATTATGCACATATTTTTATAATTTTTATATCAAATAAAATTTAAGTATTATTTAGGGATTGATGGAGCCGTAAATCATTTTTGCAATTCTTTAGGTTACTCCACCGCCTCCATCAAGCTACCAAGTGTTCTAGATCAATATTAGAGCCTCATGGTAGCTGTGGAGGTCATTCTGAAAGTGTGAATAGGTTTTAGACCTATTGCTCACGTCCCTAGGCTAACCAAAGGGGGGGGGGGGGGGGGGGGGTGAATTGGTCCTTTTTTAAAAAATTTCTCTTGATATTTTGGAAATATTTAAAAGCTAATCGTATACTACGATATAACTTCGTACAGTATGAACATAGATAATTTTTGCTGTTTCGTTCAACAAAAAAATTCAATCACAAAGAAAATAAACTGTGGAAAAAAAAATACAGAAAATAAACAGTGAACAGAAAACACCAGAATTTATAGTGGTTCGGTCAAACACGACCTACATCCACTCCCTAGAGACTCCTTCTCTAGGTATTACACTAAACTCAAGTGACTCTCCTTTGCCTCCACAGCAAGGCGGAGAAGCCTTTACATGATTGTATAGTACAATTTATACCATACAACATAATTAGTTTCAGTTTGAATCCCCCTAATTTAGGAAAAGGAGCATATGAAAATTATGCAATTTGATTATAATTGATCATATGGTGCAATTTTTATTACAATACGATTGCCATTATTATTGTAATTTTAAATTTTCTTGTAATCAATATGATTTGACTTTTTAGATTTATCAAATATGATAAATCATACGGTCCAATTTGTAATAGACCAAGTTGTATTAACTAACTATTTTTAAGCAATCTTTCAAAGAGCTCTCATATGTGTGCATTTGGTTGTTCCATCTAAATCATATATCTATCACATACAATAGGACATTTGACTAATTAAAAAATATAAGTTTTTTATTCTTCGGTAGTCTTCTTTTTCTTTGATGACTTTAGATTCTTCATAGATGTCTCTTACTTGAGTTTAGTCTGAGTGTACCTTCTTCAGCTTATGATAGCCCTAAAAAATATGTCTGCTATTATATCAGCCTTCATCTACTACATACCTTAAATGCTGGCATAATAAAAAGCATGCACATACAAACTCATTAGTCAAAAATCAATTACAACTAATAATATTTGAAATCATCAAAATCTCAACAAAATTTATAGGCTTAAGAGATTTAACAACATACATAGACCTTATTTTGCAGCATTAGGTAATTTTTTTATAGAATAAAATCCTTTGAAAGGCTTTTTTTATGTTTTTTGTTTTTTTGGCATGCATAAAATTAATATAATCAAGATTTAGGATTCGTTTGGGATGACTTTTTTTACTGCTTCTTAATGCAACTTTTTGTATTAAAATTTTAATATTTATATTAAAAAGCTGCTTTAAGAAATAGTAAGTAAAAAAATTATCCCAAATAAAGACTGAAATACAACCTTGATAATAACTTCTTGCGACAAAAATTGACCTCGGTAATCATCCAATTTTCAGATAGCATAAATTATTTTCCAGCTAAACTATAACGCACCGACAAAAAGACAACGAACTTTCACTTCATATTGGATATTGTAGACAGCTTGACAGAGAATAGATAAGGATGCCTAAATTGTCCAATCAACATATAGAAAACCTGACCAAGCGATTTTGAATTAAGCACTGTGTAAAGCAAGAAAATGGCTGTTTTGACACTTCTATGACCCATCCGTTGATTCCACTCTCTGTTATCTCTTATTGATTGAGCAAATAATTCAGAAAGAGAGAGCCTGGACCAAAGTTCCATCTATGTCTCTGAGAAAGCTCTATTTTGAATTTTGCTTTTCAAGCAGCAGTTAGTACTAAAAAATTAGGTCTATTTCGAATCAATCAAACTCGGCTTCTTTTATAAATGCTTAGTGTTTTATCCTAATATGAAGTGCTTTTTTTAAAAATATGAAGCTATGAATAACCATTTAAATTTTGTTTGTTAAAAATATTTGACACTAGAGGCTTAGCCTTATAGGGAACCAGTTGTAAGAAGACACATTAAAGCCCTCTTAGGATCTATTTGAGTCAAGTTTCATACGGCTTTGATTTTCAATCGTAGCTATTTTTTTCTATTATTTTGTTCCTATTTTTTTCTGGTTTACATAAACTTCTGTGCTAGAAAGTCACTTTTTAAAATGTCTTTATATATTTCTTTTAATAGCTTTATAACAATCTTTATAAAAGCTGCAGCCATCCCAAGCAGACTTTTAGGCTTCGTTCTGTTTGGGACGACTTTTTTTATTGTTTCTTAAAACAAAGTTTTAGTACAATTTGTACTAAAACTCTGTTTTAAGAAGCAATGAATAGTCATCTCATACGAAGTCTTAGTCACCCAATGCAACGTATTGTGAATATGTTATTTTAACTATGAAAGGGGGATATAGGGAGGTATAATTTAACATGCAAAAAAAATGAAAATTTTCAAAATTATATACTTCACTCACATTTTATTGTGCGAAATCAATTAGTTAGATTGAGCTAAAATTAAGCAAGTTTTCATTTCATTTGTAATAATAGATCTTCATTACAGTATATGGCTCCTCCCCACTCCCATTATATTACATTTTCTTATAAAATTTTTGATGGCATGGCATCTAACCAATGGTCCAATATAACTAGAAAGATCAGGATGGGGTCTCTATGGCAACCTGCAATTTTTTTATATTGGAGTAGTTGAGTAGGACGAACACTATAATTATTATCCTTGTAAAGTTAAAAAGAAAAAATAATTTGATGTTATCGACTGGAGGGACCATCTCACAAAGTAGGGAAGGGCTGGATCTACGAACTTATGATTAAAAATAATTTTTCTTAGATTTATACACAATATCCATTACTTTTTTTTTTTTTTGAATGGAATGGACTAGAAAAAAAATTTTCTATAATTATTTGAATGCTGGTTTGAAGAATAATATTTGTATCAGGATGGTGTGATAATATTTATAATTATAAGACAAATATTAAAAGTTAAAAGACGTTTGAATAGAAATTTAAAACAACACCACGGTTAAATTTTTTTTTTAAATGACATTCAATCACCAATAAAGGCTCGGTCCTCTGACGTAGGATCTGGTCTTTCTCTATAAAAGGGGTGAAAACTGTCTTGTAGATGCTTAATGACCATCAATCACCAGTAAAGGCTCGGTCCTCTGACGCATGTTTTAGTCTTCCTCTATAAAAGGGGCGAAAACTGTCCTGTAGGAGTCTGGAAATTGGAGATAAAGGCAGATATAGCCTGACAAAGGTGAACGAGTGGCACACCATTGGTGGTGGTCAAACAATGCTCCAACGATGCCAAATAGTCTGGCAGAGAGGTAGTCGGACGGCATGCTAACCTTGGCTGACAGTCTGATAAAGGTTGTTGGGTGGTGTTCCATTGGTAATGGTCGGGCTGCACACTAATGACGGTTGTTGAGTGGAGGCTTGACGACAGTGAGGTTTCGATCTTTCCTTGTAGAAGGTATTGAGAGAGATGCTTCAAAGTGCTGATTAGTGTTGAAGATGTTATGAGAAATTCTTTAAGGATGTGACTTATCCGAGGTTTTCATCATAATATTGCTAGATGATGTTAACATGTGTAGAATAGGCCGATGAAATCCACCAAGGAGGTTTGACTTATTTGAGATTATTTGTTAGAGCACTACTCGATGATGTTAACCTATATGGAAGAGGTTGAGGGAATCCACCAATGATGTTTGACCTATCAAAGGTTGTTTAATAGAGCATTACTTAATGACGTTAATCTGTATGGATAAAGTTGAGAGAAATCCATCAAGGAGGTTTGACCTACCTAAGATTATGTGCCTGAGCGTTACTCGATGATGTTAACCTGTATGGCAGAGGTCGAGGGAAATTAATAAGGGATATTTAAGCTATTCGAGGTTATTTATCAAAGTGTTACTCGATGATGTTATCCTATATGGAAGAAGTCTAGAGAAATCCACTAAGAATATTTTCCATATTTGAGATTATTTGTTAGATCACTGCTCGATAATGTTAACCTGTGTGGAAGAGGATAAGAGAAATTCACACCAAGGATGTTTAACTTATTATATATTATTTTTCAAAGTGTTTCTTGATGGAGTTAATCTATTTGGAAGAGGTCATGACGAATCTACTAAGGTTTTTTGACCCATTCTAGATTGTTTCTCAAAGTACCGATTGATAACGTTAACCTGTATAGAAGAGGTTGACAAAATCTATTAAGGATACTTGACCTATCTGATGTTATTTGTTAAAGTGCTGCTCAATGATGTTAATCTCTATAGAAGAGGTCAAGAGAAATCTGTCAAGAATGTTTGATCTATCTGAGATTATTTATCAAAATATTGATTAATGGCGTTAACCTATATGAAAGAGGTCAAGAGAAATCCAAAAATAATTTTTACTTATCTAAGATTTTTTGCCAAAGCATTTCTATGGAAGATGTTGACGAAAATCCACCAAGGACGTTTGACCTACCTGAGGTTATTTGTTAGAGTGTTGCTCGATAATATTAATATATATGGAAGAGGTCAAACTAAATCTTCATAGGATCGATTGTACCTTGATTGGGAGAGAGTGAATGCCCTGTGTATCCTAAATCAAAGGTGTAGATTAGTCTATCTTTAGACCGTTAATACCTTTTTGAGGTCAAGGCTATAATCTTGCACAAGAAGTAGAAGTTCAGACGATAGAGTTTGAGATTCACTTGAAGCCTTCTTATATTTGTTAGAAGCATTATGAAAGATGGTTGTTTGTAAGATTGTCTTGAAAATGCAAACTATTGGAGGGACTTCTTTAACCATAGCATTATTTTTGATTTTAACATATATATCCCTTTGAGTTTATGACCAACAATGCCCCCCCAATTCAAAAATGATGTTGGTGACAGTCAGGTGATGAAGGTTAGAGGGAACAATAGTTAGATGATAGTGGTCCGAAGATTATAGTCAGAAGGTTTATAATTGGATGACGTTGGTCAGAGGGACTGTAGTAGGCCATAGTGGTCCGAGGACCATTGTCAATGGGAGAAGGAGGTCATACGGATCATAGTTGGTGATGGTGGTCTGAGGACTATAATCGGCTGGCAATGGAGGTCGTAGGGACCGTAGTTAGACAATAAAAGTAAGAGGGACCATAGTCTAATGATTTGGGTCGAAGGGAATGTAGTTGGGAGACTGAGGTTCTAAGGACCATAGTCCATGAATGATAGAAGGCAGAAGGACCATATATGGTTGACGACTGAGGTTGTAGGAATCGTAGTCTGGCGACATAGGTCAAAGGACTATTAATAAGAAATGGAGGTCAGAGAGACTGTAGTCGGTGGGTGATGGATGACAGAAGGATTGTAACTAGTGGGGGATGGAGGTTAGTGGGACCTTTATTGCGTGAAGGTTGTCAGAGGAACAGTGGTCAGTTGGCAATTGTGGTCAGATGAACCATAGATGGGCGATGGAGGCCGGAGGGGATGTAGTCTGGTGATGATGATTTGAGGACTGTGGTATGAAGGTCTGTAGTTAGTGATAGAGATCTGCATGATTGTAGTCAAGCGATAGTGGTCAGATGATCAGAGTTGGACAATAGTGGTCAAAGAGATCATAGTTGGGCGACTGTGGTAGAAGGAATCGTATACGGGCGACAAAGGTTGGAGGGACAGTAGTCAGGTGAGACCGTAGTTTGCGACGATGGTCTAAGGACTGTAGTAAAAAATTGATAGTTTGAGGATCGTATTCAGCAAGCGATAGAGGTTGAAAGGACTATAGTTGACAAGAGATAGAGGTCGGAAGGGTCATAGTCGGGCGATTGTGATTTGAGGACTATAGTTGGTAGATGATTGAGGTAGGAAGGACCTGGTAGGGAAACAATCCTGCGGTAGTGATTGGGTTATGTTCAAGTGGACGCCTGATGATGGTTGATTAGTTAAAGTCTAGTGGCGGTGAGGGTTCGCTAGCAGTGTTGCTTGGATGGAGCCTTGAGATTTTTCAAGCTTCAGAGAGCTCTTGATTCTATAGCCTAAGGTCCAAGCCTCCCCCAAAAGTCCCATTCATGTAGGGAGGGGGTCTATTTATAAATTTTGAGAGTGACATGTTCCTTAAATGTGGAGAAGATCCAAAGTAAATTCAGAGTTCTCTATCGGATGACCCATATTGATTACATCTATTATAGAGCATTTGTCAAGCATTTAATTACCTTAATGATATTAGAATTAAGCGATCTTGAGCTCATTGGACTCATCTCGTCGAGCCACTCGATTCAACTATAAACATACACTATTAGGAGATCATTTGGTCATTCAATTAATGCTTTGAAACTTCAAAATTTGTTATGGTCCCTTGTTTTGGGTCTATATTTTTGATTTGATCCATTTTAGTGTCGTTGGGTTCTTCTCATTGAGACTTTCAATTTGACTATACGTTTGCTAAAATTGGAGTTCAGGTGGTCCTAATTTTAATTTTGAAAGTTTCCAATTCAAATATGTCTCGAGATTCGAGCTACATATATGTGATTTTTTGTGACGTGTCAAAGATATCTCAATACAAATTGTATCCAAATGAGCTTGAATATCATAATTTTATGCAATATAAATTCTTAATTATTGCACAAATCTCAAATTAAATTTAAGGACTTCTAATTTTCTTCTTATATGTTTTATAATAAAATATTCTAAAATAATTTTGTTCATATTACAAAAGAGTTTGTATATAAGGGTATCATGATAAAAAATTTTATTCATCGGTGGTAAGTCTATAAAGCATTACGAACACCGATGGAAGTCTTATAAACACACACCTTCAGATCAAGAAGATATAAATTCCTAGCAGAAAATGAGAAATCTCGGCAATGAAAAGTACTTGTAAACTAAGCCATTCTTTAAGTTTATCTCACTGTTTCACATGCGTTTTTTCGGCTGCTAGGGTTTTTTGGTTCTCCGCTTCCGCCCCCCTTCTCCGTCTGGTTCTTCCTTTCGGGGAAGGGGCCTCCTCTCCCTAGATGGAGTTCGCCCCTCAGGATTTTCCTCCCCTCTCCAATCCCTCTCTCCTGGGACCTCCACCTCCTCAACATGCTGGGTCTTATGCAGATAATCTCTCCGCCTCCTCTTCTAGGGCGGAAAAGTTCCCGGTGTCCTTTATTTCCCCCAGTCAGAAGCTGGCGTTCTCTTCTGAGGATCTCTCTGAAGGTTCCTCCTTATGGTCTCTCACCCTTGTTGGTTACTCTATTGGGCATCGTCCGTACTATGAGCGTCTTCTCGCGGCTATGGAAAAGATTTGGAAACTTAAAGGTTCGATGCCCCTCCTCTCTCTTACGGACGGTTTTTTCTTGCTCAAATTTTCCTCCCAGGATGATCTGGACATGGTCTGGTCGGGGGGACCGTGGTTTTTGCTTGGTAAGCCATTTATTTTACAAAGATGGTCACCAAAGTTTCAACCTGTTAGGGATAAATCTGCCTCTATACCGATCTGGATTAAAATTATTAACCTTCCTCTTGCTTTATGGACGCCCACTGGTATTTCTAGGATCGCTAGTTATGTTGGCATCCCTATCTCAGTTGACTCTCTGACGACTAATAGAACTCATCTTACATTCGCCAGAGTTTGTGTACAAATTAATAAGAACTCGCCATTACCTGAAGTGATTCCTATCCATATCGATGGAGATGACATGGATCTTAAAGTTGTTTATGATTGGAAGCCTTCGCCTTGTGAGGGTTGTGGCTCCCTTTTCCATCCGTTCTCCCTATGTTCCTTAAATCCCAATCCTAAACCTCCCATTCCCCCTGTGCCTCGTCCCAGGGGTCGGAGCTCCAGTAGAAATTTTGCTTCCATGAAGCTAAGTTCCTCTGCTAGGCCCCCCACCCATCGGCCCCCAACCGCTTTACCTGAGATAGCTCCTCTGATCCTACCTAGCTCTAACCCAAAAGTTACCCCGGTTGTCATAGCCCCTATCTCCACCGCAGCTTCTGCCCCGCCCCCTCTTACCAATCTTGCTTCTTCCCCCTGTGCCTCTCCAAAGGATTCCTTGCCTATCCCTCTACCTGGACCTCATCTACCTAATCTCAACCTCCCCACTGAAGTATCCTCCTCCTCTGATATTCCCCCAGGCCCCCCTCCTCTTACAGTTCATTCCTCTAACATGTTTGCCTCTTTGCAAACAGAGGTTGCTATCTTAGAGGAGCCCTCTAAGTTTCAGTTGGAGATTCCTCCGTTGGATGAAGGTCTGTTAATACATTCACCTCCAAGCCACATGACCCCCTCCATTGGAGAAAGTTCCTCTTCTGAACTTCTCTCCCATACTAAACCTAAGTCTAAATCCCCTAAAGGAATGAAAAAGGGTAAGCCTAAACCCGTCAAAAAGGCTAAAGGTACTCGGTTTTAATGCCTTGCCCTCCATTTGCTTGCTGGAATGTGCGGGGATTTAATAGCCCAGGAAAAGTTCGGTTTTGTAGGGAACTTGTGTCTACTTACAGTCTAAAACTTCTCTGCATCCTGGAAGCAAAGACCCTTCTTCAGTCTACCTTGGACCCTTGGTTCCTTAATTCTCACAAGGTTTTTGATGAGGAGGCTAGTTACAATAATTTTTGTTTCTCCACTCCTGGGAGAATCTGGATCAAATGGGATAAACACTCTATCTCTTTTAACCCCACCTTCACTTCTTCTCAACTGATCAACGGCACCTTCTCGACTAGTACTTCTCCCCCCATCCAGCTCTCTGTTGTTTATGCTGCTAACAATTTGGATGAAAGGAAATCTCTTTGGGCTGACCTCTGCAATCTCCTTCCTCCTGTTGATCAACCGTGGATTATTATTGACGATTCCAATTGTTGTAGATATGACTTTGAAAAAGCTGGCGGTAATCCGCTTTTGCTTAGCTCTTTGGGAGAGCTTAACAAATGTATTTTTGACTGTGGTGTGCAAGACCTAGCTTCTATTGGGCTTTACTACACGTGGTACAATCAAAGGGTTGATCTTCCTATTCACATTAAGCTTGATAGGGTCTTGGTGAATCCAGCTCTTCTCAATCTTTACCAATCGGCTTACTATAAGGTTGCTCCCCCTGGAGGCTCAGACCACTCACCCCTCATTTTCTTTGATAATTCCCCCTACTCTCCTAAGACCAGATTTATGTTTAAAAACTACTGGGTGAAGTTCGACTCTTTCTGGGAAGAAGTTATTTCTGTTTTTGGTAGACCATCTTCTAGCAGTCCTATTCATGCCTTCTACCATTGCCTTCGGCTTCTGAAAGGAATTCTTAAAAGAAAAAATTGGGCAACCGCCAATCACTTATCCAATGCCATCACTGATCTTAATTCCAAGCAAAGTGATATCTTGAAGGACCTTCAACTCCAACCTTTCAACTATTCTCTGAATTACAATCTGAAAAGGGTTAATGCTCAACTTGTCACTTTACAATCTGCTTGGACCTCTTGGGTCTCCCAGCGCGCTAAGGCTTATTGGCTTATCAAGGGGGAAGATGATTTGGGATATCTTTATGCCAAGATTAAAGCCAGGAAGAACAGAAACATCATTAGAGAAATTACTACTGATCAGTGTGTTTTTACTACCCACGCCAGCATTTCTGAAGCTATCATTAACCACTTTAAAATTTTGTTCTCTGCCCCTACCCCTGTATTATGGGAGGATGATTCCATCCCTGTGGGAAAAATTGTCCCCATTCAGTACATCCCCTCTCTTATGGAGCCGATTTCTGACAGTGAGATTAAGAAGGTTATTTTCTCGGGTAAAGCAATTGCTGCTCCAGGACCAGACGGTTTCTCTTTTGAATTTTATAGGAAAACCTGGCACTTACTTGGCTCTCATGTCTGTAGGGCTGTCAGAAGTTTCTTCTGCACTGGTCAATTGCCTAGAGCTGCTAAGGCCACTGCTTTAGCCTTAATCCCTAAGAACCCGCACGTCTCCAACATTTTGGACTACAGACCTATTTCCCTGTGTAATGTTTTCTATAAGCTGGTGGCTAAGTTACTTGCTAACAGATTAAAGGTGGTGCTTCCCCACATTATACATGATAGCCAAGCTGGCTTTATTTCTAAAAGGACCTCATCTGATAACATTATTTTGGCTGCGGAATTGTTAAGGGAGTTTAAAGCTAGGAGCAATCTTTTCTGTGCCAAACTAGATATTAGGAAGGCCTTTGATTCCTTATCCAGAGATTTTCTGTTACATCGCCTGAAACTAAAGGGTTTCCCTGATCTATTCATCAAATGGATTAAAGGATGCATTACTGATGTCTTCTTCTCTATCTGCATTAACGGTTCCCTTGAAGGTTTTTTCCCCTCTACTTCTGGCCTCAGGCAAGGCTGCCCCCTCTTCCCGTTGCTATTTTGTATTGCCATGGATGGTTTGTCCTCACGTCTCCAATCTTCCCATTTTAAAGGTATTTCCTGTAATGGGGTTGTTATCAACCACCTTATGTATGCGGATGACCTTCTTATTTTCGGTGAAGCATCTGTTCAAAATGTGCTTCATCTGAAAGATATTCTTAATCAGTTTGAAGCTTCTTCCAACCTTGCAGTCAACCCTAACAAGAGCTCTATCATCTTTGCAAAAGACACTACTTCTGCTGGGATCATTGCTGATCTGCTGGGTATTCTGCACTCTAGCACCTATCTAACCTACCTGGGGCTTCCGGTCTCTCCTCAGAGGCTTAATTTTACACATTTTCAACCCCTTCTTAACAAGATTACTGGTCTCCTTGAGGGTTGGAAGGTTAAATTCTTATCTTTTGCCGGGAGATTGCAATTTATGAAATTCACTATTGCTAATACGATCGCGTATTGGATTAGGGGCTCTATTATACCAAAAAAGTGTCGTTCTCTCATTGCTAAGCTTTGTTCTAAATTTCTGTTACATGGAAATATTAGGGACAGAAAACTGTATTTAATTGCTTGGAATAACATTACTAAGCCTAAGATTTATGGGGGTCTTGATATTCTCTCATTTGATGCTTACTATTATGCAGTGGCCTGCTCCTTCATTTGGAGATATTATCACCTCTCCTCTCTTGCGGGCTCATGGTTGAGAGCAAAATTTGAGTCCCCTTTCAAAGCTCCACCCCCTTACTCCTCTAAATTCTGGAAAGGGATTTGTACTGTGGCACAAAAAATCTCTCATCCTTACTGTTGGCTGTAATTGTAATTTCTCTTTTAAATGGGACCCATGGCTTGGTGGCTCCCAGTTGGCGGATTATTGCAGTGATTCTAGGTTCAACTTCAAGCTGGTTGGTGATTTTATTGTTAATGGTGCCTGGGCGCTTCCTGACTCTTTGCCGCCCGTTATGAGATCTGACATTTTGAATGTTGGTATATCGGAGGAACAAACTATGGCTTGGGATGGCTCTCTCTCTCCCAACTTTAAGTTTTATACTAATAAATTTTATTCTAACTTGGAGGAAGTTTCTTGGCATGGATTCATTTGGCATAAGAGATGTAATCTCAAATTTGCCTGCTTTGCCTGGATGGCAATTACTGAGAAATTAAAATATGCTGATGTGCTTATTCGGAGGGGTTTGCTGGTTCCCCCATTCTGCTCCTTTTGCTCAAACGTCCCAGAATCCCACCACCACATCTTCTTTGATTGTGATTTCTCCTTTTCTGTCCTTATTCTGCTTTTACCTGTTTTTGGGAATTTTCTTCTTAGGCCTAATTTGTTCCAAGCTTACGACTTTTTGGATTCTAACTTCTCCAATACTATCTCTGAGAAACCCTTTTGTTTTTCTATCATTGCTGTGACTGTATATCAACTATGGAGGGAGAGAAATAACAGGCGTTTCTCTGATTCTTGGCAGTCTCCCCTTGCGGTGGCTGAAGCTGTTAAAAGGATTATTAGAGGGAAGATCTGTAACTGGAAATATGCGGAATTGCTCAAAAGGAAATATCCTGATCTCTTCTAAAAGTCGGATAGCTTGTTGGTTTCTCATGATGTTTTGCAAGTTGAGGTATTTTTTTGAAGGGACAATGATGATCGGGGAGCACCGCCGTGACAGTTGGCCGCTGGTTTTCCCTTGGATGGCCCTATGCCTAATTCGGGTTGGTTTTTGCTAGGCTATGGCAACCAGGGATGTATTCACTCGATGATCGTTTCTGTCACTATCTGATGCCTGATGTGGTTTTTGCTTTGGTGCTCTCTTCCAGCCTGAGTCCCTTTTTAATTTAATTTATTTTTATTTTCTTTTATCTCTCTTCCTCTCCCTCTCTTGGCTGTTCTTTCTTCTGAGTTGAATCCTTATTTAGCTTGGGGTTCACCTCTGTATTTTCTTTTTGGTTTTTCCTATTGGTTATACTTGTAACTGGTTTTTGGCTTATTTATACATGAGCTTTGGCTCCTAATTTCCCCAAAAAAAAAAAAAAGTTTATCAACGACGGGGACTTGTTACTGACTCCATAGTTTATATTTCTATTATCCCGATGAAAGTTCATCAACATAAAAAATAGTATTTTGGCAGTGAAGAAGTGGTTCAAAGAATGCCAACAAGTTCGAGAGAAAAGAAAAAGCGAGGGCGTTAGTTTTCCTCCAGCACAAGGATGGGCCAGCTAGCTCCATGTTCACCACACAAGAAGTGGGGCTACAAAGGGTCAAAATCATATAATGCGATAAACTTTGAATGGGGCTTCATTTGTTTTTTGCATGATATTTTGGACGTTCAATGGGAATATGCTGATCTAGTTCTGACAAATGTCTCTAATTCCAAATATTCAGACTATCCAATCCCGTGTGTTAGCTGAGGAGGTCATATTTTATTTACAGAAAAATAAGTGCCAAGTTGGAGTAAATAAAGAGAATTAGGTTTCGTTTAGGACGGTTTTTTTCTTGCTTTCTAAAACAGCTTTTTTTGATAAAAAATTTCTTGAATTTGAATTTTTTATACTAGAAAGCCGTTTTAGAAAGCAGTACGAAAGTTATCCCAAATGAAGCCTTAGGCTTATAATTATTAGATAGTTTTCTTTCTGCTTTTTAAAGCAACTTTTTTAGTAAAAAAATTTTTAAATTAAAAATTTTTATACTAAAAAGTTATTTTAGAAAATACTAAGAAATGTGTCCCAAATGAAACCTTAGATCTATTTTACTTTTTCGATAGCATTCACAATTTCATTTTTCTATTATTTTCTTTCTGCCTTTTTAATGCTTTTTAAAAATTTTTGTGATGAAAAATTAATTGTTTCAGTAGAATATCAAAATTATTTTCCCCACAACAACTTCACAATCAACTTTCTTAAAAAAATTGTAGCTATCCCAAACATAGTCCTAATCTCTCTTGAACGTAAATCATTGAGGGTTTTCGATGAAAAAGCTGTGCACATGCAAGCAACAATAGATTCATAATTTGAAGAAATATAAAATAGAAAAAAATAAAGGAGAGGCTGTAAATGCTTCAAATAATCAAATTAAATCGACAGAGGTACATTATAAACTCCTAAAATCTATTTATATCCAAAAATAATTTGTATCAGGATAAGCTTAAAATTATCAAATTTATTTTAAATTAATATTACATATGAAAATTTTATATTGCACAAATTTTTCATAGTATAGTTATATATATAGCATGAAGGGACATTTTCACTCTAGCTACTATTTTGGCTTCGTTCTAGATAGCTTTCTTATTATTTTTTAAAACAGTTTTTAATAAAAAATTTTTTGAACTGTGAATTTTGAATTAGAAAATAATTTTAAAAACATAATAAAAAAGCTGTCCCAAACGAACCCTCAATTTGAAAGCGCTTCTCAAATGGCATATGCTTCTTGTTGTGCCAATAGAAGATGTGACTGCAATAAAAAAAAAAAAAAAAACTAAAGCAAAAATATACCTCAAAAGAAAATTATATTTCCCTACAGGGGTCGACATATTAATGTTCCTTAGATCAAGGCTTTATACAGATTTGACTCAACAAGTACCATCACCAGACAAAGGACTTGGGTTGGGACCATGTGGTTCATATTTTGCTTTTTGTTTCTTAACAAGACAACCCTAAATTCTGTAATTAAGTGCCATTAGTTTTGATCATTAGACAAAAGAAAAAAAAAATAATAGTTTTGATCATTAGAGTTTGCTTTTGCTTGGTATGGCTGTAGGTTCTTAAAAAGTTGAGTGTGAAGTTGCTATGGAAAAACAACTTATTTAGGTTTGTTTGGAATAGTTTTCTTATTGCTTTGCTTTTCACATCGCAACTATAATTTCTATTTGATAATTATTTTTTTTGTTTCTTTCAAAAAAAAATTGTACTTAGAAGTTGTTTCTTGCAACAGTTTACAATAACCACTATAGCTTTACAAAACAATAATGAAGTTGTCCCAAACAAAGTCTTATTCTGGCTGAAAAAATATAGTTTTCTACTACAAAATTTTTTAAAAAGTAATGAGAAATCAACAAAAAAATAGTTGCAAAAAAAAATTATGGTTGCTATCTAAAAAGTAAAGCACTGAAAAAGTTATTCCAAACATAACCTGCAATTTAGGGCTCATTTGAACGGTTTTCTGTTTTTTCTTCTGTGTAATTGGTTGATTAGTTACTATCAGGAGCCTGTTTATAAAACTGTTTCATAACTGTTTGTAAGAAGATTTTTTTATAATTTCTGAAAAAAATTAATACAAATGCATCAAATATTACTGTATAATACAACTACATTAAAAGCATTCAAAAACATTCAGAAAGTTTCTTTGTTTTCATAATATCAAAATACCTTAAATATTTCTGCTTTCAGCTTCATGGCCTCGTGGGACCGCTTTCTTATTATTTTTAAAAAACGTTTTTTAGTTAAAAAATTTTTAGTTTTAAAATTTTTTGTACTAAAAAAATATTTTAAAAAATAATAAAAAAGCTATCCCAAAAAAAGCCTTCACCTCATATTATATGTTGATAGTAGCGTATTATTAGAAAGCTTGAAAAAATGTAAGCAAATTATATTTCTATAGTATAAATATAAAATTGTATATCAGTCACTCATACTTATGAGAGATTATTATGCAGCAACTACAGCCTTCTTATTAGGCATTTATTGGCTTTATTAATTATTGGTGGATTTTACATACATACCCCTGAATTCTTAAATATGCAAATATTTAACACTTAAATTTTTATACTTATATGACCTACTAATCCTTAAATTACATAAGAAAAGTACTATTGGCATTAACTTATCTAAATTGAAATATGTTGGATTCAAATTTGTTCGTGGATGACACCTGACCTTACTAGCAAGTAATCTTAAGATGAAAGCTAAGGGAACCAAGTGAAACAATGTAGGCCTTGTAAGAGAGAATAATATGCAATCTAGAGAGAGAGAGAGAACCGAAAAATAGTATATTTTAAGTTACAAAGTGCCAAAAAGATTTAGAAAGATCCAAAAGATCCTAAGAATGTCTCTTAACCATTTATTTATAGGATTTAGAGGGCTATAGGAAATCCTACACCTATGAAAAAAAAAAAAACTACAAAGTATAACAAGTGATGTGGCTCATTATAGGTTGTTATGGACACGTGGCCTAGCCAATTAGCCCACATATGGATCTCTATCTATAATACGATCTTGATCTTAGGGCAATTCTTTGAGTGAGTCTTCATAGACATGTATGGAAGGCAAGTCCTTGGGTATTGGTGTGCAGGAAAATTCTATGAAGAAGATTCTCCTGCTATGATGGCGAGTCAATTTTAGGTAAGATTTCAACCTCTGAAAGTGAGGGGTGAGTTCTCCCATGTGACAATAGCAACGGAGTAAGGACTGTCCAAATGTGAGAGTTCATAACTGTAGCTTTTGAGGTTTGCAAATTTTCTATACCTGGGATGATGATATTAGTGGCTATCGAGTGGGTCCAATTGTGGAGAAAGCCTATGGATGAATGCCTCTTACTAAGACAAATGACATATGCATCTCCAATGAACTATGATGAGTTTTTTTGCTAGATTTTCTTGATATGATGACTTCCCAGAATGACCAATTCAGGCGAGTCTCCATATGGCTGCCTTATTGGAGAGTGGTCATATTTTTATGGAATGATGCTAACTAGCTTGCCGTTCAACTTCTTTTCCTAGCGACGAGTCCTCCTCTTGAAATATGAGATCATTTGGGCCAAGTTTCCTTGGAGGACCTTCTAGATACCTATATCGTACCTATATAGGCATTTACAAATATATAAAATACACTTCTTTTATAGGTTGTTAGATCCGAATTTTTTCATATATGACAACCAACCCTACTATTAGGCGACCCACATGTTAGAGCTAAATAATTCAGCAAGGTTTGACTGAGTGTTTAAAGTTAGTGGAAAACTATAGTATCTTAAAAATTACTCCCAATAGCATGAAGATTCAAAATGTGCATTCTTTCCCTTTATTTATAAGGTTTAGAGGGTTATAGGGAATATCACACTAATAAAAATATAAAAAATAGTATACAATGTGAATATTGTAGACTACCACTAACATGTGGATTTATAAGGTTTAGAGGGTTATAGGGAATATCACACTAATAAAAATATAAAAAATAGTATACAATGTGAATATTGTAGACTACCACTAACATGTGGAAGAGCAAGCTGACTTATAGTTGAATATCCATCTCTAAAGGGGCCCTCACTTCTCAAGCTAGTGCCTTAGGCGATTTTCGAGACCTAGCTTGACAAACAAGTTAATGAATGAGAATCCTCTGAATGCATGGGTGAGTCCTCTGGATGCATGGATGAGTCCTTAGAGGCACTATTTAGACTTTTAGGTGTGAGGCACGAGTTCCCTTGAATGGAATTTGCCATGAACTTAAGAATGACATGGTTAAAGCGATTAGAATCATATACTTATGAGGTGTGGTTTTCCTAAAGTCGGATCAAGGGATGTAAATGGTATGCGGATTGCATTGATCAAGAACAATTATTATAGGCAAGCACACCCTACTAGAGCGAGTGGCCCTGAGGACCTAGGCTAATTTGAGTTAGTCTCTAGACAGAGCTTGTTGAAGAGTCTTCGTGTTACTGTATTTGTGAAGAATATTGTTCTTGACCGATGGCTAGCATTATTTATAACTTTGTAGGGCCATCTCCTCTCCGAGTGAGTGCCTCTTTGGTGATGTGACCACCTCAGCCAAGTTTTTTTAGTGGAACTAATTAAGTATATGTAGGTTACCTTCAATAACATGTATGAGTAGACATAGGTATTGAAAGGATTTAAATATTAAGGTGTTATAAATGTAAAAATAAAGATTTATATTTTAAATATATAAATATATAACAATGCAATGGTATGTATGTAAATTCCCCTCAATAATATTAAGCGGTTGAGAGAAATAATGGATAATAAAAAGGCTTTCCATTTCACCATTCATAATATTCAATATCATCACTATGTTTCACTAAGAAAAAAATGGCTAGAATTGAGAGAACTAGTTTGCATGTTGGTCGGAGTTTAGCGTGATAAACAATTCATTAACTAATACGATAATTTAATAAATCAAATAAAGCTATCATTAGTTCAGCTCATTAGCTTATTAGCTAGTTCATTTTAAAATATAAAGCCATAAATATTTGAATTAAAAAAAATTACATAATTATTAATTTAATACATATATAATGCCTAATTTTCCAATTTCTCTTTCATAAATTCACAATCTTATCACAATAACAATGACACATCTCCATAAATTACCTTTATCCTTTCTTGTTCATAAAAATATGAACTAACTTGAGGCCCTTTAATTAGATCAAACTTAATTTATAATTCAAACCTTACTTAAACATAGGCCTGATCAAGGCTGCTTTAATTAAACGTCTATCTGCTATTTATGAAAATGATGAACAACCAAAAATTCAGGGCCTCAAGGACTTAATAAAGTACATATAGGAGATGATTGGTAGAGAGTAACATCTATCATGTCATTAATAGATAGTTCATCTTCATAAATGCATTCATTTAATTTCACTTAAACATGATGGATTAAGTCTATCTTTAGTTATAGGAAAAAATAGATGGTTGTTAACTAGTGAGCAATTGGTTATCCTTTATAGTTAAAAGGAGTTAATTATGTTGACTCCTGGGCTTAATTGTTAATTAGATTATTTACAATACTGACAGACTTTTAGGAAGTAGAACTAACAAATGTCGATGTAAATAAGGATTAAATAAGAACGAAATAAAAATGTGTTGTGTGAACCTAGAACTACAATGACACAAGTAATGTTGTGGATCCAATGATGAGGCCAAAACCAAGAAATCAAGAGCAAATCATTAAGACAAATCATAAATGATCCAAATAATAAGACAATTTAAGTTGAGTCAACGATTATATATTTTTTAAATATTTTTAGCACTCTATTTGATGTTATAGATAATAGAATTTATGAAACAACCAGCACATACAAATGAGATTAAGAAGCAAAAATGTTTCTAAAAATTTTAAAATAAGAATGCAAATTGATCACTATTAGATTGTACCATATGATGTGGATTATACAATATGATATAAGTTAATTGAAGAATCATTACTAATGTAAATGCAATTCTACAAAATTTGGAAGTCATTTAGAACATGAT
The DNA here is from genome assembly GCA_019925795.1 of Dendrobium chrysotoxum. Taxonomy (NCBI): domain Eukaryota; kingdom Viridiplantae; phylum Streptophyta; class Magnoliopsida; order Asparagales; family Orchidaceae; genus Dendrobium; species Dendrobium chrysotoxum. The sequence continues at coordinate 17,320,541 of CM034298.1, read as the reverse complement.
TGAAATTTAGTGATGCATTAAAAGTAGTGTTTATATTAGGTATAACTTAGATTTGACCAAACTTTAATGATTGAATTTGGTTATTTATCATTTTTCTCATGCAAGTTAATCAGTGTTTTTAAATTTTTTATAGAATTATTTATGAATTTTCAAAATTGAACTTGGTTATAAGGGTTTGATTTGGAGATATAATTAGGATTTGATATTTGGACTACCGAATGACCTCAAACCTTCATGAAATTTAAACTTGGGTCAATAATGATCTAAGATGATATCTCTATAAGGTTGAGAGCATTTGGAATCGTATTTTATTTTTAATGATTTCTAATTATTTTATGATTTTAACACTTATATTTTATGCTTGATTGATGGGTGCCATGATTTTTTTCTTTAATTTATATGAAATTATGAGCCTAATATTTTCTTGTTTATATTTTTCTAATTTTTCTACATTTATTTAAAGAGTTTAAAGTTTCTACATCATATATATATATATATATATATATATATATAGAAAGCCAAAGAAATAGGACAAAACCACATTGTTTGAGTTAGAAACAAAGAAATACAAGATTCCAATAGCAGATTCACTGGAAATCACACGAACCTTATGAGAAGTCTGGAGAGTCTCTGCATGTAGAAGCAGAAATGCAACTCAAACCTCCTGGGGAAACGGAAGCATAGGAGACAGCATGTTTTGCTGGGGGGCTTAGCTACCTGGTAAGCCGACAGAAGGTCCTTCCGAACAAGAATCACAAACAAAAAAAGTTGAGCAAGCTACTGATTCTTCAATACCACGTATACAGCAGACAGAAAGTAAGCAGACAAAAAAGCACGAAGGACCGCTTCGACAATTCATGGAGGATGAATCAAAAGACCAACCGGAACAACAATTCAAATAACCGGATGAGGAAGAAGCGTAGAAAAGAGAAAGTCCTCATGAGCAGGAACTAGCTCGCAATGGGGCGACACCCATAAAAGTTTAGAGCAAGTTTTTAGAATATATATATATATATATATATATATATATATATATATATATATATATATATATATATACTTTTGATCCTTAATGGATTTTTTAAAAAAAATTTTAGATCATATTTTTTTTCTTTTTTTTATTATTTATTATTATTTTTTTTATTTTTTTATTTTTAGATCATATATATATATATATATATATATATATATATATATATATATGGGGAAACCCAAAGAGGGGCCTACACGTTAATATAGAAAAAATAGTACAGGATCCTTAAAGGGCCCTCAAGCTCACTAATGCTCGAAAGAGCTACAAAAAGATAACAAAAGAAAAAATCTAAGAGCTTGAGGTCCCTCCTAAAGAAAAGTACAAAATAACCTAGGTACATTCTACGGTGCACAAGAACGAGCACCCAAAAAAGATAAGAGTACCAAAAAACGCCAACCTGATCTAGCTACCCTTCCAAAATAATCTCACAACGATCACCTGCAAAAAAGGAATTCTGTAAAACAGGATAGTGCACAAAATAGAGATAGTAAAAATAGAAGTATGTTAAAGCAAAAGGGAGAATCCAACAGATATAAGTCCAACAAGTGCTCCAAAGTTCCATCCAGGTATTATTCAGCATCAAACTAAGAACCAGCCAGAAATACCCGAGAAGCCAGCAACAGAGGGGGTAGTACAAATAAACATAGACCAAAAAAAGATAATTTAACTGACGAGCCTGAAAGCAATGCAATACCACAACATCACAACTGAGCCTAAATACAGCAGGATAATCCAAAAAGAGCACAAGACACCCAAGACCAATAAGCCAAGGCACCAAACAAGAGGGCCGCCTAACCCCTCAAACAATAACCAAGAAGCACCAGCCCACCCCAGCAGCAAAAACACCAGATGACCGAAAGACAACCAAAGAGCCCAAAGCCAGCCCCTAGCACCCCAAAGAACAAAGAATCGGGAGTACAAAATAAAAGCAGAACCATGCTAACAGCTCCAACATAGGTCCCACCAAGCACAATGACCAAATGCCAGAACCAGCACTACAAGAACCAAAACCCAACACCAAACAAATCAACCAAAAGGACCCAGCGACAAGGATCAAGCCTGGAGCAACACCATAGTAGAAATAGACCAAATAGGGAAAAGAACCAACTAAAGCCCACCAAAAACACCACAAACAGATACCACAAGCCACCACACGAGGGGCGAAGAACACAAAACCCAACAAACCAGAAGAAGGCCACACAAGCCCCTCCACAATCAAACACCAAAAAATGAGAAAAGTAGAACAAACTAGACAAGAACCGACCAACCCGAGGGACAAGGAAACCAGCCAAACAGAAACACTTCAACATAAAACACCAAAAACCCAAGTAGAGTAACCAACAAGCATACGAAGAAGCCGCTCCCAAAAGCATGAGACATAAAATCTCCAGCCAACTAAACACCTTAAAGTCTAACATAGGGTAAACCAATAACATCAAGTCTAAGGAGACCTTTCAGCGCCACCGGCAGGTTGGAAACAATCAAATTGGAAAAACAATCTAAAGCACACCCCCAATTGGCAAGCCAAGTAGCACAAGCATTACCATCCTTACAAACATGATAGAAGGAATAATTCAAAAAGATCAATAGATTCTTAATCTCCCTCACCTAATAAAACAGATCAGGAATACAGACCGTATCATCAACATAAATTAAAAATTCAAAGTTGTAATTAGAATTAACCTCAATACCAACATTAGTTAAGTTAAGAGAAATACATAACCTTAAACCATAGAGAATATCCAAGGTGGTAGCATATAATACATTACCATTCTGTAACGGACCAGTAAAGGCCATAATAAGATTACCATTACTGTCTCTGATAACCCCTCCACAACCTAAGGAAGAGTCAATGCTAGCACCATCCACATTCAGCTTATAAAAGTTTATGGGGGGTTTGGTCCAGTAAATAATTCTAGGATCTTTGGCAATATGACCACCCTCCCAATTAAGACCTAAAGCAAAACCAACAAAAAAGTAAATTTTAAAATTCTTGATAGAGAGCAGCTTAATAGAGAAAAGAGTCAAAAACTTATCTTTCACATTCTGGATAGTCCTATTATGATTCATACGAACACTATTAAAGAGAGAGTTATTCCTTTCCAACCATAAATACCATAAAATGAGAGAAGGAATAACATTTCTGATGTGCCCTTTAGACTTAATAAACCAAGGATTAAGCATAGCATTAATAGACAATTGAGCATTAAAACTATTCAATTGAAACATGCCATTAAAATAAACCCAAGTTTTAATAGCAACATGACCAAAAATAAAAACATGATGCATATTCTCCAAATGGTAACAATATTGGCACTTGGAAGGCAAAATAAAATCTCTTTTGATGAGATTAGCATCTATGGGAATGCATTTATGTAAGATTCTCCAGACAAAAACAACCACAGTGGAAGGAATACTTTTATGCTAAATCATAGAAAAAATATTATCAATATTCTTCCTAGATCTAAAAGCATGCCAAGCATTCTTTAAATTAAAACCACCAACTTTGGATAAATCACATAAGATAACATTCTTAGAAACAATATTGATGGGCATGCTTAGAATTTGATGAATAATAAAGTCAGGAATAACATTAGAAAGTTTCTCATAGTCCTAACAATTATCAGTAATGAAATAATTCACCTTAGTAGCCAAAATGGAAGAGGAATTAGTAATGGAATCAATAGACTGTTTACCCAACCAACGGTCTTGCCAAAAGTAAATATTACCTTTACTGAGCCCCCAAGAAATGAAAGGCTCAACAACCCATTTGACCTTGCAAAGCTTCTACCAAACTTTAGAATCACCTTGGTTAAAATAACAAGTAGTAGGGTGCTTACCAACACAGTACTTAGCATACATAAAATTAGCCCAAAGGCTCACTTTAGCACAAAAATTATACCATAATTTAAAAGAAAAAGCATAGGCTAAATCATTCATACTTTTACAACCCAAGGCCCCTTTAGCCAACACACCACAGCATTTATCCCAAGCAGCCCAGATGATTTTGAAATTACTAGAAGCACCTTTCCAAAAAAATTTATTGATACGTTTATCAATTCTATTACAAACCGCTTGAGTAGGAAGAATAGTTTAAAAAATATAAACAGGCAAAGAATAAAGAACACTTTTAACAAGAGTTAATCTACCCCAAAAATTAGAAAATTAGAATCCCAAGATAAAAGCTTATTCTGAATAGAGGTAATAAGATCATAAAAAAGAAAAGTTTTCTTTCTACCTTTAAATAGAGGCATCCCAAGATACTTAATGGGCAATTGACCATGCATAAAACCAGTTAAATCTTTAATGGCCAAAATACGATCATTGGGAACACTCTTGGCAGTAATAAAAAAACTCTTATTTTTATTAAGAGATAAACCACTAACCATTTCAAATAAATAGAAAAAATCCATAAGTTTATGAATCCTGTTAACAAACACTTTTATAAAAATAATAAAGTCATCAGCAAAACATAAGTGAGAGATGGGAAAACCACCCAATGTTCTAAAAATAAAGACTCGGAGAATTTTAAAGAGATTGGTCAGGGCTCTAGATAAAAATTTAGCAGTAAAAATGAAAAGGGAAGGAGAAATAGGGTCACCTTGTCTTAAACCTTGAGAGAATTTAAAATAACCATTACTTTTACCATTAACAATAATAGAAAAATAAACACCTTCAATACAATTTTTAAAAAGCTTGATAAAAATTGAATTAAAACTAAAGAGCTGTAAAATATTATAAATAAAGTTCCAATTTATGTTGTCATAAGCCTTGGCAATATCCAGTTTCAAAATCAAGCTACCCCCTCTCACCCTAACATCCAGGTCTTGGCAAAATTCTTGAGCCAACAAAATATTATCAGCAATGGCCCACCCTTTCACAAAACCCATCTAAGAAGGAGAGATAATTCTAGGTAAAATAGAAGTTAAACGATTCATGAGAATTTTAGAAATCAATTTATTAAAGAAGTTATAGGGACTAATAGGTCTAAAATCATTCCAAGTAGAAACAGAGTTGCTTTTGGGAATAAGCACAATAGAAGTAGAAGTAAAAAAATTAGGGATAAAATTACTAGCAAATAAATCCAAAATAGCATAGAAGAGATCATTACCAATAATATGCCAATATTTTTTTAAAAACTTAGTGGTAAAGCCATCAGGCCCAGCCACAGAATCACCATTCATGCCATAAAGAGTTTCTTTAACTTCCTCCAAAGAAGGTGGTTTAGAAAGAAAGTCATTCTCCTCTTGAGACATAAGATTAGGGATAAAAGAAGGGTTATCCATCTGAACTGGACTAAAATCCTTCTTGAGATGATTTTAAAAATGCTGAACCGCTAAATTAGCAATTTCCAAGCTATCCTCAGTCACAGACCCATCCTCCCATTGAATTTTATTGATACAATTTTTGGCCCGTTTCCTCTTAACCAAGGAATGGAAATATTTAGTATTATTATCACCTGCAACCAGATGTTTAGCAATAGCATTGTTTCCAAAAAACCTCCTCCTGCACTTGTAATTTAAAGAGGCAATCTTTAGCATCCCTCAGTAAATTAAAATTAGCATCAGAAGGATTAACTTGACAAGTAGATACAACAGTGATCACTTATTGCTCAGCTTTCAAAATATTAGTAAAAGGTTTTTAAAAACATTATGATTCCACCAATTTAAAACCTGCTTAAGCCTATTCAGGTTATACCAAAGTCTCCCCATGCCAAAGCTAGAATTATCCGGGTGTAACGGAGCTTGCCAATTATCCTGAACTACATCCAAAAAAGAGTCATGGAGTAACCACATATTTTGAAATCTGAATTGAGGAGAAGAATTAAATTGTCTAAGATTAAGGCTAATTAATAAAGGGGAATGGTCAGAAAGAGTCCTGCTAAGATGCTCAACAGTAATAGAGTTCAAAGAGTTAAGCCATGAGTCATTAAATAAAACACGGTCCAAACGTTTCCATAAGTAACCCCTATTCCAAGTGAAATTTTTACATGAAAAACCAATATCAATTAAATTACAGTCCAAAATCATGTTACTAAAATCCTCCATAGATCGATAGGAAGGGGAAGAGCCTCCTATATGCTCAGAAGGATTAGAAATAGTGTTAAAATCACCACCAACAAGCCAAGATAAATTATAAATACTATGAAAGTTTATGAGTTGATCCCATAATAATTTCTTAATATAACGGGAAGAAGTAGCATAAACAAAAGAGGCACAACAATGAAAATTAAAGACTTCCACATTACAATGCATCACTTGAGTAAAATCACCAATAACATCAATTTTAATAGGATCCTTCCATAAAACCCAAATCTTATTAGCCACATTAGAAATAGCGTTCTTAAAACCCAAAAACTGAGAGGTACTATCCAACTTAGCAGAGGAAATAAAAGGTTTAAGCAAAATAAGAATAAAAATATTGTGAACACGACATAAGTTCTTAACTCTTAACCTAAAAGAGGAACATCCAATGCCCCTAACATTCCAAATAATAGAATTAAACATAAACATAGAATTAATGAGAACTATGCGAACGTGTGGTTCTAGGAGATTGTAAAATGATGTTCTTGTTCTTCCTACCTCTCCTACTATGAACTTAATGTAACTAGTATCATTATCATCTTTAGCAAAGCATTTAGCCATAATATCCATATCCTAAGTATCAATAAAAGCATTACTATTAGAGTGAGGTTTTAAGGGAAGCTTACTATCATCTGACAAACCTTCATGCCAAACCTCATGCTGTAATTCACCTTCCTCAAATATACAGCCATCCTCCACAAAAGATTTACTTCCTAAGTTATTGACAACATTACCTTCCACCATACCACTTTGGTCATCCTCCTGAGCAACAATAATAGATTGATTAGGCAACATATTAGAACAATTATTAATTAGCATCATAGGATCCATATCAGTCAAATTATTATTAGTAACATAATGAAAATTAGATGATGATGAAATAATATTTTGAATAGTAGTAATAGCCGGCATTTGCTCATCCACGTGTTGACCTTCAATATGAAAAGAGGAGATAGAGTTAAGATATTCTCCCTAGTCACAATTAGGATCGACATTAAGATTGGGAAGAGGTCCATTAAGAACTTAGGCACATTGTATCGGACTGTCTGTAGTATCCTGCACCTTAGAAACATGACCCTCAACCACATCAGGATTCTTATCCTCAACAGTATCTTGCCTATTAGAAACATTTCCCTCAACCATTAGATTAAGAATCATAGTATCAACATCAACCGCAGGGGCATCAGTCTCATGCGAAACTTTGGTTGAAACCTGCTCCTTTCAGAGATGAGGATGCAACCTAAAACACTCATTAACCCCATGACCATGCATCTTATAATGAGAGCAAAAAATGGGTAGGTTTTCAGTTACCACCTTAGGAAATACCCATTCAATTTTGAACCTAAACAAATTTCATTCGGGTGTTTCTTAGAAATATCCAACTCAATTAAAACACATGCCACAGACGGCCTAGAGACAAACACAGAAGCTTGGTCTGTCTGAAATGGCCTACTAAAGGTTGAAGCCAAACCAAATAATATCTGTGAGTTAAAAAAATGGAGGCACAAATTTGAAAATGACAGCCACATAGGAACTATATTCACGTTTTCAGGCAAAGCATGAATGCTTATATATATATATATATATATATATTGGGGGAAACCCTCAACGGGGCCTACATGTTAATATGAAAAAAATTAGTACTAGGTCCTTAAAGGGCCCTCAAGCTCACTACTGCTCGAACGAGCTACAAAAAGAAAGTAAAATAAAAAATCTAAAAGCTCGAGGTCCCTGGTAAAGAAAAGGACAAGAATACCTAGGAGCATTCTACGGTGCACAAGAGTGAGCACCCAAAAAGGAAAAGCGGACCAAAAAAGGAAAGCCAGATCTAGCTTCTGGCCAAAAATTAACATACTACGAACACCTGCAAAAAGAGGAATCTGCAAAATAGGGTAATGCACAAAATAGATGTAACAAAGGTATAAATAATTTCTATCCAATCCAGGCAGCCAAGAAAATAACAAACTAGTAACCACAAACCCATCACTCCTACCATCAGGTGCACATAACAACCACCACTATAAGGGCAGGAACAGTAAAGCCAGTTGCTACGAGCCGAAGAGGACTAAACCACCCAAAAATCACAGTAATCTAGCAGGAGGCCTAGCATGACAAGGTGATGCAAGAGACAAGCCATCATGCCAGTATCAAAACGAAACAACCAATTCAGATAAGGAACCAGTAAAGCAATAACATATGCCTGGCAGCCCAAACAACCATCCTGATTCCACGAATACCCCCAGTCCGTCAATAACAGAACCTGAAGGTAGGAGAGCAACAACGGGACATACCATCGGCGTCATTACTAGTGCAATCACAGCTCAAGTCATAATCACTAAGACAACCGCTACAATGAGAAGCACAGGGATACGCTAGCATAAATACAAAACCATCAAAGTCCCCACTAGTACCCAAGGCCATCCAGAATTCAGCCCAGGAAAGAGCAAGGCAACCAGAAAGCTCCCACAAATGCCTCGCCCAAACATAGCAGCTGAATAAAGAACCTAGCATACGCCAGTTAATCACGGCATGGCTCCACAAAAAGATCACCAACACTAAACCACAAAGAACCAGGATGCAAAACACATTAGGAAAACACATAAGGGATACAAATCTCATCCAGCCGCAATAAACCACAAAGAGGAACCAGCATTGAGGAGCCAACCACATCAGTAAAACTATCAAGTTGACAACCCCAGTGAGCCAACCAAGCAGCACATTCATTACCTTCTTTGCAAATATGATGAAACGAATGATTTAGAAGTAACAACAGCTTTTAATATCTCTAATATTATAGAAAAGATCAGAACTATAAACCATATCCCCATCAATTAAAAATGTTCTAAAATCAAAATCAGAATTGACCTCAATAACTAAATTAATTAAATTAATGGATACACATAACTGAATGCCATAAAGAATGGCAAAAGTAATAGTAGTAGAAGCATTTCCCATATGGACCGGTCCAGCAAAGGCAATAATAAGATGACCATTACTATCTCTGATAGTACCACCACAACCCCCAAGGAAATCACAACAACTGCTATCCACATTCAACTTAAAAAAAATCCTTAGGAGGCTTAGTCCAATAAATACTATAGCATGAAAGGCAGATGGACCTTCCAATAAAGAAAGACCTAAAGCATTACCAACAAAGGAGTAATTCTTGAAATTTTTATAAGAGAGTTATTTAACAACTATTAGGGAACATATCTTATCTTTAGCCTTCTGAATCACATTAACATGATTCATTTTCACATCATTAAAACGTGAATTGTTTCTTTCCAACCAGAGAAACCAAAGAATAAGACAAGGAATGATATTGCGGATATGACCTTTAGATTTAATAAACCAAGCATTAAGCAAGGACTTAAGAGAGAGCTTGACTTTAAAACAATTTAACCTTAATAAGTTATCAAAGTAAACCCAAGTACGAATAGCCATTGGGCCAGAGATGAAAACATGATGCATACTCTCCATATGACAACAGCATTGGCATTTGGACGCCAAACTAAAACCTTTTTTAATGAGGTTATCATCAGTGGGTAAATATCTATGTAAGATTCTCTAAACAAAAATAGAAATATTAGAAGGAATGCTCTTGTGCCAAATATTGTCAGTATTTCTTTTAGCTCGAAAAGAATGCCAAGCATCCTTTAAGTGAAATCCACCATCTTTAGAAAAATCACATAAGATAATATCCTTAGACTCAGTGTTAATAGGCAAGTTTAGAATAAGTTGGATAGTACTTTCAGGAATCACATTAGAGAGCTTGTCATAATCCCAACAATTATCATTGAAGAAATACTTTACCTTGACCGAATCAGTAGAAGACATATTTAAAATAGAGTCAATAGAGTACTTACCAAGCCACCGATCCTACCAAAAGAAAATATTACCATTACTAAGGCCCCAGGCTATAAAGGACTCCACCTCCCATTTAATTTTACAAAGCCTTTTCCACACTTTAGAATCACCTTGTTTAGCAACACAATTAGTAGGATGTATAGCAATACAGTACTTAGAAATCATAAATTAGCCCAAAGATTATCATTAGTGCGAAGATTATACCAAAGTTTAAAAGAAAAAGCCTTAAAAAAATCATAGAAGTTCTTACAACCAAGACCACCTTTAGCCAAAACACCACAACATTTCTCCCAAGTAGCCCAAGTAATTTTAGAGCTAGAGGAGGTGCCGTTCCAAAAGAATTTGTTAATCATTTTATGAAGTCTATCACACACAACTTGAGTAGGAAAAATAGTTTGAAAGCTATAAACAGGTAAAGCACAAAGAACACTTTTAATGAGGGTAACTCTACCACCAAAACTAAGAAAATTTGAGTCCCAAGATAAGAGTTTGTTATGAATCGAAGCAATAAGATCATCAAATATAAAGGATTGCATCCTCCCATTAAAAAGAGGGACTCCAAGATATTTGATGGGCAAGTGCGCCTGAGTAAAACTAGTGAGGTTTTTAATAGATAAAATATGATAATTAGAAATTCTCTTAGAAGCAATGAAACAACTTTTATTTTTATTAAAGGCAACACCACTAACCATCTCAAACTTAGACAAAAAATCCATAAGCTTCTTAAGTTTATTACTCGAAGCATTAGAAAAAATAATAAAGTCATCAGAAAAGCATAAATGAGATATAGGAGGGCCACCCATAGTTCTAAAATAGAGAACAATATTAGTATCAAACAAATTGATATGACCCCTAGAAAGAAATTCAGTAGCTATAATGAAAAGGGCAAGAGAAATAGTGTCTCCTTGCCTAAGACCATGAGAATTTTGAAAAAACCATTATTAGAACCATTAATAATAATAGAAAAATAAACATTTTCAATACAATTCTTAATAAGCTTAATAAAGGTAGAGTCAAATCCAAAAAAATCTAAAATCAGGTAAAAAAGCTCCAATTAATATTATCATAGGCCTTAGCAATATCAAGCTTTAAAATTAAGTTACCTCCTCTCACTTTAACATTCAAGTTTTGACATAACTCCTAAGCCAACAAAATGTTATCCGTAATGACCCTACCTTTCACAAAACCCATCTGATTAGGAGAAATAAATTTAGGGAGAATAGATGCAAGACGATTCGAAAGAGTTTAGAGATCAGCTTATTAAAAAAAGTACAAAGACTAATCGGTCTAAAATCATTCCAAGTGTTAACATCATTATTTTTAGGAATGAGCACAATAGAAGTAGAGGTAAAAAACTTAGGTATAAAATTACCAACAAAGAAATCCAAATAACAAAAAAATATCATTATCAATAATATGCCAAGTTTTTTGAAAGAAAAGAGTAGTAAAACTGTCAGGCCTAGCCACATAATCACTATTCATATAAAAAATGATCTCTTTAACCTCCTCAAAAGAAGGAGGCCTAATGAGACCACCATTCTCCTCCAGAGAAATAAGGGAAGGAATGAACAAATGATCAACAATCAAAGCAGGGTTAAAGATTTTGTTAAAATATGATTTAAAATGTTGCACAGCTAAACTAACAATTTCCACAGGATCATCAGTGATAGAGCCATCACCCCTACTGATGATACTATTTTTAGGCCTTCTTCTCTTAACCATTACATGGAAATATTTAGTATTATTATCTCCTTCAACCAAATGTTTAGCAGCAGCTTTTTGCTTCCAAAAAGTTTCTTCTTGAGCTTGAAAATTAAAGAGATCCTCCTTGGCTTTCTTTAAAAGAGATAAATTATCATCAGTAGGATCATCTTGATAAGTCAAGTCAAGAGAATAAACAAGTTGTTCAGAATTCAAAATATTAGAGAAAATATTTTTAAAAACATGATGATTCCACTAATTAAGAACCTGTTTCAATCTATTAAGTTTTAGCCAAAGTCTTTTCATACCAATAATGGAGTTATTAGGATGCAACAGAGATTGCCAATTATTCTTAACAACACCAAAAAAGACTCATGGAGAAGCCACATATTTTGAAATCTAAAATGAGACAAATCATTAGAATTTCTAGACTTAATATTAATAAGTAAAGAAGAATGATCAGACAAAGTTATACTCAGATGCTGCAGATTAGTAGTAATTGGAGAGTTAAGCCAAGAATCATTAAACAAAACCCTATCTAATCTTTGCCATAAATGACCCCTATTCCAAGTGAAATTGTCACCAATAAAACTAATATCAATCAAATTAGAAGTTAAAATCATATTATGAAATCCTCCATAGAACGGATAGATAAGGGGGGGGGGGGGCCCACCCATCCTTTCAGAAGGATTAGTGATGGCATTGAAATCACCACCAACAAGCCAAGGAAAATTACAAATTTGATAAAAATCAATAAGTTGTTCCCAAAGTAGTTTTCTATTATAAAGAGAAGAAGCAGTATACACTATAAAGGCACAACAATGAAAATTAAAAACCTCCACTTTCAATGTAAAACCTGTGTTAAATCACCAATAACATCAATTTAATCGGATCTTCCCAAAACACCCAAATCTGTTAGCAACATTAACAATAGCATGATTAAAACCCTAAATGGCTTGAAATTAGGGTTTACAAGTTAAGTGGCTAAATGAATTCAAACTTCCATGGTTTTAATTTTGAAGGTCGAAAAGGATCAAAGGAACATCGCATAGAAGTTTAGAACCGTTTAAAACCTTAGGAAAATTTTAAAGATTTTTTTAAGAAAGCTAGATGTAGTGTTTATAGAATTTATCTATGACAACCTATCCATGGGACTGGGATAAAATCATTGGCCTTCTTATACTCAAACCCACAAGTAGTGAAATTTCAAGAGTCGATTTTTTATTGATTCATAATTATGAATTTTCAAAGTTTTAGGTTAAATAATGACCTAATACTTTGAAAAACCATGTAGGGTAGAAAATTACTCAAATCTCCTTGGGGAAAATTTAAAGATGTTTAACACATCTCCAAGGACTCCTAGGGCCAAATTGAGCCCTATCCTATATATTTGAGTATTCTAATTTATTAATTATCCTATTTCACTAAATAAAAATTTTAGTGAAACAAACTAACCACCTAGCCTAAAAATGAGTTCTGTTGATAGAGAATTTATTATGAATCCAAAGAGGTATTATATGAATGATTTGATCTAGTGGATCAATAATATTAGTTTTATAAATTTTAGATTAAATAAATACATTTCAAATCCTAGACAAACATTATTTTTTAATTTGCCCTCCAAGTCAGCTGCACTTTCTACTTGATGCCTTATGATTGGTTACTTCAGTGACCATTGGGCTCCATTGTAAAGTGGGATATAATTATAACCATCTATTCTTGAATAGGATGTGATTCAAAAGACTCAAATGACGGAGGGTATGTTACTTCTTAATCCAATGATATTGTAGTTGTCCACTTATTTTATTTGCATTCCATGGCTCTAATTTCATCGAAGAAAGAAATTTCTTACCCTACCATAATTTGAGTATTTTGAATTAGATCAATTTGATGAAAGATTATATAATTGAATATTTTGATTTATATTAGCTTGGGTTTAACCTATTTTTAACCTCCTAGGATGTACCTGGTGTCCAACTAGTTTGGCAAACATTTTAGAGTGCTTAGGGAGTAATTAGTCAAGCTTGGATTAGTTTGGGCTAGGTTGGAGGAGTGTGGATTGGAACTTATCTTATTTGGGTTAGCAAAATTAAGATGACCCAAGTTAGCCTATGGGTTGGGCTAGGTTTAGGGTTGAGGTTAGGGTCATAGGTAATTATTGTGGAAGGCTAGAACTTCATAGATGGAAGGAAATAGGTTTAGTCTATAAACAGATCATGAGAGGCCAAAAAATGGAGTTTTGATGGTTTTAGTTAACCATGGTCAACCTAAAAGGTTGAAAAGGTTTTAGGTGAATTTCTCACTATGTTTACATACTTTAGGACACAACCTTAGGGGCTAGGATTATGTCTAAGATAGAAGACATAATTTAGGGTTTTTAGGGTTTAACTATAGTCAAAGGTTGACTAAGGCTTAGATTGAGCTTTGAAGGAATCTAAGGTTAGTTAAGGATCTTTAGGAACCAATTCTAAGACCTATGTTAACTAGGTTGTCCATGAAACCAATGTTTAGGACTTTAAGACATAAAAGGCATTTTGGGAAAAGATAGCTTAACCTTGGTCAGCTAAGGTTGCCTAAAAGGATCATTGGGTGAGCCAAACCAATCCAATAATGTATTTGGACTAATTTAGCATAACATTAGGGTCATGAGTTTTGATTTTGGATTGAATTAAGACCTTGAGTGGTATTTTTGTCATTATAAGAAGGTTTAGATTTATTCTATGTTTGAACCCTAGTGTTACCCTTTTGAAGAGGATTAGAGACTCCCTGCCATTGGGGAATGTCTAAGAAGGATAGGGTTTTCTAAGATTGGCCAAAACCACAACCTTGAGTCACCTCCTAAGGTTCTTAAAGGCCATTTTTTCACTAAGGTAGGGAGACCTAAGCACTAATGATGGCATAAGAGAGAGGTTTTGACCTCATTCAAAAATGAGGTCAACAAGGATATATGCATTACCACTAAACCATATAAAGATCAATTTTCACCTCATTTTATCTTTTTCCTTACTTTCTTATCATCTTTTATCTTTTTTTCTTACCCAATCTCGTGCTCAACATATGACATTATTAATGATTATAGTTTAATACCTTATATAACAATTTCATCTCTCAGTTCACCATTGTTATTTAGTGATTATTCTACTTAAGTCATTAGTAATTGTGTTTTAAAATTAAAGTTAAGAATTTTGTGTTAAATAGAAAACACTAGTTCACCCAATCCCTTGGGTGTTGCCACTCACTTTCATTTGGTATCAGAGTAATTACTTTGTGAAGGGTTTAACCACCTAAAGGTGATCATATACTAACATACATAGGAAACTACATGATAATAGAATGTTATTACATCACCAAACCTCCATTATTTACTAATATATATTTCAATTTTAAAAAATTCTAGACTTAATCTAATTAGGATATTCATTTGCATATAAATTTGAAAATAAAAATTTATTTTCATCTATTTTGATGAGTAGATTCAGAAGGAGAGAAAATTAACATGAGTAAATTCATAATATTTTAATTATGTGATTTATGCAATTAAATCTAAAAATTATATGTGCATATCAATGGGTAAAATAGGTAAGGGGATTTGAGATAGATTATACATTACTACTAACCAATGTGTGCTAGAGTTTAACTTGTTATGTTTTGAAATATACTTAGATTTTCTTTGATATGAAATTAATATATTCCCACTAATTACTCAAGTATACATGCTGAATCAAGTAATAAAGTAATGGAGTAAGTGTCAAACTCACGAGGAAGTTTTATGCTTAGTTACAACTTAACTACCACTGCTACTTCACATGCACGACTTATCCCACTAAAGATAAAAAATATGTTTTTGATTTTTTATCACTGAAAGAAAATAACTTGCAAAAGAAACTTGATACTAATGAAAATAAAATATTTTGAACTAATTAATGTATAAAACATAGCATTCATAATAAGACACTAAAATGTAGTTATGGATTACAACATATGCATCCTTAGATCTCTGTTGAGCTTACAGGAGTGAAATGGAAGGTTTATGTCCTTCCGACAATTTTTCTATGACCATAAAATCTAGAATATTCAAACTTCCTATGTCTAGGCATGCCAACATTCCATTTCAATGCTCTTAATTATTCCAACCTTCCTCCTTTGTCAAGGCTATACTTTACACCAGATTTTAATTACATACATGACCATTGTATGCATTAAATAAAAAATGAGAGATGTTGAAAATATCAATGCTTTCATTAAAGCACATGAGTCCATATTAGTACATACTATGCATATTACATCATTAGCCAAAAACTAGAGAATTAGCTAGGCATGGAGGAAATAACAAGAAAATTTATTGTCATTTTATTTATTGAAAGAAAGATACAAAAGAAGTAATAAGATAATTATTACTAGGAAGGATTAAATGATGTTCTCCACACTTTTTCTTCCATCAATCTAAAAGTTGCTTACACAGATAGGCAAAGATTTCCACAAACAAAAGTATCTTTTACTTCCTTAGCCTCCTCCCTTAGACTTTACTCTAAGGGGGCACTAAAGAAAAACACTTACAAGAATAGGATTTTCACTCTAGTAAAAGAACTCTCTCATAAAAAAATTGAAAAACTATTTATAGTAAATATAGGAATAGGCTCAAGTGTCGTGACAATCGACAAGGTGGCATTGTGGAGGTGAAAAATGAACTAGTGCCTCGACGATGTAAAATTTACTCTACTACAACACAAGTTGATGTGGCACGATTACTAGTTAAAATGATGCACCCTTTTGCTGAGTTGGCATAGCTTCTCATGTTGATAACTGCTCCATCGTGGCTAAGGCATTGAAAGGTACGGAGTAACAAAATTCTTTTTCTAGAGACACCTGGCACTATAGTGCTAAATTTTGGCACAACGACGCTGTGTTATGTTGCAGTGCTGACTATGATTCTACTACGGTGCTTGAAAATAGAGAAGACTGATGCTGCAATGTTAGAAACTGGCACTTCAATGTGATTGAACTTGGTGTTGTGGCATAATATACTTGGGCGTCGTGGGGCTACTCAACACTTATAAATTTTTCCATTTTTTGAATATTTTATTTACAAACATAACTAAAATAACACATATTTATTAAAATTCACACATAATATATAGTATACAATTTACACTTATCATATTCTCCCAAGCTTCAACTCTTGCTTGTCCTCAAGCAATAATAATATTCACCTATTGATCACTTTAATATAAAAATTGATAATTTAAAATTAATAAAATATATGATAATAAAACACAATCTAAAAGTAATTTGGAATAATCAATGTTATAATTCTAGTTTGAAAGAGACATAATAGTTATCCCAATCAGTCACCCTTGTTATTACTTATTTAATCTATTCACTTTATTTAAAAGTGTAATATTGACCTTTGAATATAGAATGAATAATATAGTCTATGGACTAATTACTCATAGTTAGGAAATTCATTAGTGCACAATCATATGTACTAGTTTACTTATTTTATCATTTTTTATTTAAATAATATAATACATTTGAATTTAAGCTACAACTCATACTAATTTTTGAATAGACTTATCTTTTTTATTTTGTAATATTTTATTTTGATTTTTTAATATTTTTCTTTCCTTTACTATTTCAGAAGTACATACTTATTGATTTTGAATAATAGTTTTGCTTCATTCACTTGCAATCCTATTGAATTAATATAAGAATATAATAAGATCACTAGTTCCATTTTCAAGTTTTACTATGATTCCTTTAATTTAAGCTACATGCATCTAATCCTTAACTTATTTATTCATTTTCAATTCAGTTGTCAATGACTTGATATATAGTTTCTAAATTCAAAATTAAGTCAATAGCTTATATGATCTAGATTAGTTAATTGTTAAGTTTTCAAATTATGAATTATTATGCAATGTTTATTTAAATTATAATCTATGATTTTATTATTAACCTAAATTTATATAATTTTTAATTATAAATTTTATTTTGGCTAAATAAATAATCAAAGTGCAATATCTGTAAAAGATAGTGTATACTTGTTTAAGCATAAAGAAATTTATCAAATGTAAATAATAGAAAACAAAAATATTGTATTAAATTAAATGAAAACTAATATAAGATAAAACAAGCATGTTTGTGAATGATAATAAGCTCAAGGTAATAATAGAATATACTAAAAGTAATAAAAGATAACTAGTGCCCTAGGCACCGCTCCCCTAATCACAATCATCATGGCTCTCATGGCCATCAAACAACATCATAACAATAATAACAAATCATCACATCACTAGTAGTTCCCCCAAAGTAAAGAAATGCAAGAGAAAATAAATAAAAAAATGCTACAAATAAGGGTAGCTAAAACAAACTCTGTCTCTTCTCTCTCTCTCTCTCTCTCTCTCAAGCTAAGCACTGCCCAAGAAATACAATGACCTAACTTTCAGAGTCAGAATTTTCATCCTCCTCCTCCTCATCACCTCAACCTTTCTCTCTAGGATGCCATATAAAGGGCTCATAAATAGGGGCTGAAGGACACTAAAGCTTATCTAGGTTCTTTATAAATGGACTGCTCTTTAACATCTCAACAAAAGCATTATTGAAATATGAAGTGTACCTATAGTTCTATTCTTGCTAATCCACACTGTGTGTCATCCTCATTTTCACATCAAAATGCCAGCACTTAGCCTCCTCACAAAAATCTAAACCTTCCATTTGAGTTCTTAAATCAGCCACCTGCTCTCCCACTGTTTTAGTAGTCCCAGAGCTCTTACTACTGTTAGCCTACTAGAAGACCTAAGCTCACTAGGATCTCCCTCATCATTACCCCCTTTCCTTCTTAAAGCTTAATTTTTTTTCTGTCAGGGTAGAGATATGAAAAAGTTGCTTCTCAAATTGATCTCCCCTTACACTCACATTTACACACAATGTATAGATAAGAGAAGGGTGCTCCAATCCTATTGAAGTGCCCCTAATGATATAAGTCAAAGAAGAGTAAATTAATTTTTATAAATCAATAAAATAACCCACCTAAATAAAATAATTAAGAATGGCATGGTCACAAGATACTTTACTAATATTTATACTGGGTAATAGGAGGGTAGAGATGAAATAATGCCAAATCTTAGAAGTTTGAGTAAGAAAAGTGGGAGGAATGTTGATGATCTTATTCTCCCTTTTCTTCCAACTAGCACCATTATTGGGACCACACAAAATTCTTAAAATCTGATCTTGGTCAATAAGGGTTCCAAAGATAGCAATGTATTCATTATACTTAAAATATTTCAATTTATAAAGACGGTTGAAAGCAACATAATCAAATGAAACCCACTTACCTGTCACTTAACATTTATTTTTAACAGCCTCTTTCTCGTAGAAAAAAACTCTCACAAAATATTTATAATGGAAACAAGGGCTACTAACAAAAGTTTTTCCAACCCTAGTTCACTATGGTTTGCATGATAGGAAGACTGGGGCTTTGGAGACCTCACTCGAGAATAAGTTATTTATTAATGAGCTAATCTGTGCTTTGCATTGACAGATATGAACTTGCTCTTATCGTAGGAAGAAGATGATCTCTTCTTTCCTAACATATTTGGGGCTATTTCACTCAAGTATGGGAAAATATAGAGTAAAAGAGGGGGAGAGGAATGAAAATGCAATGGTTCAAATGAAAATCACAATTTCTATTTATAAACAAAATTAGCACTTTGATGCTGAAAGGCTCAGCACTGCCGCACTCAAAAATACAGAATGACAGCTAAGTCAAACCAACAAACATAATACAAATGTTATTCAGTGAAAATGTGCATACTATTTATTAAGTATAAATTTTATACCATTTTTCTTAAGAAAACAGTTATGTCATAGCCGAAATCTTACATTAGAAGTTTTACAATTAATACATCAAATTTACAGAAAATAGAACGTACAACACATAACATAACAACAATTAACATGAACCGAATTGGGTTGCCTCCCAATACAATGCTATATTTATAGTCTTTAGCCAAACTTGCCTAAACTTTTATTTTTTGCTGGGGTGCATAACTACCCCTTCTTAAGTGGTTTTCAATATGTTCTTTCTCGTTCTCTATAGGGTTAACTTCAGTATTACTAGGTAATGAATCAAGAGGTCTACTACTAAAAGAAATTGTAAGCTATCCTAAATGAGTTTCCAAATTTTTGATAGAAGCGGTTTGACTTTATAATTGAGTTCCTAATTTCATCACTATGTCTTCCAATGTCTTCATATTTCTAAATTGATTATTTTGATTAAATCTTGGAGGATAAGAACGTCTATGATTCACAACATATTGCTAAGGATTATTGCACTTTCTCCAGCAATGGTACAAAAGCTAGATGGGGCCTTATGGATGACTAGCAGATGATAGTCAATGTGAGCTAGAATGTAACTTGTGAAGTTTTAAAATATGGTTTATTCTTTAATATATAAAATTAATGTAATCCCACTAATTATGCATGAATACATGCCAAATCAAGTAATAAAGTGAAATATTAGAGTGTTGAACCCATGAGAAATTGTTATGCTTAGATGCAACTTTATTACTACTATTAGTATAAATGCACGAGTTATCTTACTGAAGATAAGAAGGTATTTCTTGAGTTTTTATTGCTGAAAGAAAATTACTTGCAAAAGAAAGTTGATACTTATGAAAATAAAATGTTTTGGACTAATGAATGTATAAAACATAGCTTTCCTAATGAGACTAAATGTAGATATAGAGCATGTGTATCCCAAGATCTCTATCAAGCTTATAGGGATGAAGGAAGGTTTATGGCCTTTTAATACTTTTTATCTCCTTAGAACCTAGAATATTGATACATTCTATGTCTAGGCATGCTAATATTCTATTTTAGTACTCCTAATTATTCCAGCTGAGGTTATACATCACACTAGATTTTAACTGCATACATAGCCATTGTATGCATTAAATTAAGAAAGAGAGATATTAAAAACATCAATATTTTCATTAAAGCACATTATTCTATAGTAGTATATACTATGCTCACTACATTATTAGGCCAAAACTAGAGAATTAACCAGACATGGAGGAATAAAAAGCAAACTCCTTGTCATTTTATTCATTGGAAGAAAGGTATAAAAGGAGTAATGAGAAAATTATCACCACGAAGGATCAAATGATCTTCTCAACACTTCTTTTTGACCAATCTTAGAGTTTCTTTCACAAACAAGCTTAGATCTCCACAAATAAAAGTATCTTGTACTTCCCTATCCTCTCTTAGACTTTACTCTAAGGGAGCTCTAAAGAAACACTATAACAAGAATAGAATTTTCACTCCATTAATAGAACTATCTCACAAAAGAACTGAATTATTATTTATTATAAACAAGAATGGTCTCAAGCACTACGATGCTCGATAAGGTGGCACCGTGATAATGAAAAATGAACTAGCACCTCAGCTTAGTGAAATCTACTCCGTTGTGATGCTGGCTGGCAGGGAACAATTACTAGCTAAAATAATGAATCTTTTCGCTAAGTCAGTGTGACTCCTCATATTGATAACTACTCTTCTGTGGTGCTCAAAAAAATTGAGCACTATGATACTCGAATGAAGGATCTAGTACTGAGGTGCTAAAAGGTACTTTGGCATTGATTTTCCTGAGACACTTCGTGTTATAGTGTTGAATTTTTGCACTGTGGCACTGTGTTATGCCATGAAAATAACTATGGTTCCACTACGGTGCTTGAAATATAAAAGATTGGCAGTACAACATCAAAAACTAGCACCTTGGTGTGATTGAACTAGGCACTTAGGTGTGATATACTTGGGCACTGTGGCGCTACTTAACACTTATAATTTTTTCCATTTTTTTTACAATTTCTGTACAGACATAACTAAAGTAATACATTTTCACTGAAATTTTATCATAATAAATATGATATAATTTATTCTTAACAAATTTACCTCAGTTTAAACTCTTGCTTATTCTTAAGCAATAATAATATTCATTCCTTAATTTTGTTGGAAATAATTTTGTGAATTGGGGTTAAGATTTAGGAGTGGGAGAGATATAGTAGACCCATAAAGGTTAGAGATCTACCTCAAGTGGATAATGGTGAAAGAGAACCTTTAGAAATTGAACCCCCTATTGAATAACTTGAACCTATTAAAGAACATAAAAAACCATTTAGAAAGGTAGTAGAGAGACCACCACCACCCTTTCCTCAGAGGTTGATCAAATAAAATCTTGATAAGCAATTTTCTAAGTTTTTAGAGGTGTTTAAGAAATTAACAATTAACAAACCTTTCCCTGAAGCCTTCGAGCAAATGCCCACTTATGTTAAGTTCATTAAAGATATTTTGATAGGATAAAGAACTTAAGAGAATTTGAAATAGTAGTATTATCTAAAAAGTATAGTGTTATAATTTAAAAGAAACTTCTTGAGAAACTAAAAGATCCTGGTAGTTTCACGATTCCTTTAATAATAGGTGATAAATTCTGTGGAAGAGCTTTATGTGACATAGGATCAAGCATCAATCTCATGCCTCTTTTGATCTTTTAAAGATTAGACATAAGAGAGGTTCAACCTACTTTTATCACCCTTCAACTAGCTGATATATCTTTCATTTATCCTAGAGGGGTAATTGAAGATGTTTTGGTTAAGGTTGATAAGTTCATTTTCCCTCTTGATTTTATTGTGCTTGATATGGAAGAAGATAGAAAAATACTTCTCATCTTAGGAAGACCTTTTTAGCCACTAGAAAGGCTATGATTGATGTGCATAAAGAGAATTGACTATGAGGGTTCAAGATTAGGAGGTGACCATTGATGCTCTTAAATCTATAAAATTTCCACATGAAAAGAATAGAGATGGCTTTAGAATTGATTTGGAAGACACTATAGTGGAGAGTTTAAAAAGAGTTGTTAGAAAGGAATTTATTGGAAGAAGATGTTGAAGAGAATTGTGAAGATGTAGGAGAATCTGTTAAATCCATTGGAAGTAATATTGGAGTGTTTAGGGAGAAGTTTGAAACTTTAGAGATTGCATATTTGGGCAATACTATGAGACCTTATATAGAAGAAGTTCCTGAGAGCTTAAGATTTTGCCCAACCATCTTAAGAATGCTTTCCTTGGTAATAATTTAACTGCTCTTGTGATCATTTTTGTAAATTTGGAAAAAGATAAAAAAAAAGATTAGGGTTTTGAGAGATTTTAAAAAGCTTTTAGGTGGACAATTACGCACATTAAAGGAATTAACCCCTCTATTTGTATTCATATAATTTTAATGGAAGCTAATTCAATATCAAAAGTTGACCCTCAAAGAATACTTAACCCTTCTATGAAAGTTGTTAAAAAGGAGATACTTAAATG